>CM053791.1:824962288-825182288 GCA_028749045.1 Cupressus sempervirens
TTACCTTATGGGAAAAAGATTATAGAATATTAATTAAACACCCCCACCACCCCCCCCACCCCCCCACCTCAGTATTATCTATTTTTTAAAACATCACCGATTGTGAGGAAATTGCACTAGGATTTTAGTGGAAGTACGAAAATGCCTCCACAAAGAGTATGGTGGAATAGTTGAAGGTGTTGCATGTGGCGATTTTAAAATCATCTAGAGGAAAATGAAAGAAACAAAAGAACAAATGCATAGAGAAATGAATCTTTTTATAGGAGATGGTGAAAGAAAGGATAAAAGATAAGAAGAAGGAAGCACATACCTAGATGTAGTAGAGGAAATTTTGAAAAAGACCTAAGTTTGATGTTCCCACATTTTCAAGAAATCTCAACCCAGAAGAATTGATCAAGTGGATCAATTAACTAGAAAAGTGCTTTGAATATGAAGATATTGAACATCCAGATAGGATCAAGTTTGTGAAGGCCAAACTAAAGGATCATGTAAAGTTCTAGTTGTAGGAGATCCAGTTGGATAAAAATAAAAGAAGAAAGAACAAAATCACCAGATGGGAGTGGATGTTAGCTAAAATGAAGTGATAGTTCATTCCAATGGAATATAAGCATTATCTATTTAAGAAAATGCAAGCATTGAAGCAAGCAGGAAAATATGTTCAAGAATATATTAAGTTCTCATTAGAACTGACCATGTAGAAGCTAATATGAAGAAAGCGGCCCATTATCTTAATGGGTTAAGGCCAAGCATTATGATGAGATGAGTCTAGTTCAAATGACCAATATTGAGGAGGCATAAAAGTTTTCCCTAAGAGTTGAGGAGAAGCAAAGAATTTTTTTTAACAACAAGAATAGTGGAAGAGGTCATAGTAGAAGATCTAGTGGATGATGTTATGGAGGTCAAAATGATGATCAGAAGAAAAAGGATGAGGCTAGAAGTAGTAGTCAAAACTAGAGGAGAAACAATTCCAATAATTTCCATGATCAGAACAATAGAGATTAGAGAGGAAGAGGTAGAGGACAAGGATCTAGAAGAGGAGGATCCCATGGGAAATGTTTTCACTGTGAAGAAGGGAATAGAGAATTTGAATGTTCTTAGTGCCAAGGAAGGCTAGATCAAAGAATAGAAGGCTAGCCTAGAGTTTCACATGTTGATGAAGATGTCAAATCATCAAATTTTGAAGATACTAAAAGAGGAGAAGTCCTAGTTAATAGAAGAGTCTTGTTGATTGGTGAGAATGAAATTGATAAAACAAGGAGCTTGTTTCACACAAGGTGTAGATGTGAAGATAAGTATTGTGATGTGATCATTTATGGTGGAAGTACTAACAATAAAGTGTCAAAAATGATGGTGAAAAATTGCTTTGGTGAAAAATGACAAGAAGGTTATGGTTAGTGAGCAATGCATAGTGAAATTCAAGATTAGAAGCTACTAGGATGATTTAATTTGTGATATTATGCCAATGGACATTTGTCATATGTTGCTAGGTAGGTTGTGGCAGTTTGATGGGCAAGAAAATACCTAGACTCTGACAAAGGATGGTGTGAAACATAAGTTGAAGCCATTAAAGGAGAAAGAAGAGAAGGCATGTAATGTTGCAAGAATATGTTTCATTGATGGAAAGGAATTTCTCCAAGGTATGAAGTACGAGCATATGTTTTTTGTTGTAATCCCAAAAGATGGTAAAGAAGAAATAGAGGAGGTAGCTATAGATGTTGTAGATTTGTTGGGAGAGTTTCCTAATATTGTGTTAGATAATGCACCTAATGGATTACTAATCTAATTTTAAGAAATGGGCCAAAACATAATATTTAGTGAGAATCAAGTACCTATGATATCAATATTCAATTTTTGGAAAAACTTGTAAAAACCCAAAAAGAGTTGTATGAAAAATTAAAAGCCATCATATTAATCAAAACTATAAGAATATATACAATAGTGGAACAAAAAAAGCAACCATAGCCATGAATTTGAAATGTATATATGGTTATAATAAAAACAACAATATTTAACTAAAACTATTCAAAACTGGGTGTTTAATTACCCATGCTTCTTGGGGTCATAACTTTTGACGTAGATCTCAAAATTTAAAACCATTTACATTGTTGGAAAGAAGAACTAAAAATATAATTTCAATTGCTAAAGTAAAGAGCCTTTGGCTTCCCATTTTTAGTGGCCAATGAAAGTTTTGATCTGAAATTTTGAGCTGAAGACCTTTGAAAAGCCAAATAGAAAGACCTAGATTTTAAAAAAATAAAAATGAAAATAATAGTTTCAAACATTTGATCATCTATATAATCTAGATCAATTACCCCCAATGAGGAAAATTAGTCACCAAATGGACTTGATTCCAGGAGCTAGTTTGCCAAACAAGACAACAAATAAAATGACACTGGCAGAAAGTGAAGAGTTGAATAGACAAGTGCATGAGTTGTTGCACAATGGGTTGATTCAAGAGAGTTTGAGTCCATGTGTTGTACTAGTAGTATTAGCACCAAAGACGAATGAAGAATGAAGGATGTGCATAGATTATTATGCTATTAAAAAGATCATAATCAAGTACAGATTTTGATTGTCAAGGATAGATGATATTATGGATTGTTTGAGTGGGGTTGAGTATTTTGCAAAGATATATTTGAAGAGTGGATACCATCAGATTCACATTAGAAAAGTAGATGAGTGTAAGATGGCCTTCATGATAGGGGAAGGATTGTATGAGTGGTTAGTCATGCCTTTTGGACTAACCAATACACTAAGCAATTTCACGAGGCTCATGAATGAGGTACTAAAGGAGTTTCTGGGTAGGTTTGTCATTACTTACCTAGAAGATATTTTTATCTTTAGTGAGAAACTAGAGGAGCATTTGATGCATATCTAAAAGGTGTTTGATAAGTTGAGGGAAGAAAAGTTGTTGATAAACCTAAAGAAGTGTAGTTTTGTGAAGGAGTTGGTGTACTTGAGATTTTTAGTTTTAGCAAAAGGTTTGAAAATGGACCTGAAGAAAGTGAAGGTTGTCTTTGAATGGCCTAATCAAAAGATTTTTATAGAGGTAAGATCTTTTTATGGACTCACTAGGTTTTATAGAAACTTCATAAGTAACTGAAAAAATGAGAGGGGATAGGAAAGAATTTAATTGGATTTTAGGAGTAGATAAGAGTTTAAATATGTTGAAATAGAAAGTTATAAAGAAGTCTATTTTAGCACTTCCGTATTTTAACAAGGTGTTTCAAGTAGATAGTGATACAAGTGGTACTACAATAGGAGCTATTTTGAGCCAAGAAGGTAGATCTATTTCTGACTTTAGTGAGAAATTGAATGATGACAAAAGAAAATATTTTGTTTATGATCAGGAATTTTATGCTATAGTTCAAGCATTGAAGAAGTGGAGATACTGTCTTCTTCCTAAGGATTTTGTTTTGTATATTAATCATCAAGCTTTGTAATATTTGAATAGTCAAGAAAAATTAAATCAAAGGCATTTGAAGTGGGTTGAGTATTTGTAGAGTTATACATTTATTTTGAGACAACAGAGATGGAAGTCTAATAGAGTTGTGAATTCTCTTAGTAGAAAATTTTTTTTACTAATAGTGATACAGATTGAGTTGGTTGGGTTCAAGGAACTCGGTAATTTGCATTCAGAGGATCCTAATTTTGGTAAAGCATGGAAGGCTTGTGTGGAACATATTACTCTTGACAGGACAAAGTGGTTGGATTTCATAGTCCAAGATGGAATATTGTTCAAAGGAAGCTAGTTGTGCATTCCTAGAAGTTGAATGAGAGAGAATATCATCAAGGATAAGCATAGTGGAGGATTGGCTAGACACTTTGGTAGAGATAAAACCATTGCTTTGGTTGCTGAGATCTATTATTGTCCATAGTTGTAGCAGGATGTGAAGAATTTTTTATATAGTTGTAAACTATACCATATGACAAAAGGAGTAAAGTAGAATACAGGGCTGTATTAGCCATTAACTATATTAGATAAGCATGGATTTTATTCTTGCATTACCAAGGACAAAACATGAGCATGATTTTATTTTTGTGGTGGTTGATAGGTTTTTAATGATGACACATTTCATTTGTTGCAAGAAGAATAGTGATGGTTTTCATGTGGTAGAGTTGTTTTTAAGAGTGTAGACACCTAAAAACCTTTAGAAAATAAAGTATTTTTATTTTCTGAAAAAGTCCTGATGACATCATCATCTATTAATTAATTAATTATTTAATTAATTAATTAATTTTCATGCCATTAAATCCCTTTATCTTAATTAAAAATATTTAATTAAGGAATCCCTCCCAAAAATGTTTAAATCTTATTTAAACATTATTTCCTTATTTATTAATTATTTAATTAATAAATTGACCAAAAATCCTAAAATAAATTAAAAAATTATTTTTTGCCCAAAACTTGGCCAATTTCTTTATGACCAATAACCTCTTCCAAAATCTTCTAATCCTTCTTTAATTTCAATTAAAGGCTAATCTCATCATTTCCTACCCCTAATCCCAACTCAAAATATTTAATTAAGATTAAATATTAATCCTCATGTTTATTAAAAATGTTTTAATAAATATCTCCTCAACCCAAACCCTTGAAATAAATAAAACTTTATTTATTTCCTAAAAATCTAATTTATCCTCATCCTAAGAAGTTCTAGACTCTTCTAGAAAGTCTTCATCCTCATCCTAGAAAATTCTAGACTATTCTAGAAAGTCTTTATCCTCATCCAAAGTCTAGACTCTTCTAGAAGATGTCTTTAAACCTAATCCTAATCCCCTCCTAACCTTGTCACATTCCCTAAACATGGGTTAAAACTTACTAACCCAAGCCAAAGTTAACAAATATCTCCTCCTTCACCCACCCTCATTAAATGCCATCCACTTGCCTGTCCCTAAGCTAATCCTAAACCATCCTAATCCATCCTCTAATCATTTGCACAAGTCTAAACAAGCTTAAAACCTTCCCAATCAAGTCCAAGTTGAAATTTCTCTCATCACCCTCAAAATATCTCAACCATAAAACTTTATGAATTCCACTAGGTCATAAATGACTCTTACAAGCCCTTTTATTGCTCTTACAAGTCATTATGAGGGTCTTTATGAAGATTTTATCCCTTGAGCCTCCTTTGTTGACTCATCCTTCCTCTTTCCTCCATCCTCTCACCATGTGACATGTTTCACTCCTTGATTGGCTATAAGGAAGCACAATCCATGTGCTCTCCTCTCATGCAATCTGAGCCCTCCATAAGCTTTTTTCCATCCTTGCATCTTAGCCCTCAAACCCTCAAGCCTCTTGCCTATAAATTGGATCCTTCCCCTTTTCAAAATAACACAATCCATGAAGTAAAGTCATAATGCCATTTTGAGAAGCCATTTTACATCAAAACCATACACTCACATCCAAATTCCAACTCCATTTGAAGCCCTTTTTGAAGCATAAGCTTGAGCATACATCCTATCTATTTAGACAAAGCCACTCAACAAGAGAGCTTCTCATTGAGAGAGTCCATTAATGGCTCATATTCTCAATTGAGAGTTCATCTTAGTCTATCTTGAAGTTTATGAATTTTGTTTAGTTTGTAGAAGCTTTATTTAAATTTGGTTTCTATTAGCATACTAACATTGCTCATATACATTTTGGCACGCCCGGTGGGACCCCGCATGGGTCATCTTCATTAGCTTTTTTAGTCAAGTTTTGTATGTTATTTGCTGATTTTGGCTAATTTTTCTTATTTTTGTGATTGGTAGGATTGTATAAATTGGTTTTGTAGGTCCACATGAGCATGAAGAAGACAAAGGAACTCATAATCTATCTCATAGTGTTTGCAGATTTTTCAAGCTTATAGGTGGACAAAGAACTTGAAATTCTTCTTCCTCTTCTTGTCTATATTCTTCTTATTCCATCTACTTCTTCTTCTTCTTCTTGTGGGAGATCTTGGCCATTTTTTTTTTAAGGAAGCAAAATCATACACACTTCTGTTTAGTGCTTAAAATGAACCCCCAAATCATACTTAAATCCATTGAAAATTTTAAAATTTGCAAGAAAGAAAAAATCTTTTAACAAGTGAAACTAAACCAATCTAATCATTTTCATCCTTGCAACATCAAGGTTTTAGATGCATTCATGCAAAGTTAGGAACACTTCATTTTTGGAAATTTAAAAAGAACTTCAAGTTTCCATTTCAAAAGGTTAAAAATCAACACTAAGTGCACACTAAGATCTAAATCAAACTCAAAGCATCAATCAAGGATAAAATGAACCTCATTTGCAAATATTTTAAAGTTCTTTTAAAAATCTCATGAAAACTAAGAGTCCTAAATGGTTGCCAAAATTGACCTAAAAGCTTTGTTATTTGTTCCAAACAAATGTCTTGTTGCAAAATCTTGAATGTTTCTTAAGTTTTTCATGCATCAAAACAATCTAGGAATATCATTTTTTGGGCTTAAAATATGCAAACTAGAACACAAAATCTTGAATGAAAACCAAATTCCAAAGAGTCATTTTCACTTTTGAGTCCAAAAAAAATCTTGAATGATCTAAGGTTAAAACAAAGCACTTCAAAGCTCTTAAAACAACACACAAAATCTCAATCTTCAATGCTCAAAGGAAAAAAATTGAATGTTTAATCACTTGTCTTTAAATGCATGTTGCTAAAATCACTCTTGAGTGCCATGGATTAAAATCAAGTTTGTTTTTTTTATGAATGCATGATTAAAACAACAAAATCCAATCTTGAATGCCATAGATCAAATAATCATTTTTTTGGGCATAAAAAGAATACACATTTTTGAAATCTTCTAAGTTATAAAAACTAATAAAGACGCTTTGAGTGAGTTTTTAGTTGGACTCACCCTCTTTAATCACCCATCAATTTAACCATTGGTTGCAATCTCAGTGCCACCTATGGGGATGGGTCTACCTAAGAGGGTGTTAAGTGCTCCACAAAGATCAAACTCCACTCACTTGGGTCTTTAGTGGTTTTTCTAAGTTAGAAAATTCCTTGAATGTGCATTAATCTCGCTCACACTTCATTTGGGCATAAAAATTGGACAAATCTTGACGTGGAGGGCCTCCGGGCGCGCGCTTGGCAATTGAGTTTCACACATCTTTGTTTTGGGCTTAAAATAAACTCACACTCAGTCTTGAATGCCTAAAAATCAATGAACATCACATGGTTTTGACGCATTTTCAATGGAGCTCACATTTCTTATGTTGACGATCTCTCAACTTTCATTTTTTTAATGACGCTGTCAAATTGGAATGAACATTGTATGCCATAATCACAAGTGTCTTCAATCATAGCTTAAAAAATTTAAATCATCAATTGGAATGAACGTGTGTCTTTTAAAGCCCAAGATCATGTATGTGGTCTTGTTTTACGCTTTTTAGGAGGCCTGCTTGGGGATTTCATCACCCCTTGGGACGACCTCAACTCCAGCATTTTGGCGGAGTATAAATATTGGGAGGTGAATCCAAAGACACCTCTCTTGGGATCAAAATTTTGTCACTCGGGCTAAGCCTCAAGGAACTTTATACCCTTGAGAAGTGAAAGAGGAGAAGTGGGTTACCGCTCCTCTCGGCTGTGTGACATCTTTTTGGTTTCATCTATGGATTTGGGCCTCACGTACCTTGCGTATATCGAGGACTCCCTAGCTAAACCAAATTTCATCCTTGTAGAAAGCTTCCTAAGATGTTGGTGTGTTTGACGTGCTTGCTCAAAACTTTTGTCTGCTTGTTTTTTCATAGCTTTTGAATGAATGTTTGCCAATTTTGGTCAAAATCCCAGAAAAGTAGAAATCTCCGAACTCAAGGCATACTTAGCGTAGTCACTGCCTTATCATAAAATCATCCAAGCTCCCCTGATGCAACCAAATCTATCTAGTTCTTTGCCTTAGAACAATCCAAAATCCAAAGTCCATCCAAATCATCCCCCCAGCCAGCTAGCAACCCAATCCAAAATCACCCAAGCCTTTAAAGAGTTGTTGTCACTTTGCTAGATTTTGCTATCCAATCAATCCTACCAATCAACCAATCTCACCAAGGTTATCCCTTTGACAGAGCATTGTCTAGGGTAATCTAGCTTTGTCACTTGCGTCCCTCATCACCTTGAGCTAAAGGTTGGGATCCACAAGTGGTCAATCTCGTGTCATGCCCATAGGATCATTAGTCTATCCTTAAGTTGACACAATCTTCACCAATCCAGTGCATAGGAAAGAAAAACTCTCACTTTTTGATAGCATGCCCTTAAAGTCTTCCATCCATAGGAAAGCCAAAAATCTCCAGCCAATCCTCCTTAGGTCTGTCATACAACTTTGACTCTCCCTAGGAAATCCTTCATCAGCTAATCCAAAGTCTGTGCTTAATCTAAATCCAACCATGAGCTTCTGTGTTCATCCATATGCAAGACCCCATCCCCATCAAACTCATCATCAAAGCATGAAGTACCAATCGTATCATGATGTGTTTGGTCGCATTGTCCTTGCTCCCGCCACCTCCTATTCCAATGATGATGAAAATCTTGTTGACTATGACAGGTATATTGAAAGCCTTAGAAACATTCCCCCAAGCATCCCCCTAAATCCAAGAGTTATTCCAAACTATCTAGTCATGCCATCTGATATTCCAGCTTCCCCTTCATCACCCCATCAACCAAGCTTCCAATCTTCCACCCCCATCACACTAGCTATTCCTGTCAATCCACCTCCACCTTCGATACACGAGTCTCCAAGGAATCTCCTAGAGGAAATACAAGAAAAGTTGCCTCCAACAGTCGATAAGCCATGTCATCTAATCCAACCATGTGAAGTAGTCAGTGATGAAGTTTCCCCATCTATAATATCACCGCCATCTCCCATAGCTATCATCCCCATACCATCCATCAAATTGCTTAAAATCCTTCCACTTCCCGCAAGCATCAAAATCCCACCACCTATCAAATCTCTCCAAATCCTATCCACATCGCCTCCAAGCATTTCCCAAATCTCTCGTAATGACCCTTATGCATCCATCTTCTACTCACCCATCTCCACTACTGAATCTCCCATCTATCCATTCGCTGCCTTTGAAGAATCCATCCCTTCACCTCCTATCGCGCCATCCACTCTAAACCAATCCTATCAAGATCCTGCCCAAAAGCATGTTGACATCCCCCAAAGCATAAATGAAGATATCATCCTACCATGTCTTCCATCCATAGTGCAGTCACCATCTCCTCCATCTCCAAAACCTCAAGCCATATCTCCTCCACTACAAGATATCTTGTCATCCCACCAGCTACATCAAGATCCTATCCTTCCATCTCCCCCGCTCCATGCTTCCATCTTACCACCTATCCAAGCTATTCCACTATCTATAATCTACCCTCTTGGTTCACTTACATTCATCCACGGTGGCCCTCTCTCAGCAGAAGAATTAAGAACAGTATCTCCCCATTGCAATACACCTAATAAATCACTTCTACCATTTTTTGCAAGCAAAAAGTTTCCTCAGCTTGTTCAAATGCTCAATCGATGGCATTATCAAGGTCAAGGTTTAGGACCACAAGAGCAAGGAATCAGAGAGCCTATTATTGCACAAAAAAATCTAGGATTTTATGGTCTTGGATATGTATCCAAAGGCTCACCATCTAAAGGTGTTGGTACACCACACCCCCAAACCAAGCCTATCTCCAAGCCCACCATGCCAGCCTCCCATCACTCCTTCAAGAAATCTTATGTCATCCCCCCTCCACCATCTTTGCAACCCAAAACAACCTACCATATCCCCCCTTCATCCACTAAATCCATTTTGTGTCCCTATGTCCCAAAATCTACCATCCTCCATCCTCCTATCAGCCATCATAGAAATCCTATTCCATCCATTCCTATGCAAGATCAACAAAGGCACATATCAGGGCACATCATCCATCATCATCCCCGTACATGCTCTTTCATATCCTCTCCATCTCACAAAGCTTCTCCTAACCATCTTCCCAAAGCTTACCACAACAATGTGAATGCAAACTTCAAAATGCATAAAGCTAAAAATCCACATCCTAGGCAATCATATGTCTATGCTAAAAGACATACTCCAAAAAGGAAAAATCCAATCAAAGAATGCAAAACAATGCAAAAGCCTATGAAAAAAAATCCAAAACCATGTGGATCCCCAAGAAAAAAGTTGAAACCCAATGCATAATGGCATCCACCATTGCTAATCCCCCATCTAGTGACTCATGTCCCCCATCTCCTAACTCCATCTTGGGTGCCTATATCCCCAAGCACGCTTCCACAAATCCTCCATCATGCCCGCATCTACCATCTATCCCCCATATGCTCTTTTCACACCCGTTCCAACATGTGCCAATGTTTCTCTTGCAAGCATCCCCATCTCATGCTCCTTTCCAGCATTTTCATCCCTCCATCTCCTACCATCAATCCCATCTAATTCGATCTATTGCATAAATCACACATCTGGTGTACCAACAGCTAGCAACAAAATTGAACATTCCAACAGCCAGTGAAAAATCCCAAAAAAACCAAAATAGCTGAAGAAAGCCAAAATCTTTCCAGCTAAGTCCAAAGTCAAAAAGTCAAAAAATGAAAAGAAAAATAAAGCATCCACTGGTGAAAACTTGGCAATTCAAGCGCCTTGGACAAGTACCATGATGAAAACTTGGCAAACAAGCGTCATGCGTAATCCCGCTATCCCCAGCTTAGCCTATCACCCTCATGCTTTTGGTCATCTCTTGACATCCAACTCCATGTTCCAATCTATCCACCTATCCTCCATCCTCCAGCTTCCATCTCACACCATCCACTAATCTTATGCAACTTCAGCCAATCATCTCAGCTATCATCCATCTCCCTAGCCCCTTCAGCTTTTTCCATCCTAGCGTCAATCCTATCACATCCATCATAAGACCTCCTTCTGCATGTTATCTTCTAATTGGGGGCACTATATTCCTTGGAGATCTTGTCTTGTCCATCCTCCCTTGTCATTGGTATCTAGCTCTAGGCTATCCTCATGCAAACCCAATGTCATCTCTTTATATCCATCATAATCCTAGCTATCTACCATCCTATCCAGCCATCTCATCCTGCTCCTCTAGCTATCCTTGGTCACAAAATCTCTCATCATCATTGGATGCATCCTGCCAAATCCATATCTTTTGCTATCACCCCACCCTTAGCTTTCGCATCTTGCACAACATCGAACCATCCCGCTATCCTATCATCTTGAGCTTTTTCCTGCTTGTAACTATCTTGGTCCGTTAGCTTGTACCATATCTTGATTAGCTCACTTGTAAATATCTTGGTCTGTCAGCTTGTACATCCTCTTTAGCTTAGTACCATTGCATCTATCCAGTGTTCATGTCAGTTCGTCCTTGATCAACATCTTGCACCCATCGCACATCTTGGTTAGCTATTCCAATGCATCCTTTAGCTAGATTTCCTATCACCAAAGTGTTATCTTTCTTAGTTCAGCTTGCCAGACGCATCACTCATCCAAATCCACCAGCTTAGGTTCTCTCTGATAGGTCCTTGTAGGATATAGCTTTCCTCATGTCTGATCTTGGTCCGTTAGTACCTCATCCTACCCATCTCATTGGCAAATGGTTCTCTTTTGGATTTTCACTTTCTTTTGATTTGGGATCTTCCCTTTTGGGTCTTGAAGTATCTTTTCCAAGAAATCTCCTTGTTCCCTCCTCAAGGTTGCCACGATCTTCCATATCATGGTATGCTATGAATAGGGCAATTAGAGCGTAAGGTCTTGATCAGGTCTTTCGTTTGTTTTTCTTTTCTGCTTGTGGGTTCTCCAATGTCGTTTCCACGCTGCTTCCTCTAGGATTCATGTGTGATGTTGGGGCAATCCTTGCGTGTTTGTTTTGAGTTAGTTTGTCAATCCTCTGGACAGTTGGTGAAAAGGCCTTGATGTTCTTGGTAACCTTGGCAATTAACCAATAGTCCTATAGCAAATCTAGTGCTCAACTACATGGTGGTACTTCTCTTTGAAGTATCCCCCCGCTCAAAAAGCTTCAATGGGTTTCCTTCATCTCCATTATCCCCCATCCATATCCAGCATCCGTCTCTCCTACCCCAGCTGATGCATCAATATCTCTTTGAATCACTCATCACTCTTAGCTTTAGGGATCCACAATCCTAGTCTTAGGGATCCACCAATCCAAATCAACCCACCAAGCCTCATCTTTCGAGATCCACAATCCTAGTCCTAGGGATCTTCGAAACCCATCTTTCGCCAATCTAACTCTTTGAAATCCTGTTGCATCAGCTTTTTAATCCCCTCATCCATCTCCCTATTCTAGATTCCTTTTTATAGCGCTCTGCTCCTTCATCCTCCACCTTCCCTAAGGTCTTAAGCTTGCTTCCTCTTGTGCATCTGATTCTCCTTTATCATTCTCCCATAGTGAGAGTTTGAGCTAATTCAGCCCCTTCTCTTTGCCAATCTAAGTCTCCTTGCTCATCTCAGATTCTTGTACTTTTCAAGAAGCCATCGAGCCTCGCTTTCTCTCCTCGCTACCTTCTTGAGGGGGCATCTCACAGTCCATTCTCTCCTCTTCTGCTCTAGCCTTGGGCATCTTATTTTCTTATCTTTGATGCCATGCCACTTGCGACATCACATCAAAGAGGGGCAAAATGTAGACACCTAAAAACTTTTAGAAAATAAAGTATTTTTATTTTCTGAAAAAGTCCTGATGACATCATCATTAATTAATTAATTAATTAATTAATTTTCATGCCATTAAATCCCTTTATCTTAATTAAAAATATTTAATTAAGGAATCCCTCCCAAAAATGTTTAAATCTTATTTAAACATTATTTCCTTATTTATTAATTATTTAATTAATAAATTGACCAAAAATCCTAAAATAAATAAAAAATTTATTTTTTGCCCAAAACTTGGCCAATTTCCTTATGACCAATAACCTCTTCCAAAATCTTCTAATCCTTCTTTAATTTCAATTAAAGGCTAATCTAATCATTTCCTACCCCTAATCCCAACTCAAAATATTTAATTAAGATTAAATATTAATCCTCATGTTTATTAAAAATGTTTTAATAAATATCTCCTCAACCCAAACCCTTGAAATAAATAAAACTTTATTTATTTCCTAAAAATCTAATTTATCCTCATCCTCAGAAGTTCTAGACTCTTCTAGAAAGTCTTCATCCTCATCCTAGAAAATTCTAGACTATTCTAGAAAGTCTTTATCCTCATCCAAAGTCTAGACTCTTCTAGAAGATGTCTTTAAACCTAATCCTAATCCCCTCCTAACCTTGTCACATTCCCTAAACATGGGTTAAAACTTACTAACCCAAGCTAAAGTTAACAAATATCTCCTCCTTCACCCACCCTCATTAAATGCCATCCACTTGCCTATCCCTAAGCTAATCCTAAACCATCCTAATCCATCCTCTAATCATTTGCACAAGCCTAAACAAGCTTAAAACCTTCCCAATCAAGTCCAAGTTTAAATTGCTCTCATCACCCTCAAAATATCTCAACCATAAAACTTTATGAAGTCCACTAGGTCATAAATGACTCTTACAAGCCCTTTTATTGCTCTTACAAGTGATTATGAGGGTCTTTATGAAGATTTTATCCCTTGAGCCTCCTTTGTTGACTCATCCTTCCCCTTTCCTCCATCCTCTCACCATGTGACATGTGTCACTCCTTAATTGGCTATAAGGAAGCACAATCCATGTGCTCTCCTCTCATGCAATCTGAGCCCTCCATAAGCTTTTTCCCATCCTTGCATCTTAGCCCTCAAACCCTAAAGCCTCTTGCCTATAAATTGGATCCTTCCCCTTTGCAAAATAACACAATCCATGAAGTAAAGTCATAATGCCATTTTGAGAAGCCATTTTACATCAAAACTATACACTCACATCCAAATTCCAACTCCATTTGAAGCCCTTTTTGAAGCATAAGCTTGAGCATAAATCCTATCTATTTAGACAAAGCCACTCAACAAGAGAGCTTCTCATTGAGAGAGTCCATTAATGGCTCATATTCTCAATTGAGAGTTCATCTTAGTCTATCTTGAAGTTTATGAATTTTGTTTAGTTTGTAGAAGCTTTATTTAAATTTGGTTTCTATTAGCATACTAACATTGCTCATATACAAAGAGAAGTGGTGAAATTACATGATTTTCCAAAGAGTACAGTTTTAGATCGAGATACCAAATTTTTTGGGTATTTTTGGTGTACGTTATGAAAGAAATTGAAGATGAAGTTGAAGTTCAGTTCATCACATCATCCAGAGACTGATGGACATACAAAAGTTGTGAATCGTAGTTTAGGAAATTTGCTAAGATGTTTGGTTGGACATAAGACAAAAGGCTGGGATCTAATGTTATCATAGGTATAATTTACATGTAATAATTTTTTTAATAGGAGTGCTAGTAAATTACCATTCTAGATTGTATATGGGATTAGTCCCAAAAATATTTTTGAATTGAGATAGTTGGATAAAAAAGAGATAAGTAGTGCTAAAGAAGAATAACTTGTGGAACATTTAAAGCACATCCATAAGGAGGTGAGGTAGCACATTATAAAGTTGAATACACAATACATGAATAAGGAAAAAGTAAAAAAGAGGTATAAGGAATTTTAGATTGGCAATGAAGTCATGTTTCATTTGAGAAAGGATCATTTTCCAGTGGATACATATAATAAGATGAAAATGAAGAAGTTTGGACTGTGCAAGATAGTGAAAAGGAATGATTCTAGAAATTCCCATGAAGTGGAGTTGCTTGCTGAATTGAATATTTCACTAGTATTCAACATTTCAAATTTGACAAACTATTATGAAGGAGGTGATGAGGATGAAGTTGCAGAAGCACGGTGGAGTATCCCAGCAGGTAGTTTGTCCACAAAAGAGATTAAGAAGATAATGGATAGTTGTGTTGGCAAAAGTACAAGGAAAAATTTTTATGAAGAATACCTGTTCAAATGGAAAGGGAGGCCAGTAGAAGATTCATCATGGCTACTAAGGGAGGAGGTTAACCATATTGGTTTTCCTCTAAACAGTTGAGACATAAAGGGGTCACTTCTTAAATTACCCGAGATATTTGATGCAGGAGCATCTTGGGTGTAAGACCAATCTTGCATCACCCAAAAATACTTCCTTTTAGTTGTTTCAATAAGGGTTGTCTTAATGTAGAGTTTTTTTTTGTGGAGGCTTGATACTTAGTAAGTCATTCATACAAGCTTGGAATGTTCTAATTTCATAGGTGAAGTTTTGTTTTAGATATATCAAATTGTCAGTGGAGTTTCATGGTCGTATTATATGTATTTGTGAAGTTATTATAGATTTTTGGTTTGCAATTTTGGCATATAAACTTTAGGCTCACCATTTGGGGCCTAAAAGTGCCCATATGAGGCTCGAAAACTTGATGAATGGGTGCTTGAATGGATCTGATCCCGTAGATCAGAATTTGAGTTTTCTAAAAAGTGGTTATAATAGCCAATCTGAGCAAACATTTGAAAGTTACAATATTTTAATGTTGGACCAATCAAAACATCCAAAACTAATTGTCAAATGTGTATTTGGCCAACTTAATATATATTGTTGGGGTCTATCAGCCCTAGATATTAACTTTGAGTGTCTATAACTTTCTCGAGCGACATAAAATTGCCTATTTAAGAAGGGCCCAAAGATTGTCTAGGACAACTTTGGGTGATATTTTGTAGCTTTGTCTTGTAGATTACTATATTGAAGACACCTATGTGGGTTAACACATTGTAATTATGAATTGTGTAATTCCACATTTGTGGTGATAATAAGAAGCCTATATTTTTTCCTCGCAAATTGTTGTTATTTCTTGGTTTCTATTATGTGTTTAGGGTACTAATGGGAGAACCCTTCATCAAGTGGTATTAGATATAGAGTTCTTGAGTGTGTGGATAGATCATCGAATGTGAGGTAGTTCTCACTAGGACCATGGGTTGGGTTGAGCATGTAGATAGATTGTCGATTGTTAGGTAGTTGCACTAGGGTTTTAGTGATAGCACGAAAAAGCCTCCATAAAGAGTGCATGATGGAAGAGTCAAAGGTATTACACATGAGGATTTTAGAACCATTCATAGGTAAATGCAAGTAATGCAAGAAAAAATGTCATGTCCCCTTTTCAAATAAAATAATAATAATAATCTTTGCTAAGGCAGGTAGGCCCAAGAAAGTGAAGTTTCGAAAAAAGGGGGTTAATCTTTGGAAACCGTTGGACTAATAAATGAAAATTATTATTAAAATATGTTTCATTAACCTCTCTTGAACATGAGTTACAGTTATGCCCTCTTTTAAGAGGTTTGGAGGCATTTTGGGGGGATTCCAGAACTTGATTTTTGCTCATTCTTTGTTATTCTTCAGAGGCTGCCAAACCTGTGGAGGAGACCCAAGAACGGGAGTTTGCAGGTTTCCAGGGAGACCCAAGAATGGGAGTTTTTAGGTTTCCAGGAAGGCTAAGGATGGGAGTTTGAAGCCATTCCATGTGCATGCTCATACAGAGTTTTCCTTTGTGCTGAACAATGCAGATTTGTGGGTTTTCGGGTGTGTTTTTGGTATGAGTTTGGTGTTTCCAGTTGAGTATTTCATATCAGCTTGGGTTGCTACTGTATTTCAGAATTTCAGGTGTTAAAATAGAGCTGAATATATGTATTGGGATGTGATTAAACTTCTAAGATATATTATTAGTGTTTTTGTGGTGTTTCTGGGCATTTTTTGTGTTAATTTCGGGAGCCCGATGAGCATAGTTTTTGTCCTACATTTGAGAAATGTTGTGTAAAGGCTATACGGATCTAGAAATGTAATTTTTTAGGCTGTTATTCTGCTGAAATTTCTATAAAAATGTCCACTTTCAGATTTATTAATAATTTGTGAAGTTGTGAAGCTTTTGGCACTATTTTCAGCATACCTGATTTGTTTCTGGAGAAATTTGGTGGATCTTTGTGATATTAGTTGTTTGATCTTGAAAATCTGATTTGAGGCTTGAAATATCATAAAAAATAATAAAAGGGACATTTCAGTGGTATCAGAGCTATGATCTTGCTAGCCTGAGGGTTTGTAGAAGTTGCATGTCAGTTTTGACAACTACCCAGATCTTGCATTTCAGTTTTTAGAACTACCCAAATCTTACATGTCATAATTTATGGTTGCATGTTGCTTCTAATCAGCTGCATGTCAAAATTTATGGTTGCATGCTACTTCTAATTATTTTCATGTTAGTTCTTGGTGAATTTGGTGGTTGTAGAAGTTTGCATGTCAGTTTTGACAACTACCCAGATCTTGCATGTCAGTTTTGACAACTACCCAGATCTTGCATTTTTGACAACTACCCAGATCTTGCATGTCATAATTGATGATTGCATGTTTCTTCTAATCAGCTACGTGAAAATTTTTATGGTTGCATGCTACTTCTAATCATTTGCATGTTAGTTCTTGGTGAATTTGGCAGTTGCATGTTGCTTCTAATCAGTTGCATGTCAAAATCTATGGTTGCATGCTACTTCTAATCATTTGCATGTTAGTTCTTGGTGTTTGAAGAAGTTATATCCTATTGGGGTTACACTCTACTTTATCCAGAATGGATAGGTATAGTATAGAGTCTCAGAGGACACGATCTTGGACAATTGATATCCAGAGTCAAAACAGTAGAAAGGATGGTTATTTAGACATTCGAGATAAACTTATGAAAATAAGCCATGACATGTCTGAACAGTTGGTTGAGCACCACCGTATAATGAATGAAATGTTGTCCGACCCAGCTAAGGTGGATAAGTCGACTGGATTTCTATTTGGCAAATTTTCTCACAGGACAGATGACACAATTCCCAAGAACTTGCATGAGGAGTTTGAGAAACTAATTGATAGCCAGGTAGAGGTCTCAGATTCTACTCTACCATAGGAGGTGGTGGGAAAGGATATTACACAGATTGATAGTAATGGTCAACTTGATACTCAAATTGAGACAATTGTTTATAGGTCGTCAAAGGGTGATGCCACCGGTATTCAGGATGGTATAGTTACAATAGGCAGTGACTACAGTGTAGTGGGTTCAGATGATGATTATGAGGATGTTGTTGTGCAGGATGGTGAGATACCTGGTAGAGATGAGCAGACATTGAGCATTCATGACTTTGCTAAGAAAGAGTACCAAGCACAGTTAGATGCTTCATCACATGAGGTTGAGGCTAGTAGTACTTCACATGATTTGTCCAGCTAGCTGAAAGTGAACAAAGATAGTATTGTGACTTCATTATCTCATCATGACAGGTATGTGGAGTTAGTTGGTATTGGTCATATTACTCAGGTGAGGAGTTTGCTAGAGTTACCAGTTGATTCTAGTTTACGGATATGGACTCGAGATTTTTATATTGGCATTTGGGATTCAATTGACTGGAGATCTTTAACACTTTTTGGTAGCAGTGTTTGTTTGGGTGCTATCATGGATTTGATTAGCAGATTACATGGTGTTGTCTTTTCTTGTGCTAGTATCTTGTCTGATGTTGGTATTAGTTTTTATACACCGATATTGGGCTTTGTTCATATATCCAGTCGACCATACTTGCTGGAATGTGTTGGTGATCTTTCATATTTGGCAGTGTGTACAGATGAGTCTCAGGATCATATTGGCATTGATGACATCCAGGAGGATGTAGTGGGCAGTTTTGAAAACTTAGTTTCCTTGGGTACAGAGGAGTTGGACAGTAGTGCTAATGTTTTTGATACTTCGTATGTTGATATGAGCTTTAGATTTGATTCACCAGATATGGATTGTAATACTCTAGAGACTAGTGACTTTGATTATACTCCTTTAGACAGTGCATCAGAGGAGGTTTGTAGGAGACAGTCAAGCCAGTACCATCATGTGTCTAATCAATTGAGAGTTAGTGACCGAGACATTGCTATCACTTGCCAACATTTTGATGCTGCTCATTAGTTGTTAGCAGTTTATGGATGGGGTTCTCCTACTAGTGATGAGCAGGAAAGAAGTTATCTTTCCTTGACAGAGATCCACTCTTTATGGGAGGCTATTCGGATTTTGAGACAGAATTATATGCAGTTGGTAGCTGACAGAGATTATCTTATGGAGTGGGGTAGTACAGCATATGATGCATTGTTGGCCAAGGAAGATAAGGTGAGTGAGCTTACTAAGCAGCTTGAGGTGACTTCTGAGATTCTTGAGAGTACACAGTTGGCTCTCAAGGAGTCACAGTTTCATTTGGCTAAGGTGACCATGGAGTTAGAGTGACTACAGTCTTTACCTGATTCTATACAGTCACAAGCTATGGTGTTTGGTGATCTAAGGATGTCCATGGCCGAAATTGTCAGAGACAGTAGAGATGGGGATGCATCCATCCTTGGTACTAACATTGGCATATCAGGTTCATTCCCACTAGAGTTAGGTTTAGTTGAGTTGGGTGTTGTAGTAGATTGTTGTATGCCTGATAGGGTGGCGGCCTCTAGTATTGAAGGCACGGAGACTAGAGATGTATCAAAGATCATGTGTGATGTTGGTGAGTCGGCAGTTGGCATGGTTCCTGCTAGTAATACTACTCCCTTGGTGATATCTTCAGAGGTAGTAGTTAGTTCCAACATGGTTAATGATCAATTACAGTTAGTTTCATCTAGATTATAGTCTGAGCCACTGACTGAGATTGGCACATTCTATCGGCATTACACTATGAGGTACACTCATCAATTTAGCTTTGATGACCATGTTGATGAGATGATGATACAAAGATGTACTTTGGTTCCTAGTGCTTGATGTCAGTTATGGGATAGTTTGACACCTCAGGATGAGGGTTGTGATGGGCATGACATGGTGATAGGTTCTACAGTTGACGGCTTGATAATATGTGACTCAAAGCAGGAGTTTGGGAGTGATGCTTCAGTGGGTGTTGTTATTGATTCTACTCCTTTGGCTATGACATCTCTTGACTTAGCTAGTGATCAGTCATAGTGGGTTGTATCACTTGTTCATGGTGAGCTGTTGACTGAGGTTGGTTTTTTTAATCAACATTATATTGCAGGGTATGTACATCAATTAGCATTTGATCCTTGTTTTGAGGAGTTGATGGCAGGAAAATTTGGTTTGGATTCCATTTCTTATTCTTTATCTTGTAATGTCTTTTCACCATCAGCAGTGCATGGAAGTTATGGTTATGAGATACTAGCTCGTGATTTGCAGAGTTGTGTTGACTACACGAGTTGTACAATGTGTGGATTCTCCATACCTGGTACAGTTTCATTCGAGAGCATTCACCATTGTTGCAGAGTTGGATTGTACATTCTGTATAGGCTAGTGGGATGCGTTGATGGTATTTACTGTGTTGGTAGTTTGATTTGTCCACTTTACTTGGGTTCTAATGTTCTAAGAGTTTGTATCTTATGGGTTTTTGACTATGGTAGTGGTGATTTTGGAGTTTGGTTGAGCTATAATTGTCAGTTTGATTATGGATTCCTCTTGGTCATATTGCAGAGGATATTACAGGAGCCTGTGTTAATTGGTAGTAGTATAGTTCATGACTACATTTGGGATCCAGGTGGATTGATTGGTTTATTTTTTAGCCATTTCTTGAGGACAAGAAATGTTTGGGAGGGGAGTACTTGTCATGTCCCCTTTTCAAATAAAATAATAATAATAATCTTTGCTAAGGCAGGCAGGCCCAAGAAAGTGAAGTTTTAGAAAAAGGGGGTTAATCTTTGGAAACCGTTGGACTAATAAATAAAAATTATTATTAGAATATATTTCTTTAACCTCTCTTGGACGTGATTTATAGTTATGCCCTCTTTTAAGAGGTTTGGAGGCATTTTGGGAGGATTCCAAAACTTGATTTTTGCTCATTCTTTGTTATTCTTCAGAGGCTGCCAAACCTGTGGAGAAGGAGACCCAAGAACGAGAGTTTGCAGGTTTCCAGGGAGACCCAAGAATGGGAGTTTGTAGGTTTCCAAGAAGGCTAAGGATGGGAGTTTGAAGCCATTCCATGTGCATGCTCATACAGAGTTTGCCTTTGTGCTGAACAGTGCAGATTTGTGGGTTTTTGGGTGTGTTTTTGGTATGAGTTTGGTGTTTCCAGTTGAGTATTTCATATCAGTTTGGGTTGCTATTGTATTTCAGAATTTAAGGTGTTAAAATAGAGCTGAATATATGTATTGGGACGTGATTAAACTTCTGAGATAGATTATTAATGTTTTTGTGGTGTTTTCGGGCATTTTTTGTGTTAATTTCGGGAGCTCGATGAGCATAGTTTTTGTCCTACATTTGAGAACTGTTGTGTAAAGGCTATACGGATCTAGAAATGTCATTTTTTAGGCTGTTATGCTACTGAAATTTATGTAAAAATTTCCACTTTCAGATTTATTAATAATTTGTGAAGTTGTCAAGCTTTTGGCACTATTTTCAGCATACCCGATTTGCGGTTTCTGGAAAAATTTGGTGGATCTTTGTGATATTAGTTGTTTGATCTTGAAAATCTGATTTGAGGCTTGAAATATCATACAAAATCAGAAAAGGGACATTTCAAAAAATTCCCAAATTAATTAATCTTGTCATAGGAGATGATGAAAGAGAGAATGAAAGATAAGAAGAAGGAAATGTAGACCCAAACATAGTAGAGGAAGTTCTTAACCTAGAGAAGGTGAAGCTTTTTAAGGCCATTTCTAGTATTGGAAAAAGACCTAAGTTTGATGTCCCCACATTTTCAAGAAATCTCAATCCAAAAGAATTGATCGGCTAGATCAATGAACTAGAAGAGTACATTGAATATGAAGATACTGAACATCTAGATAGGCTCAAGTTTATGAAGGCCAAACCAAAGGGTCATGCAAAGATCTGGTGGCAGGAGATCCAGTTGGCTCAAAATAAAAGAAGACATGAAAAAATCACTAGATGGGATAGGATTTTAGCTAAAATAAACTAATAGTTAATTCCTATGGATTAAAAACTTGATCTTTTTAAGAAAATGCAAGTGTTGAAGTAAGAGGGAAAATCTTTTCAAGAGTATACCAAACATTTTTACCTAGTTCTCATTAGAACTGACCATGTAGAAGTTGATAAGAAGAAAGTTGCATGTTATCTTAATTATTTAAGGCAAAACATTCAAGATAATCTAAGCCTAGCTTAAATGACCAGTATTTAGGAGGCATACCATTTTTCTCTAAGAGTTGAGGAGTAACTTAGCAAAAAGTTTTACAACAAGTATAGTGGAAGAGGTCACGATGGATGATCTGGTGGATGATCTTATGGAGGCCAAAATGATGATCAGAAGAACAAGGATGAGGCTAGAAGTAGTAGTTAGAACCAAAGGGGAAATAATTTCAAACATTTCCGTTATTAGAACAATAACAATTAGAGCAAAAGAGATAGAAGACAAGGATATGGAAGAGGAGGATTCAGTGGGAAATGTTTTCATTATGGAGAAGAAGGGCATATAGAATTTGAATGTTCCTAGTGGTAAGGAAGGACAGATTGAAGAATAGAAGGCTGAGCTAGAGTTTTACATGTTGATGAAGATGTCAAATCATCACATTCTGTAGATGTTGAAACAAGAGAAGTCCTAGTTAATAGAAGATTCCTTCTAAGTGGTGAGAATGAACCTGATCAAAGAAGGAGCTTGTTTCACATAATGATGCAAGACAACTTGGGTTGATGTGTTATCCTGCTCATTTATGTTCATTTTTCAAATTTTTGTCAAGTTTTAGTCATTTCCAAGTTGTAGCAATTGTCGAGTGCTATTAATTTTATAGTTTAAGCTGAGTTGAGGTTATCTCATATCATGTTAACACTCAGGTTAGCATGTTATTCCATCTTGCTGTATAGTGTGTGACAAGTTCCACAGTGTGTACCAAGCTATTCTTCATGTGCTTACCTAGTGTATGTCGAGTGACTCTTCAGGTGTCAAGTTATCCTGTTGATGTTGAGCGTTAGAATTTTGGATGTGTTTTCTGCATTTTTGGTGTGAGTAGACTTGTGGGATTTCTTTTGACTATGGCATTTATATTTGGATCTTTTCTTGGGATGTGTCCACATCATTTTTGGGTAAGCCTTCCTATTATCTAATGTTCTAGAATGATCTATAAGCTTTTTGGGCTGGTATAAATAGAGTTTTTAGGCTTAGATTTAGCACAAGTTTTTGGGAGAGAGTATTTGGGAGTTTAGGGTAGAACATGAAAGTTAGGGAATTTGAAGCTAGATCTTGGATCTTGAATGTATTTTATATCTGGCTGTAACCTAGGAGGCCTTATAGTTGGGCATGTATGCTAATATTTTCATGAATCAATAAAGTGTTTTATTATTATTTTCTCTCTCTCTCTCTCTGTGGTGCTATTCTCCTTTTGTGTTTTCTTTCATTGTGTTAACTCTACAAGGTTGGTTTGGATTGCTTAGTGGGTCTTTAGCCCTAGTTAGTCCATTTGCCTCCTTGTTTCAGGTGATATCAAAGCACAATTGTTCTTAAGTGTGCAATCAGATTGCTAAAGTGTAAATCACTTTGTACTAGGACTTTGGATCATGTGGAACCCTGATTTAGATTTGGTTGCAAGGTTGTAGATCTATAGATTTGACCTATAACTTCCAGAGGGTTACGATCTTGTAAGAACTTGATCTGTAAAGATGGTTCGTGGTAGAGGAAATATCGATAATGTCGTGTTAGATGCATTAAGACAAATTACAGCCAGATTAAGTACTATAGAGATAGCCTAGAGGAGAGAAGCACATCTTGAGGATGTGAATGATGATGAAGTAGTACACCAAACCCTAATCTAGAATAGGAGGGAGATTAAGATGAGGAAAGATAACTGAGAATATTGACTAGGGCACATGATCTGAAGGATATTTTCACTAAAATTTGAAGTATCTACAAAACTCCAATAATCAATACCATGTTTAAGTCTTTCAAATTATGAATCCAGCACAAATTGAACGAACAAAAATGAAGTCTATATGCTCAAGTTATGGCCAGTAAAATTTTGGTCAAACCATGGGTCAAAGGCATCAAAAAGGAAAACTTTTAAACTCTCCAAAATTGGTCAAAGTTAGCATCAAAATGAAGGTCTTGTCGAGAGCTTTTCAATGACATTTATTTCATCAAAATCAGAGTTTGGATGTGAAAGATGTGCTCGGTCAAAGATGGTTGACCAAAAAGGGTCAATGACATGTCCTGTCCATATGATGATGTTAGCATGATTTCAGCCATCCAATCAAATGTTGACACATGGCATGATGTGTGATCAAAAGTAATGTGGCAATACAATCATCAGTAACATGCATTGAGTCAAGAGAACTAAAGTGGCAGAGGCAAAAAGAAGAATGTGGTGCCACGTGTGTGGCAAGGAAGCCTACATGGCACCCACATCATCAACTGGAAGGTAGACGTGCAAAGTTAGCAAAAGGTGACTGAAAGGGGGTTCAACCCCATGACCACTAGCTACCAAAATTAGTCGTTGGTCGTTAAGCCACCAAATGTCTTTAACTACTATGAGTACAATTTTCTTTTTAAAGTTGAACAACCGGTAGTTTTGGGAAAAGGTGGGTGCCAGCAGGGGTGGAACTCCCAACCAGTGGTCCACTAAAACTAGTGGACACTATTGCAGTATTAACAGCTTTTGAAATACATATGGCTGATGCATTATTTAAGTTTAAACAAACTGCCCACCTCCCTTTTTAAAATAGGTTTTTTGTTATTTTGTTATTATTTTAACCCCCCAATTTTGTTTAAGGCCAAATTTATAAAATGGCAAAGTGGGTAATCACGAAGTGTGATTTGTTAATAGGCCTATTTTTTTATAAAATATTGTTTTGGCCTATTTTATGCAAATATTTTGTATAAAAGGGGGCTAGGAGGCCATTTTCAAAATATGAAGATTATGAAAAATTATTGAGATTATTCAATCTTTGAGAGGAATTAGAAGAAAGAATTTTTGCTGAGGAGAGAAAATTTTGGAGGACATATTTTTAGTCCCAAACACTAGAGTAGTGAAATGTTGATGTTCTACAAGGGGTTGATTTTGTAACACATTGTAATTATTTTTGGAGTTAATCGAATCGGTCCACTAGTTGGAGCTAGACCTAGAGACATAGTCCTGATAGGGAAAACTTTGAGATCAAATTGTGTTGCACCTCTTCTCTCTTTTGTCTTTATGTTAGTTGATTTAAAAATACATAGCCACACATTTATTGTTCAGATTGGAAAATTATATCTAATTGTTGGGATTAATCATAAAATTTATAGATCCTAAATTAGATCAGCACATTCAAAGCCTACTATAGAATTTGTTCCTTGTGATGGAAATTTGGATACCAATGCTATGTTGGATTGGATCTCTAATATGGAGAATTTCTTTGAGTGTGAAAACACTTTTCATAATAGGAAGGTGAAGATTATAGTTACTAGGTTAAAAGGTCATGCTTCACTATGTTGGGAGCATTTGCAAACTAATTGACAAAGGAGAGGAAAGGAGAAGATTAGAATTTGGCCAAAGATGGTGAATAAGGTAAAGAAAAAATTCCTTCCTATTGATTACCAAGCTAGCTTGAGAAAGATGCAAAATTTGAGACAAAAAGACATGGCTGTGAAAGAGTATATTAAGGAACACTATAGATTGGACACCAGATTTGGACACATGGATGATGATGTTGAAAAAATTACAAGGTACATAAATGGATTAAGGTCTAGAATTCAAGATGAGATAAGTTTTGTGAAATTGTAAAGTGTGGAAGAAGCATATCAATATATGTTAAAAGCTGATGAGATCTTGACAAAGAAGCATGAACAAAGACAAAGAGGTAGAGGTGGTAGATTTCAGAGAGGTAGATGTAGATCTTGTGAAAAAGGTGGCAGATCTAATAGTTTTGTGCAAGATAAAGGCAAATCTAAATGGAAGAATGATGAAAAAGAAAAGACTGAGTGGAAAGGTGTTAGTTCTTATCGAGGATGTATAGGTTCTTACCAAGGAAGAGGTAATTCTTATCTTAGAGGTGGTTTTTGCTGTAATTTTTTTAGATGTGTTAAAGAAGGGCATAGATCTTTTGAATGTAGATCTTCTAAAAGTGGGCAAAATAACAGAAATATTGTGATTTAAGGAGACATTGAGAGTTTACAAAGTGGACCTGAGGTTGGAGAAAATCTACTAGTGAGAATAACCTTATGTAATAAGGGAAGTGATAAGGAACTTGTTTTAAGAAGTCTTTTGAAGACCAGATGTAAGATGGCTGGAAAATGCTACAAGATGATCATTAATAGTGGAAGTTTTACAAATTTGGCATCAAAAGAGCTAGTTACAAAGTTGTAGTTGTAGAGGCCAAAACATCCCAAACCTTATCATGTTTCATTGATCGAAGATCAGCATAAGATATTGGTACATGAACAATGTGTTGTGAAATTCAAGATTGGACATTACTTTGATGAAGTGTTGTGTGATATTATGCCTATGGATTGTTGTCATATTTTGTTGGGTAGACCTTGGTAGTATGATAGATATGTTTTACATGATGGAAGATTGAATCAATATACTCTTTGGGTGAATGGAAAGAACCAAATATTTCTGCCTTTGATTGAAAGTCCACATGAGGTTAGTTTTACTGCAATAAAAGTTTGCATGGTTAATGGGAAACGATTTGAAAAAGAAGTGAAGAAGAATCAAGTCAATTTTTCCATAGTTCCTAGAGGACTAAGTTTGGGTAGTAATGACCGAGTGATAGAAAAAGTTGGTAATGACCAAGTGACATAAGATACCAGGAGAAATTATAGAATTTCTAATTGAGTATAAAGAGATTGTTGCTGAGGATATTCTTGATGGTTTACTACTAGTAAGAAGTATAAGTCACTTTATGGATCTAATTTTTGGAGCTAGTTTTCCAAACAAAGAACCATATAGATTGACACCTACAGAGAATGAAGAACTTAACAAACAAGTGGATAAATTGCTATAAAAGGGATTAATTAGAGAAAGTTTGAGTCCATGTGCTATATCTGTTGTATTAGCACCTAAGAAGAATGAAAAATGGAGAATGTGTACTGATTCCAAAGCTATTAACAAGATCACAATGAAATATAGGTTGCCTATGCTAAGGATGGATGACATAATGGATTGTTTGAGTGGAGAAAAGTGTTTTACAAAGATTGATTTAAAGAGTGGCTATCATCAGATTAGAATTAGGGAAGGTGATGAATGGAAGACTACTTTCAAGACAAAAGATGGTTTATATGAATGGTTGGTTATGCCTTTTGGTTTGACTAATGCACCTAGTATTTTCATGAGATTGATGAATGAAGTTTTGAATTTTTTTTTGGGTAAGTTTGTTATTGTTTATCTAGATGATATTCTAATATCCAACAAGACTAAGGAAGAACATCTTGAGCATGTTAGACAAGTATTGTAGAGGTTGAAAGAGGAGAAGTTGATGATTCATCTGAAAAAGTATTCTTTTATGCAAGAGGAGATTGTGCATTTGGGATTTGTGATTTCAGTTGATGGTTTGAGAATGGATTCAGAGAAATTCAAAGAAATTTTGGAATGACCTGCACCTAAGAATGTGGGTGAGGTAAGATCATTTCATGGTTTGGCTAGTCTTTAAATAAAGTTTATAAATAATTTCAATGCTATTTGTAATGCTATGATTGAGACAATGAAAGGAGATAAAAATGAATTCTAGTGGACACATGGAGCTAATAAGAGTTTTGAGACTTTGAAATAAAAGGTTGTTGAGTTACCTATATTGGTTTTGCCTAATTTCAATAAGGTATTTCAAGTTGAATGTGATGCAAGTGGTAGTGCAATAGGAGCTATATTGAGTCAAGAAGGTAATCCTATTTCTTTCTTTAGTGAGAAGTTGAATGATGATAAATGAAATTATTCTGTGTATGATCTAGAGTTTTATGCTATTGTTCAATCTTTGAAGAAATGGAGGCATTATTTGATTCCTAAGGAGTTTGTGGTGTATACTAATCATAAAGCTTTACAATACTTGAGAAGTCAACATAAATTGAACCAAAAACATATGAAGTGGGTTGAGTATTTGCAAAGTTTTACATTAATATTTAAGCATAATAGTGGAGTTACTAATAGAGTTGTTAATGCATTGAGTAGAAGAAATTCTTTGTTGACTGAAATGAAGGTTGAAGTTCTTGGTTTTGATGAAATGAATGAGTTGTATGATGTTGATCTCAATTTTTTTAAGGCATGGAGAGAGTGCAGGGCACCAAATCTGATAGATCATGTCAGTAAGTATGATGAATATTTTATTCAAGAAGGTATATTGTTCAAAGGTATTTAGTTGTCTATTCCTAGAAGTTCTATGAGGTTGGATCTAGTTAAGGAAAAGCATAGTGGTGGATTGACTAGACATTTTGGAACTGATAAGGCATTGAGTTTGCTGAAAGAGAAGTATTATTGGCATAGATGTATATGGATGTTCAAAAATTTGTGAAGAGTTGCGGAGTTTGTCAAGTTGCAAAAGGAGTAAGTCAAAATATTGGATTGTATACACCTATTTTTATTCCTGAGAAACCTTTGAGTGACATTAGTATGGATTTTGTTCTTGGATTGCCTAAAATAACAAAGGGGTATGATTCTATATTGTTTGTTATGGATAGATTTTCTAAGATGGCTCATTTTATACCATGTAAGAAGAAATAAAATGTTGAGCATGTTGCTGAAATTTTCTTCAAAGAGATTCTTAGATTTCATGGATTACCAAAAAGTATTATTTCTAATAGAGATAGTAAGTTTGTTGGTTATTTTGGAAGACTTTGTGGAAGAAGTGTTGACAATTAGCTAATTGTGATCTGTAATTATTGTCATTAATGACAACATATGATGTGCATGTTGACAAGAAACCTCAAAAATAAAGATACTTAGTGTTTGGTAATCAAAAAATTGTCTAAGTATAGAATTTGTTTACAACAATGGGTTGTTTTGTTTATAACATGTTGTAGACATCATATTATGACAAGAAAAGTTACATGGAGATAGTATACATGTTGGTGATGATGTGTATAACCTAAAAAGTTTTTTACAAACTATATAGAACATATATAATCATGTTTTGATAATGTAGGATAGTGGAATTGAAGGAAAGAATTGATTTATTTTCAAAACAATTACTTGTCCAATTAGTGCCAACATCTTAGATGTTTACTCTAACTTTAAAAAGTGAATTGTGGTCTTACCCAACCCAAAAGTAATTTATGTAAAGGCATGGTATTTATGCAAAAAGACTTCTTGCAATAAGAAGTATGCTATCTTGATATTATGAGGAAGAAAAGTACATGTATGTGCTTGTGAAGTTATGCAAAATGAATGAACTTTTGTGAAAGTGGTATATGTGAAGTATTGTATGAGCTATCTGGTGATCTAAGATTGATCCAAAGATTAGAGATTAGATAAGGAAGACAAATAATGGTAAATTACTTGTTTGAGTAGTGAGCTCTTCTTGTAGTTGAAATTGCATGTTTGGGTAGTGGGCTCTTCTTGCATACATTGTACCACAACTCCTAACAAGGACTACTTATATTGAATTTTCTCATTCACTCCTAATAGGTTCCATCCTCTAACAAGGAACTTATATATTAGTATATTATCTAGTGGCTATCATCCCACTAGGGTTTCCCTAGTTAACAAAATATGGTGTTATGAGTTATCTTTGTGCATTTCTATTGTTACTATTCAACATTACTTTATTGCTTTGCTATGCATGTTTTGAAGTAAGTAATACTATCTAGTTGTTGACTAAAGTTTGTAGATTACTGATTCACCCCATCCCCTCTCATTAATCCCTATTTCTAATAAGAAGATTACTAATTCACCCCCAGTAATCCCTATTTCTAACAATTGGTATTAGAGCACAGTTACTTTGAAGAGGCTTAACTACTTAAGTAAGATCCCTATGGATATGGAATAGTTGAAGAAGAACCTTGAAGAAACTCTTGAACAAATTGATATCCTTGCCAAAGAAAGAGATAAGTTGAACGACAGATATGAAGATTCCAAAGTATACATTGGTCAATTGAAGGAAAATATTGAACATCTAAAATCCAAGCCCAAATCCACTGAATCTAGAACTACTAATGATGATTATTCAAAGTTGAAGATAGAATATGAGATCTTGAAGCATGAGCTAAAAATTACAAATATAAAGTTAACTTAGAGAAATGATCATGGAAAAATTGAATCTAAATTAAAGAATAAAAATATAGATTTGAGAGCAATTTTGGCAAAGAAAAAATCCAAACTTAAAACATTGAAATAAGATCATGAAGAACTCCTTAAGTACAATACTATTGTGAAAGGTGAATTGACATAGTGTAAACAATAGCTTGAGAAACTTTATTATTGTAGAGAAAATCTTGATGATTCAATGTCTATAGAGAGACCTTCTTATGAAAAGATAGGTCTTGGCTATCTAGTTAACATATTTGTCGAGATACCTGAGATTAGATCAGGTTTAAAAGAAAAAGAGAAATATGATCAGAAGATTGAATCTAGTCAATCTTTTGAGAAACCCAAAGAAGCTAAGCAAAACAAGGAAGTTGAAATTTTGAATGAAACTAAGCATGTGGAAACTCCTAAGGAAACCAGGTATGAATTTATAGGTAAGTATTTTTTATGTAATGAAAAAGGTGATATAAAAAGAGAATGTACTAGTAAGTAATTCAATCATGTTAAGGACTTTTATTGTCATAATTATCATGGTATGGGTCATAATGCAATTGATTGTAGGAAACCTAAGTATGATAATGATAAGAGAAATAGAAGAATGTCTAGATGTGCTAAACCTACAGATAGAAGAAGATCTAATGAAAGAACATCAAGAGAAGGAAGATCTTGTGAAGATAGAAGATAGATCATGTGTTATAAATGTAACAACTTAGGACACATTTCTCAAAATTTTCATGCACCTGATAATTAGCATAATCCTAGAAGTAGAACCCCTATATGTCAGTTATGCAACAATTTTAGACACACAACAAAGTACTGTAGAATGGACAAAAAAATTAGAGATAGAAGAAATAATGGAAGAAACTTCAAAAGCAAAAGAAATGATAGAAGGAACAATCAAAGGAACTCGAGAACTAGTAAAGACAATGAAGAAAAAAGAAAAATTATAAGTGAAATTTGAGAAGAACTTAATGAAGCTTTTTTGAAAGGAACATACATCTCAAAAAGAAAATTTAGATGATGATGAGATCGGAAGATCAAAGTCAGTCATTGACTTTGATTCAATTTAAGTTGAATTAAGCTTGTTCACAACATCAGTATTTGAGAACTTCATTCATAGACCAAATTAGAGGTAGAAGAGTTGGGAAAATGTATATTCAGTTATGTTTAGATAGTATCTAAGTGTGCTTATGATTTGGAGCTCATCTAAATAAGTTATGATAGAATTCAGAGTTACCAATAGTATAGTACAAATTGATTCTATAACAAAGTTTTTGAAGAGAATTCCATGATGTGAAGTTTTGAGGATATTTTTCATAATGGAAGGAGGCTATAGTAAACCTCAGGTGACATTTGAAGATCAAATAGATGATCTTGAGTAGTTAACTAATTGTAAAATGTAAGCAACAACTTTTTCATATTTGTGAAAGTATGCAATTAATGAAAGTTCAAGTTGAGGAATAAATGGAGTACAAAATTGATTCTACTTTATTGTCAACGCATTCTAAGAAAAGAGTAATCTAAAGCAACTTGTTAGAGTGATTTTGAAGCAAACCCTATTTTTGGAAAGAGGTATTTTTTGTTTTTTACACAAAATTTATTCGGGAAAAGATATTGTTCAATAAAGATCATGGATATGTCAGTAGTACACAGTGTTGAGAATGAAGATAGCCTAAGTTTAAAATAGTTTCCATAAAACCTAATGAAGGAAACCCTAACTCTGCACTGTGTATTACTCCAAACAACATAGTTTATCTAGAAGACATAGAAAGTTATTTGAATTGCAAGTTTGAATCAATTGGCAGTGAATATATGAATAAGGATGTGGACCTAGTATTTAACATTGACATGACTATGAAGCCCAGATTTGAACACTTAAAAGAATTAGACTTGTTTAAATATCATTTCTACCATGAGCTAGATATAGATGAATGGACTCAAATCATATTGAGTACAATACATGATGGAAAACTATTGATGCAAGATAATGTAGTAGACATATCAGCCGACCTTATACATGAGGTAACTAGTCTTAGCAAAGAAGGTAGTGTACCCATAGGTGAGAAATGGATAAAGAAGAAAGTAGAAAGTTATACTAAGGTAGTATACAATGGGAAGGCTATGGTAATTAGCTCCATCAAGAAGGATAATGTGAGATTTCTTAGAGAAATTATTTCTTATTTAGTTTGTGCAAGTTCTAAGATAGATGAACTCTTAGTTGGATTTATATGTGTAGCTTAAAAGATATGTGTAGAGAAAGAGCAAGTAAATCTGAGTGAAATACTAAGGATGCAACTCTTGGAAAACTTGGAAAAGATTAAGAGAAAAAAGAATGGTGTGTTTAGATTCCAATCATTGATAAATCACATATTCTTCCATGTACTGAAGAGATTTCCCTACTTATCAGTAATAGATATAATGAGTAGTGAAAGATGTACTATGGAGAAGATCACAAAGGTATGCAGAAGGCACCTTGCAGACAAGATATTGGACAACGAAAACTTAATTATGAGGACCTTTTTGAATGAGATGAAATAGAGATTTAGGATTTCACCAACAATTATGGATAGATTCAAGAAGGATATATGTATATTGGTTGATATAGATCATACTTATATTCAAGTAGTGGAACCTTGGGAGACATTTTTAGATACCTTGAGCTATGAGTTGAGTGATGATGTTGTAGTTAGCTACATTGATTCATTTTTGAATTCAAAGAAAGAAAAAGATAAATATAGATTTGGTAACTATGATGAGATTACTCAATATGCTCATCAAGAAACCTAAGAGAAAGCATCACACAAGAAGGTTGAATCTATAATGGAGAAGGCACTATCTAAGGCTAGAACGTTAGAGAGTGAATCTAAGGCTATGACACAAAAATTAAAGAAAGGTGTATGAAACATACAACCCTTGTCAATTTTAGTTGTTGAGACATCTTTGGAGCAAAGCATACCATATGCAGTAGTATCCAATGTTCAGCCTAGTGAACAAAAAATAAAATAAGAAAGATTAGTTGAAGTAGTATCTTCAAAGGAAAATAGAGTCAAATACATGGCCATAGGACCTAGTAAGAGGCAAAAAAAATTATTGAAAATTAATTCAAATGATGAGGAATAGGAAATCAAACAAGTTGAAAAGGTGACTCCACCTAAGCAAGCAGTAGGAAAAGCTCGACAACCTTGGAAGCCGAAGATTAAGAAGATTAACATAGCAATTGCCAATAAGGTAAACTTTATTCAAATGGACAAGTTTTTTGACTTATACACTAATTTTTAGAAGGATTAGATTGATATATCTACTATGAGATTTATTATAGAAAATGATCTTAGTATGAAAGATATCAAAGGATTAGTGAACTAGAAAATCTATGAGAGACTTATAGATAAGAAGACTCCTACAAGGGATGAAGACCTTGAACTTCAAAAGTCTATGCTAAGGACTATTTGTAAGAATAATGATGAAGATGAAATTAAGAGATTGTTGATTAATCTCACACCATATTTGAGGAATAAGTTGAGGCCATTCTTATTTATGGTTGGTGAAAAGGATGAGTTGAGAAATGAGATTGTAGTAGCCATCAATAAGATGTAGACAGAGTCACAGGCAACATCTCCTCCAACTCCTAGAACCTCAAAAGTATCAGTAAGTGGTGACACCATGAAGATTGATCAAACCAATGTTACTGTTAATATTGATGATATCAATCCATTTGGTAGTTTGAGCCAAATGTACCTAATATTGAAGATATTGAGGAAAAATTGAAACAAATAGAGGAAGAGAAGAGGTTACTAGAAGAAGAAAAGTAAAAGATAGAGGAAACCAAGTAGCAATTTCTTGAGGAAGAAACGAAAAGAAAGGAAGATGAAGAAAAGAAAAAGATTGTAGAAAAAGAGAAAGAGAAAAGAGCACAAGAAGTAGCAAAGAAATAGAGGGAGGATGAGACTAAACCATCTAGTTCATCTACTCTACTCTCTCTTACAAGCTTAGCTACCCATGATGATGATCAAATAGATCTAATCTCATCCTTGACCAAGCTAATTGAGAAAAATAAGAAATTGAAGAGTTTGTAGAGATCATTAATGGAAGTAACTGATAGACTGTATATTACTTTAATAGTACAACATACTAAGTTAGACCCCAAATAGAGAGCATATGTAGTGCTAAAATCCTTTGATGAAGAGTTTACTAATTTACTAAACATTGTAGAGCTAAAGGTTCAAATTTCCCATGATGCTAACTTGTTTAGCACCATGTCCTAGAATATCAAGAACAACTTAGTCAATCTTGATACATGCATAAAAGAACTTTAGAAATGTTAGTAGGAAGGGAAAGCCTTGTATGTTAATTGTTCCTTATCATACAAATTGACTATAGATTTGGATAGTCAACTAGAGACTAAGATGAGTGAGCTAGAGGCTCTATGCAGCCAGATCCAACATCCATCTAGAAAAATTGATAATTTTGAGAGTCAAGTTGCCAGTGTTCATAGAAAAATTAGGAAACTCAAATTTCAGAAAGAATAGATTTTGAAGAGAACATCTAATTTCATAGACACTATTACTCTAAAGTTATCTTTTATTGAGAAGCATCTAGAGGAATGTGTCAAGGCCAAGGACACATATACAAACTTTTTGTATTTAGATATCAATACAGTTGAGATTGCATCATATGCTTTATATGTAATTCTCACATTAGTTGAGTCTACCAAAGAAACATGGAACAAAGGTATGGACAATCTAAAGACCATTTTTGATGACTATATGAAATAATATCAGCATAGGGAAGGACAATAATTTTGATAGTTTTTGGATAGAATCTTGACATTTTGACCTTTGTCATTGATGTTAAAGGGGGAGATATTGTTGAAATACATGTGAAAATTGTAAAAGTATAAAGTATATTGTAAGGGGTAGCATATATGTAAAGTTGAACATGTTATACTAGATGTAATGTTTATTTTGATAGTTAAATTTTGTCATTAGCCAATTTTCCCTATTTTGTTGCCATTAATGCCAAAGGGGAGATTGTTGACAATTGGCTAATTGTGATATGCAATTTTTTTCATTAATGGAAACATATGATGTACATGTTGATGGGAAACCTCAGAAGTGTTTGGTAATCAAAAAATTGTCTAAGTATAGAATCTGTTTAGAATAGTGTATTGTTTTGTTTATAACATGTTGCAGATGTCATATTATGACAAGTGAAGTTACATAGAGATAGTATACATGTTGATGATGATGTGTATAACCTCAAAAGTTTGTACAAACTATACAAAATAGATATAATCATGTTTTGATGATGCAAGACAACAGAATTGAAGGAAAGAATTGTTTTGTTTACAAAATAATTACTTGTCCAATTAGGGCTGACATCCTAGATATTTACTCTAACTTGAAAAAGTGAATTGTGGTCTTAGCCAACCCAAAATTAATTTATGTAAAGGAATGGCATTTATGCAAAAGACTTCTTGTGATAAGAACTATGCTATCTTGATATTATGAGGAAGTGAAGCACTTGTATGTGCTTGTGAAGTTATGTGAAATGAACAAACTTTTGTGAAAGTAGTATATGCAAAGTTTTGTATGAGCTATTTGGTGATCTAAGATTGAGCTAAAGATTAGAGATTAGACAAAGAAGATAAATAAGAGTAAATTACTTGTTTGAGAAGTGAGCTCTACCTATAGTTGAAATTGCATTTTTGGGTAGCGGGCTCTTCTTGCATACATTGTACCACAACTCCTAATAGGGATTCAAAGTCTCCTAGCAGGAACTGCTTATACTAAATTTTCTCATTGACTCCTAATAGGATCTATCCTCTAATGAGGAACCTATATATTGATATATTATCTAGTGGGTATCATCCCCACTGAGGTTTTCCCTTGGTCGGGGTTTCCCTAGTTGAAAAAATATGGTGTTATAAGTTATCTTTATGCATTTCTATTATTACTATTCAACATTACTTTATTTCTTTGTTATGCATGGTTTAAAGTAAGTAATAATATCTAGATGGTGACTAAATTTTGTAAATTACTGATCCACCCCCCCAGTAATCCCTATTTATAACAAGAAGATGGGTATTAGTTGAAATTAAGTTCTACATTCCATCTATAGACTGATGAACAGATAGAGGTTGTGAATAGGAGCTTGGGTAATTTTTTGAGATGCTTATTTGGATATGAAACACATAATTGGGATATGGTATTGGCACAAGCTAATTTTGCATATAATAATTCTATGAATAGAAGAGACACCTTTTGAGATTGTTACTAGAAAAAAGCCTAGAGGAGTATCAAATTTAAGAGATGTTGCTGACGATGAGAAGAGAAGTGCTATAATAGAAGAATTTGTTGATTTTATGGAGTCTTTGCATAAGGAAGTGAAGCTGAAGTTGGAACTAAGTAATAAGAAATACAAGGAGAATGCTAATAATTCTAGAAGACATCATGTTTTTGAAGTTGGTGATAAGGTGATGGTTCATTTGAAGAAAGGAAGATTTTTGTTTGGAACACACAGTAAAGTGAAGATGAAGAAGTTTGGACTTGGTAAGATCTTGAAGAGGTTTGATAGTAGAAATGCTTATGAAGTTGAGTTGAGGACATGTATATATCTCCTATATTCAATGTTGCTAATCTATATCAGTAGCATGAATCAAATGATGAAGTGGTTGTACCTATTGATTATCCCAAGAAGAAAATTGAAGAGATTGAATAGATATTGGATCAAAGAGTTCATAAAAGAATAAGAGGAAAAGACTACTATGAGTATTTGGTAAAGTGGAATAATAGACCAATTGAAGATGCTACATAGATTTCTCAATCTAAGTTAGATTTAGCTCAGGTTGTGACATCTCAATGATTCAAGAGAATAATTTCTTTCTATCCTAGCTTTTTGATGCAAGAGCATCCTTGGCTAACATGTTATCCTACTCATTTATGTTCATTCTTCTAGTTGTTGTTGAGTTTTAGTCATTGCCAAGTTGTAGCAATTGTCGAGTGCCAATAATTTTGTAGTTTAGGGCAAATTGAGGTTATCCCATGTCATATTAACACTCAGGCTAGCATGTTATTCCATCTCACTATGGAGTGTGTGTCAAGTTCCATAGTGTGTGCCGAGTTATTCTTCATGTGTCAAGTTATCTTGTTGATGTCAAGTGTCAGTATTTTGGACATGTTTTCTACATTTTTGGTGTGAGATGACTTGTAGGATTTCTTTCAACCATGAAATTTATGTTTGGATCTTTTCTTGGGATGTGTCTAGACATTGTTGGGTTGGCCTTCCTATTATGTAATGTTCGAAAATGATCTGTACGCCATTTTGGCTTGTATAAATAGAGTATTTAGGCTTAGATTTAGGGAAAGTTATTGGGAGAGATTTTTTGAGAGTTTAGGACAAAACGTAACATTTTGGAAATTTGAAACTGGATCTTAGATCTTGAATCTATTTTTTATCTAGTCATAACCCAAAAGGCCTTACAACTGGGCATGTATGCTAATATTTTCAAGAATCAATAAAGTGTTTTTTTGTTTTGTTCTCTCTCCATGGTGTTTTTCTATTTTTGTGTTTCTTCCATTGTGTTAACTCAATAGGGTTGGTTTGGATTGTCAGTTGAGCCTTTGGCCTTGCTTAGTCCCTTGCCCTCCTTACGCAACACATGATACAAATGTGAATATAAGTATTGTGATGTGATCATTGATGATGGAAGTACAAATAATATAGTGTTAGAAATGATAGTCACAAAGTTAAAGTTGAAGAGATAGAAACAACCACACCCATATCATATTTCTTCAGTGTAAAATGACCACAAGGTCATGGTCAGTGAGTAATGCTTAGTGAAGTTCAATGTTAAAAGCTACCATGATGAGGTACTTTGTGATATCATACCTATGGACATATTTCATATGTTTCTAGGTAGGCCATGGAAGTTTGATAGGAGTGTTGTACATAATGGGCAAGAAAATACCTACACTCTAACAAAGGATGATGTGAAACATAAGTTGAAGCAATTAAAGGAGAAAGAAGAAAATGGATGTCGTGCTACAAGAATATGTTTCATTGACGGAAATGAGTTTCTCTAAGTAATGAAGTGTGAGCATATGTGTTTTGATGTAATCCCAAAAGATGGTAAAGAAGAAGTAGAGAAGGTAACTACAAAATTTGCAAATTTTTTGGGAGAGTTTCTTGATATTGTCTCAGATAATGTACCTAATGGATTACCCCCAATGGGGAAAACTAGTCACTAGATGGACTTGATTCTAGGAGCCAATTTTTCCAAAGAAGGTAGAACATAGAATGACACCAACAAAAAGTGAAGAGTTGAACACACAAGTGCGTGAGTTGTTGTAGAAAGGGTTGATTCAAGAGAGTCTAGGTCCATGTGTTGTACCTATAGTATTAGCACCAAAGAAGAATGGAGAATGGAGGATGTGCATAGATTCTCATGCTATCAACAAGATCATAATCAAGTATAGATTTTCATTGCCAAGGATAGATGATATTATGAACTATTTGAGTGGGGCTAAGCATTTCAAAAAGATAGTTTTGAAGAGTGTGTTGGCGCTCAAAATTGTGTTTCTATTTTGAGCATCTATTTGGAATTTTGAGTCAAATCAAGCCCCATAAATGCATGTGTACCCAGCTATGCTTTTGAGGCCCTTGAGGTGTTTAATATTTCTAACACCTTCCATTTTTCCCATCCACATGTTCCATGAAGTTAAATTGACATTCTGAGCCATTTCGTGAAGTCTCGTTTTGAGCATTTGTCAAATCTGCATTTTTAGCCTAGGTGTCAAATAGCGACAGGAGGCTATGTTTGCATCTAAATATCTCAAACCCAAAAAAATTTCATGATTCACTACTTTGGGAGTGTCTAGTGTCCATATTTGAGAACCTATGTTTCAGATTTTGAGTCATTTTGAGTCTATTTGACTAGGTTTTGAATCCCTCAAAGTTGGTAGTTTACTTTTTTCATGCGTTTGGAAAATGTTCAAATTTTTGGGAAGCCTTGTTTGACGAGTTATAACTTTTACCCAGTTGATCAAAATGCTAAAATTTATTTTGCATTACATTGTAGACATCATAGACTTGTTATGTGTTAGAATTCTTTAGAATAACTAAGAAGGGGGTGAATCAGTTATTCAAGGTCCAATAATGTCCAATCCAAATTTTCAAATCCTTAATGACATATAATTGAAATTATCATGCATGCAATTAAACATTAAATAGTCATGAAAAGTAAACATGCATCACACCATAACACAAAGGATTTTGGTGACCCAGAAACCCTCCAAGAATAAGAAGGTAAAACTGGGGTGGGAATGACACCTACAATATAACTGCACAATTGATTTCAACCACTTCTAATGGTTTTCCATGTTAAAGGCCTGCCCTATTAAAGGCTTTACACACTATAAAATGTGACCCTATTAAAGGATTTATACACCCTGTTAGGAGTGTGCCCTGTTAGAGGACTTAAGAAAATTCAACTTAGAATGTCACCCTATTAAAGGATTTACATAGAGCTGTTAGGCCCACCCAAGTCCATGAGATTTATAGTCACCTTCTCAAAAGAATCTTTTATCCCTCTCTAAGGATCTCCTATCCTTCTCCCAAGGATTTTTTATCCTTCTCTTGAGGATCTCTTATCCTTCTCTTGAGGATCTCTTATCCTTCTCCTGGGGATCTTCTATCCTTTTCCTGAGGCTTATCCACCTAGTTGTTAAGCTAACCTAGCAATGTAGGATTTCAATGTCTAATACAATGGTAAGAAAGTATTAGAAAGGTTTTGACTTGATAAAGATTTCAACTCTAACCTTGCAAATTTTAGATCACTCTTAAGTTCTTTTCTTTTCTTGACTTTCCTTCCTTACAGTGCTGATAGCTTGTCCACCCTTCAAGATCTGTCTCCTTGAGTCCTTCCACTAGTTATGCCAATGCACTCTATGGTCACTTGATTAACTTAGAGTCTTGATGCTCTATGCTTATTCCTCACTATGTCCTCTTCTTGACACTTCACACTAGCCTTCTCTTGGATTCTTCACACGACCACTCTTATGACCAACTCCCTCTCACACACACTTGATCTCTAACCTATAACTACTTATAAAGAAGTTCTATTCTTCATTTTTCGATCATCAATTTGATTTAATCTTGAGAAAATGATATTTTTTTCCCTCGAAATTGTTTCTTCCAGAAACTTCATGATAAATCCATCAGCATTTGCCTTGAATTGGTTTGCATGGTTTAGATAAAATTCTGTGACATCTACTCATCATCCTTATCATCCAACTAATTCACAAAATTCAATGTAACAAACTTATCATTATTGATCTAGTGAATCTATTTTCTTAACAAATAATGCAACAACTTGGCATCATTGGTTTACTGATGCTCATCACCTAAAGTCTTTTCATGAGTTACTCGGCACTTGAACAATTACTTGGCACCTGAACAATTACTTAGCACCTGAACATTCCTATGTTACTTGGCACCTAAAGGATTGCTCGGCACACACTAAAGTTGAACTTGCTCAACTTCAATTAAGAATTTGTTCGGCTCAAACTAGCTTGCTTGGCTCTCTCTAATGAACTTAGTTAGGCTTTACAAGTGACTTAGTTAAACCTTACATCTTTGATGTCTCTCAGTGTGTCAATCCTCTTAGAGTATGTCATCAATACACTATTTCATCAATGGCTTAGCTGATCCTTATACTTCATTACAACATCATAACTTCAACCTTTCTCTAGGTGCTCTAGTTACATCTTATCGATTGCCTCCTCCTTGTCAATCAACCAATTGATAGTATTTGGATCACTTAAGTAATTATCATTCATGCAAGTAGCAAGTTTGATATCAATGACAAAACAATGATTGAAAACATTCTTTCCTAGTTCCATTATTCTTCATTCATGATCTTTTCAATTATTTCCAACATTATGTTTCAAGTTTCAAATCTTGACGAATCCATTTGATCAGTTTTCAAACGCGATTCCAAATGCAATTTATATCTTTTTACTGGTGTCAGCATTTGTAGATTTGTCAGGACCCTTGTTTGTGATGTCATAACTTGAGATCTGTGATAGGTAAGATTGAATGGATTGTACCATTGTGTTGTACTCCAAAAATTCTTTCAGTATGCCAATTTTCAAGTCTTGATGAATCTGTATGCACACTTTTCTAGGTCAATTCCATTTGCAAAAATCACCTTTCTGCCTTTGTTTCTAGTCAGCAAATCCAAGTAGCCCACTTTGACAACTTGCCAAATGTGTCCTATTATTCATCATGAGCCCAAATTGTAGAGTCATAATGTCCTCATGATAGTTAAGCAATGTCCCAATTTTTTTTTTTCCAAGTGTCCATTTGCCCAGTTTTCAAAGCTAAATCTGAACCCAGTTTACTACTTTCTAACGTGTTTACTTGCAGGTAATTCTGAAAGGGTTAATTTGATAGTGAATATCTTTTGACCTCAAATTTATCATGAGATGAGATTCGATGGGGTGCAAGTATGAAAAACAGAGATTCAGTGTGCTAGTTTTTGGAGCCCGATCAGGTGTTTCAGTCAATTTTTAAGGTCAATCAAGAGACCTCTTGACACCAAATTCACAGTTGCAGAAAGAGGTGAAATAAGTTTTAAAATTTTAAAATTTGATGCAAATTGATTGATTTTTCATCAAAATCAGTATCATGTATTCAGTAAATTAGTTTGGGGATTCAGTCATTCAGAGACAAAAAATTTTTTTACTCAAACCCCTTTTGGGGTCTAACTAATTGCATCTGATTGAGTGCTCTAAATTGATGGAATGTCTCGGGATCCTAAAAGATACCTTGAGTTTTAAAGTAAAAAGAATTTGTAAAGGGATCACATGGGGATCAAGTGTGTAAAATGTCTTTTTTGAAGGCAATTAAATATATGGAATTATCGGTTGTAGATGGAAGAAGTGTTTTCTACTTTTCCAACTAATATTGGATTCAGTGGTGAAACAATTCAATATAACGACACCAAGTTTCAAGTGCAGGATGCAGAGTTAGATGTACTATCTAGTGGCAAGGGTATTCATGCTGATCATGAAAATGTTGAAGTTATTGATGTTGGTGATAAAGAATAGAAAATTGATGTATCGACCAAACAAAGGTATAAAGTTGAGCATGAATTAGAAGGAGTTTGTGAGGTGAACATCTCAAGTGTAAAATGTGATTTTGACTTGGATGAAGGTTTTCCTGCTGATGAAACAAACCAATATGATATGGATGAGGATTAAAAGAAACACCTTCTTCTTCATCATAGTGAAAAACTTGCTTTTACATTTGAGCTTATTAATACATGTCCAGGTGCACCAATTTGAATTGTAGAAAAAAAAACTTTGGGTATGTGGTGATTGCCATATCCAAGAGCAACCCCACACCAATCAACATAATTCACAGTCAAACAAAGAACTCCAACATTAGTGAAGAAAAGTGACACCATGTTTTGAAGGAAGATGCATGAGGCAATCAACAGAAGTCCACACCAAACATAAAACAAAGATCCACACATTGAATAGAGCCTCCCATGTTGAAATTGAAGAGGAGGTTGTAGTTCATTTGGAGTCCCCACGAAAACAAGGAAGCAAAATCAAGTCAAAAGCAGAGGAGTCAACTTTGAAGAATGAAGCCACCCAGAATAAGAAGAAGCCTATGCTAAAATGGAAGAAGCCACCAGCGTATGCAAGGGAGTTTGGAAATTGCTTGAAGTGGAGTCAATGCTAGTCAGTAGCACAAGAAGAAGATCACGTAGGTTAAAGGCATGGTCCATGTTGTAAGCGGTAGAACAAAGCCCTAACCACACATTTAAACAAGAAAAAGCTCCATCCATGGCACCCACACATAACAGAGAATAGGGCACTTCACACAACAATGAAGAGTAGCTCAAGTAGCAGTCGCCAAAAAAGGATGCCATTATCCCACATGGCCTGCATAGTAGTTTATTCAAATCTTTAAATACAACAACATTAACCAATTAAGTTGTCTATGAGACAACGACTTTATGGAAAGCCAAGTGTTTCCTGTAGGACGCAACCCTATTGATGGCCATTTGGAGGCAAGGGGTAAATTTTTGAATGGAAATGCATATCAGATCAATGACATCACCAAGACCAAAAAACTCAAAAATCTGGTGCCTTGCTACTTCTCTAGCCAGAAAATCCAAGGATTTTAGTCTAGCAACATAGCGAGTCACTAGAAAAACTCAAAAATCTGGCAAGACAGTGATTGGTCCCTGTAGAAATGATGTGGAAAGAAAATGAGCTTAGAAGGAGGAGATGGCACCACATGGATGATCATGTGGATGTCACTATCTCACCAAGGAGAAGTTGCTCACGTGATAACATGGCAAGATAGAGATGTTGATAAGGCATGGATGATGTGGCAGTGAGTAGACACAGAGGTGGTGATGATGTGGCACCATGCAAGTGAGTATGTGGTAGAGGCTGGCCTATCAAGGGCTACCACGTGGCAACCTGGGTGGCACTCGGTGGGTCCGGTGAGAAAGAAGGATTCATTTTAAATGAAATATTAAATTTAAATATTTTGTTTATATAAAAATGCACATTCAAAATTTTTAAGTAAAAAAGGGCTCCTGTACATTTTTTAAAATGCATAATTGGTTATTTTCTAAAGTCCATACTTCAGAATTTTTTTTAAATTTTTGAAAATTCAGTTGTAGACTAGATAGTATGAGCAGAGACCTGATTTTCAAATGAGTATAAATAAAGCAATTTTTATCCAAAATAGGTGCTCCAATATACCACCAGAATTGGAATGAGACAAATTTTCCATTTTTGAGGTTAGTTTGTGTAGAGGTATTCACTGGTTCACACTGTACGTCAATTTTTAAAATTTTGGGCATTCTCAGCAGAATGAGTGTTTTCACCATTGATCATCAAAATTGGTTAGAAAACATGTATAAAGGCTTGTAGAGGTGTGAATGTGAAGAAAACTGATTTTAAGAGTTTTTCTTGGTTTCTAAAGGTCTTATTAAACTGATTTTTCACTTTTACTATGAGTTCACTTTGATATCAAAATAAATTATGATTCTCATCAAGTTTTGAGATATTTGATGCCTTTGAGAGGTAAAATGATCAAAAAATTTTGATTCACTCATTTAAGAGAGAGATTAGAGAGAGTCTTTTCATAGCAAATAGAGTGAATTTCAAGTGGATAGATGTCAGATGCAGAGCAGATTCGAGAATCCCTGCCTCTATATCATTCTCATTCTTTCTCATTGCATTGGTTCCAATTTTTTCACTGTGAGACCATTGTTGGTTGGAAATCTTCAGTCCTTCTGTGAGACCACTTTGTTGGATCTAGATATATGATTCTACCTTCAATCTTTAGCATTTTCTCTCGTATGAATAGCAGTGGGAAGATAAATATAGATAGTTCAGATCTATTAGGTTTTTTATGAGTTAATTTCATGCATTTGGTTGTATTGTTTCAAGGAAATGAATACAAAGGAACAAGAATTTCATTAATTTCATTTTGATTCCCATCTCTTGTCTCAGTGAATTTCCAATGTTTTATGGTCTTTGAACAAGGGCTTAGGTCATAGTTGCATTCCCTTAAGGTTGTATGTTGTTTCATTTTTGCTTGTAATTCAAAGAATTATGTAAATGCTTCAAAGAAGTTAGCAGGATTGCAAGTTTACTGAGGGGGATATCATGTAAGAATGAGGTTAGGATTGAGCATAGATGTTTATTTACAAGGTAAATAGATAGATCTTATAGCTGAATATATAAATAAGTATCAAATATCCAGATGTATGTTTTGAATTCATGGAATTGCCCAATGGATTAGGCACTAATCAGTTATAGGATCACTTGTTATACTTTTGCATATTTGGAGTTATGCTGATAATCAACATCAATAATCAATTGTATTTCCCTTTCATGTTGAAGAGCCTAAATGTGATGCCCTCACTTAGCTTGTGAATATCATAGGATTTGCAATTTTCTATTGTTGATTTGTGTTATTACATGAGCTATTAGGAGATATAGGGGTTGTAATATGCTTTGTTAGATCCAGGGATATGTTTTGCACTGGTACCATATTAATTGGATCTGAGGTTCACTCGCCTAGGTTTTGCAGAACCTGAAGTAGAAGAAGGGTCTAGCCTTATAGTTGGCCCAGTGGCTAAAATGATATGTTGAGAATGGTAGTTAGCTGCCCCTAGATATGTCATATTCTCATGGGGATAATTGAAAACCCTCTAGTGTTTTCAAACACCAACAAAATGGTGACTCTACTAGGGAACAAGATTGTAAATGCCTAAAATTAGGAGCTAGAAACCTCTAATGTATTTTGCAAATTCAATTTTGTATGAAATGTTTTGTGATCCCCAATGAAACTTTATTCATGGATAGTAGCATGTTGTGAAATTGGATGTAAATTGTGTTCTATGACTATTATAGGTGTATTTTCAATCAATTCAATTTTAACAAGTGTTGTTGAAAAAGTTTAGAGTCAAGAATTGATTCATAAAGTGTAAATTATTTTCAAGATGATAATGATCTGCAAGTTTCTCCTACATTGAGGGTATGGTTCAAATTTGTCAAGTGACAAATTATGTTTTATTTCTCACATAAGTGAGTGGTGACTCTCAAATCTCTGTACCAATATGTTCCTAGTTTGATTCGTATTGCAAAATTTGAAAGATTTTTAGTTGTATGGGAAGATCTAAAGCTTTTGATAGTATCTTGAAAAGGAAGTTTTAAATTCTTGATAATTTCTTAAAGTGTTGTTAGCATTCTACTATTATAAGAAAGTGAAGTGTAAAAGTAGATCACAATAGTGATTATTTTATTCCTCTTGCAAAGAGGTGGTGGCTCTACAAAGTTTGAATAGTAGTGTAAAGAATTTCAATCTTGCACCTATGCCAAAATAGAAAATCCAAGTTCAGCATCAACACTTGAGGTATTTTGGTTTTCATGTTTATTTTCATGAAGGTCAAGTGTTTAAAAATATTTCCTCTATTCAGTGATTTTAGCACGAGAAGAAAGAGGTAGAAGTTTTATTTTATAATGGAATCAAATCTCTGATCTGAAATTAGTTTACCAAGATATGAAGATGTGCTAAAAGATATGATAGAAATTAAGAAAGCTCTCCACAATCAGATTGTCAAATTTATAAGAAATGTGGTAGGAAATGTTCAAGGTCTAGAAGATGATAAGATCTATGAAAGGTTTGAATCATCACTTATGGAGTTGTACATGTCTTTAAGAACCAAGGAATCTTCATGGCCTATTATTTTCTTAGATGTCTTTATACCTAATTCAGTCAACTGGCCATCACATTTGAGGGTACAAAAGATCTTTCATGTTGAAATTCTTTTCAAGAAATTTGAGAATGATTTAAATAGCCAGTGTGAATGTGTTGAAAGTAGTAGTGAGTCTAGTGAATCCATAAATAATGACAACATTTCTTGTGATTCTGAAGAAATGAATTCTAGATCTACTGAATTAGATGATTTTAGTCAATAGGATGAAGATGGTTATGTGTTTGAAAATGAATCATGTGATAGTATGCATGAGAGTGTGGAAATTTTTAATAGCAGTATGGATAATTCTTCATTTGGTAAAGATGAGAATGACACACCTAGTAAAGAGGTATTGTGCAAAGAAGAGATAATATATTGTAGTATGGATTCTAGTTTTTTAGATTTTCATATTAATGGTATTGCTGTTGTAAACTTTTTAGATCAGCCAGTTTATGATCACAACCTAGGAGAAGAGACTTGTGATGAAGTCTTGTTGAGTGTTGATGAAATCTCAAAATTGCTAGCTCATGATCTTGAAAGATATGCAAATATTTCTCTGGATGCTCATGTTGTCCATTGTGGTATTTCTTATCAAGGTGAGGTCATTTCCCCAAGGTTTGATGTTGAATTTGATATAGAATCATAATATTCATTGTCAAGTTTTGGAGGTGTATTTGATAATAGATCAAGTATCAATACACATGACGAATTTTCTAACAAGGAGAGTACCAATAGGGAGAAGTTCCATTTTTTTTTAAATCCTTATCATGCTGATTATACCAAAATTGGTTTTGAATATAACCAAGAAGCAAAGGCTAGAGGTGATAAATCTGATTCTGAGTTTTTACTATATGTTGATGATAAGTTCAAAGTTCATTCTAATGAATTGTTTGATGAGGATCACAATCAACATGATTTATGTTAGCACTTTCATGATAGTTTTTTAGACTTGGTATTTAATCATTTGTTTGAGTGTGAAGAATTTTCAGTGAAAGGTAAATTTGATGTGATGAATGATTGACTGCAAGTAGGCAACAATCAGATTTCACATACTCTTTGCAGTCAGAGACACAAGGTGAGTTGCAAGTTTTTGGTAGATGCAACTTGGTGAATGGTTTAGAATATGAAGTCTTTGTGTTTCCAATGAGCATGCATGAATCATTTTTGGATTTTGATTCTCAGTTCATTTTTTGTATTCATGAGCATGCTGATTCATTTTCTCATAGTGAGCACGAGGTAGAAGTCAATGCTGATTTGTATATGCACTATGAGAATGAAGGAAGATATTTCATTTTGCCAAGTGATATGATTCAAGATGCTAATCAGATTGGTAAAATTGAGAAAGATATTTTCATCTTACCTTAGAGAGATGTAAATGAGAATTAGGTATTTGATAGAGGTAAGAAGTTTTGAAAATATTTTGGTGGCCCAGGGGCATCACTTGTACATAGTAGTGTAGTAGTTTCCCTATTTTCAATAAAGTTGTTTGAGAGAAGTTTTTCAAGTTCAAGTGTGTGGTATGCTTCTTCCAGAGATATGAATCCTTTCCATGCCTACAAGGGACATGCATCCCCAGAAAGAGCCACTATTGGCACTCAAAATTGTGTTTCCATTTTGATCATCTATTTGGAATTTTGAGTCAAATCAAGCCCCATAAATGTCCATAAATGCATGTGTACCTAACTATACCTTTGAGTCCCCTGAGGTTTTTAATGTTGCTAACACCTTCCATTTTTACCATCCACATGTTCCATAAAGTTAAATTGACATTTTGAGCCATTTTGCGAAGTCTTGTTTTGAGCATTTGTCAAATCTGCATTTTTACCATGTCAAATAGCGACAGGAGGTTGTGTTTGCATCTGAATATCTCACCCCCAAAAATGTTTCATGATTCATTGCTTTTGAACTATCTAGTGTCCATACTTGAGAACCTATGCTTCATATTTCAATTCATTTCGAGTCCGTTTGACTCGGTTTTGAATCCCTCAAAATTGGTAGTTTACTGTTTTCATGCATTTGCAAAATGTTCAAATTTTTGGGAAGCCCTATTTGATGAGTTATAACTTTGACCCAGTTGACCAAAATGCTAAAATTCATTTTGCATTATATTGTAGACATCAGAGACTTGTTATGTTTCAAGTTTCAAATCTTGATGAATCTGTTTGATCAGTTTTCAAATGCAATTTCTATGTTTTTACTAGTGTCAACATTTGTAGATTTGTCGAGACCCCTGTTCATGATGTTAGAACTTGAGATCAATGATAGGTGAGATCAAAAGGATTGTACCAATTTTTTGTACTCTAAAAATTCTTTCAGTGTGCCAATTTTCAAGTCTTGACGAATCCGTATGCACACTTTTCCAAGTTAATTCCATTTGCAAAAATCACCTTTCTACCTTTGTTTCTAGTCAACAAATCCAAGTAGCCCAATTTGACCACTTGCCAAATGTGTCCTATTATTCATCATGAGCCCAAATCATAGATTCATAATGTCCTCATGACAATTAACCAACGCCCCATTTTTCATTTCCCCAAGTGTCCATTTGCCCAATTTTCAAAGCTAAATTTGAACCCAATTTACTGCTTTCTAACGTGTTTACTTGTAGGTAATTCTGAAAGGGTTAATTTGACAGAAAATATCTTTTAACCTCAAACTCGTGATGAGATTCGATGGGGTGCAAGTATGCAGAACAGAGATTTAGTGTGCTAGTTTTTGGAGCCCAATCAGATGTTTGGGTTAGTTTTGAAGGCCAATCGAGAGACCTCCTGACACCAAATTCACAGTTGCAGAAAGAGGTGAAATAAGTTTTAAAATGTTAAAAGTTGATGCAAATTGATTGATTTTACATCAAAATCAGTATCATGTATTTAGTAAATCAGTTTGGGGATTTAGTCATTCAGAGATGAATTTGTGCTCTAAATTGAGTGCTCTAAACTAATTGCATCCAACTAAGTGCTCTAAATTGATGGGATGTCTCGGGATCCTAAAAGATACCTTGAGTCTTAAAGTAAAAAGAATTTGTAAGAGGATCACATGGGGATCAAGTGTGTAAAATGTCTTTTTTGAAGCCAATTAAATATATGGAATTATCAGTTGTAGATGGGAGAAGTCTTGTCTACTTTTCCAACTATTGGATTCAATGATGAAACAATTCAATATAATGACACGAAGTTTCAAGTGTGGGATGCAGAGTTAGATCTATTATCTAGTGGAAAGGGTACTCATGCTGATGATGAAAATGTTGAAGTTATTAATGTTGGTGATAAAGAATAGAAAATTGATGTATCGACCTCACATAGGCATAAAGTTGAGGATGAATCAAAAGGAGTTTGTGAGGTGAACATCTCAAGTGTAAAACATGATTTTGACTTGAATGAAGGTTTTCCCACTGATGAAACAAACCAATATGATATGGATGAGTATTAAAAGAAACACCTTCTTCTTCATCATAGTGAGAAAATTGCTCTTGCATTTGAGCTTATTAATACATGTCCTAGTGCATGAATTAGAATTGTAAAATAAAACTTTAGGTATGTGGTGATTTCCATACTGCCATGAAGTTCATCTCTAAGATTGTGGGACAAAAATTTATTATGAGGGTTGCCACCCAATCACATCATTTTACAAGTGCAAGTTGCTCTTTTGCAGATTATTGGTGAGAGTCAATGAAGGAGATGACTAAACTTCAACCAATCATAGGATCTGGGTTCACAAGTAAAATGAGAAAAAATTTAAATTGAGAATTGGCATTGGAATCCATACAGTGTTTAGCCCTAATTCATAACAAGAGAAATAGATAACCCATGCATGATAAAAAGGAGCAAGCATATATGAAGAAGCATCCACAAAAAAGAAAACCAAAAAATGCCAAACCACGACAAAAAAGGGAGCTTTCAGCATTGAAGGATGAGAGCAATCCAAGGTAGGACACCCACCCAAGGGACAGCTCATGGGAAGCAAAGAAAAGGACACCCATTCATATAAAGTAGTGGTCTGAATTTTAGTGGAGGAACCCATGGTTTTAAAGGGAAGATGTGACATGAGGAAGCCATAGCAAGGCAAAAGGGAGCCCACAGCTATGTAAAAATGTTTTAAATTAGAGATAGCTACCAAGAAACTAAAAAAGGCCCATGTGATCAAAGAGAAACCAAGCATTAGGAGAAAATAGATCATGCATTTTAAAGGAAAGATCAACACCTTGCAGGAAGAAGGCTACCAGTTAGAAGAAGCATCACACAAATTAGTTAGTAAGAGAAACTTTCATTCCTTATTCAACAAGTCCTTTGGCAAGATTCTTCAATTACAATTACATTTCACCCCTCAGATCATTGAAGAATCTCGCAATACTACAATTGCAAAACAATGAATCTTAGCATAGGAATTCCAAGATCATTGGAGAGGCTTCCAGTGTTTAAGTCAATTGTTTCAATGTATCATAACAGGAAGCTCCACGCGTATGGAAGAAACCCACCGCTAAAGGAAAATAGAGAACCAACATATCCAAGAGCATCCCCATGCCAATCAATAGAATTCATAGTCAAACAAAGAACTCCAACATTAGTGAAGAAAAGTGACACCATGTTTTGAAGGAAGATGCATGAGGCAATCAACGGAAGTCCATGCCAAACATAAAACAAAGATCCATGCATTGAATAGAGCCTCCCACATTGAAATTGAAGAGGAGATCATAGTTCATTTGGAGTCCCCACAGAAACAAGGGAGCGAAATCTAGTCAAAAGCAGAGGAGTCAACTTTAAAGAATGAAGCCACCCAGAATAAGAAGAAGCCTGCACTAAAATGGAAGAAACCACCAGCATATACAAGGGAGCTTGGAAATTGATTGAAGTGGAGTCATTGCTAGTCAATAGTGCAAGAAGAAGATCACACAGGTTAAAGGTGTGGTCCATGTTGTAAGCGGTAGAACAAAGCCATAACCACACAAACAAGAAAAAGCTCCATCCATGGCACCCATGCATAATAGAGAATAGGTCACTTCATGCAACAATGAAGAGTAGCTCAAGTAGCAGTCACCAAACAAAGAAGCCATTGCCCACATGGCTTGCACGGTAGTTTATTCAAATCTTTAAATACAATAGCATTAACCAATTAAGTTGTCTATGAGACAACAGCTTTTTGGAAGGCCAAGTGTTGCTTGTGGGACCCGACCCTGTTGATGGCTAGCTAGAGGCAAGGGGTAAAGTTTTGAATGGACATGCATATTAGATCAATGAAATCACCAAGACTGGAAAACTCAAAAATCTGGTGCCATGCTACTTTGCTAGCCAAAAAATCCAAGGATTTATGGCTCACGACATAGTGAGTCACCGAAAAAACTCAAAAATCTAGCAAGACAACAATGGGTCCTTGTAGCGATGACATGGCAAGAAAATAAGCTCAAAAGGAGGAGATGGTGCCACGTGGATGATCATGTGGATGTCACTATCTCACCAAGGAGAAGTTGCTCATGCGATAACATGGCGAGATAGCGACACTGATGTGGCATGGATGATGTGGCGATGAGTGAACACAGAGGTGGTGATGATGTGGCACCATGTAGGTGAGTATGTGGCAGAGGTTGACCTATCAAGGGCTGCCATGTGGCACCCAGTGGGCTCGGTGAGAAAGAAGGATTTGTTTTAAATGAAATATTAAATTTTGATTTTTTTTAATATCAAAATGCATATTCAAAATTTTTAAGTCAAAATGGGCTCCCGTGCATTTTTTTAAGTACATAAATGGTCAATATCTAAAGTCCATACTTTAGAATTTTTTTAAAATTTTTGAAATTCAATTGCAGACCAGATAGTATGAGTAGAGACCTCATTTTCAAATGAGTATAACTAAAGTAATTTTTATCCAAAATAGGTGCTCCAATATACCACCAGAACTGGAATGAGCTGAATTTTCCATTTTTGAGGTTGGTTTGTGTATAGGTATTCACTGGTTCACACTATAGGTCAATTTGTAAATTTTGGGGCATTCTCAACAGAATGAGTGTTTTCACCATTGATCATCAGAATTGGTTAGAAAAAAGGTATAAAGGCTTGTAGAGGTGTGAATGTGAAGAAAACTGATTTTAAGATATTTTCTTGGTTTCTAAAGGTCTTATTCAATTGATTTTTCCCTTTTACTCTGAGTTCACTTTGATATCAAAATTAGTTATGATTCTCATCAAGTTTTGAGATATTTGATGCCTTTGAGAGGTAAAATGATCAAAAAAATTTGATTCACTCATTGAAGAGAGAGATTAGAGAGAGTCTTTTCATGGCAAAGAGAGAAAATTTCAAGTGGATAGATGTCAAATGCCAAGCAGATCTGGGAATCCCTTCCTCTATATCATTCTCATTCTTTCTCATTGCATTGGTTCCAATTTTTTCACTGTGAGACCATTTTTGGTTCGAAATCTTCAGTCCTTCTATGAGACCACTTTGTTGGATCTAGATCTATGATTCCACCTTCATTCTTTAGCATTTTCTCTTGTATGAACAGTAGTAGGAAGATAAATACAGATGGTTCAAATCTATTAGGTTTTTTATGAGTTAATTTCATGCATTTGATTGTATTGTTTCAAGGAAATGAATACAAATGAACAAGAATTTCATTAGTTTCATTTTGATTCTCATCTCCTATCTCAGTGAATTTCTAATGTTTTATGGCCTTTGAATAAAGAGCTTAGGTCATAGTTGCAGTCCCTTAAGATTGTATGTTGTTTCATTATTTCTTGTAATTCAAAGAATTATGTAAATGCTTCAGAGAAGTCAGCAAGATTGCAAGTTTACTGAGGGGGATATCATGTAAGAATGAGGTTAGGATTGAGCACAGATGTTTATTTACAAGGTAAATAGATAGATCTTATATCTAAATATATAAATAAGTATCAGATATCTAGATGTATGCTTTGAATTCATGGAATTACCCAATGGATTAGGCACTGGTCAGTTATAGGATCACTTGTTATACTTCTACATATTTGGGGTTATGCTGATAATCAACATCAATAATCAATTGTATTTCCCTTTCATGTTGAAGAACCTAAATTTGATGCCCTCACTCAACTTGTGAATATCATAGGATTTGCAATTTTCTATTGTAGATGTGTGTTATTACATGAGCTATTTGGAGATATAAGGGTTGCAATCTGCTTTGTTAGATCCAGAGATATGTTTTGCACTGGTACCATATTAATTGGATCTGAGGTTCACCCACCTAGGTTTTGCAGAGCCTGAAGTAGAAGAAGGGTCTAGCCTTATAGTTGGCCCAGTCTCTAAAATGATATGTTGAGAATGGGAGTTAGTTGCCCCTAGATATGTCATATTCTCATGGGGATAATTACAAACTCTCCAGCATTTTCAAACACCAACAAAGTGGATACCATAAGATTCACATTAGAGAAGGAGATGAGTGGAAGAATGCCTTCAAGATAAGGGAAGGTTGTAAAAGTGGTTAGTCATGCCTTTTGGACTAACCAATACACCAAGTGCTTTCATAAGGCTCATTAATGAGGTACGTAGGATTTTTAGTTTTAGAAGAAGGTTTGAAAATAGACCTCGAGAAAGTTAAGACTATCATTGAATGACCTACTCCAAAGAGTGCTACAAAGGCAAGCTCTTTTCACAAACTAGCTAATTTTTATAGAAAGTTCATAAGAGGTTTTAGTAGTGTTTGTGGGCCCCTGACTAAACCAACGAGAGGAGATAGGATAGAATTTAAGTGGATTGTAGGAGTAGATAAGAGTTTTAATCTATTGAAATAAAAAGTTATAGAGCAACCTATTTTAGCACTTCTAGATTTTAACAAGCTATTTCAAATAGATTGTGATGCTAGTGTACTGTAATAGGAGTTGTTTTGAGCGAAGAAGGTAGACCTATTGCTTACTTTAGTGAGAAACTAAATGATGCAAAAAGAAAAATATTTTTTTTATGATAATGAATTTTATGCTATAGTTCAAGCACTAAAGAAATTGAGATGTTATCTTCTTCCTAAGGATTTTTTTTTGCATACTAATCATCAAGATTTACAAAAATTTCATAATGTAAGATGGAATATTGTTCAAAGGAAGCCATTTGTGCATTCCTAGAAGTTCAATGAGGGAGAATATCATCGAGGAGAAGTGGAGGATTGGATGGACATTTTGGTAGAGATAAAACCATTTCTTTGGTGGCTAAGAACTATTATTGGCCACAGTTGCAAAAGATGTGAAGAATTTTGTATGGAGTTGTAGAGTATGTCAGATAGCAAAATGAGTAAAGTAGAATACAAGGTTGTATCAACCATTACTTATACCAAATAAGTCATGGGAGGATGTCAACATGGATTTTGTTCTTGGATTACCAAGGAAAAAACATGGAAATGATTCTATTTTTGTGGTGGTTGATAGGTTTTCAAAGATGGCACATTTCATTCACTGAAAGAAGTCTAGTGATGTTATTATGTGGTAAAGTTGTTTTTTAGAGAAGTCATGAGATTGCATGATTTTCCAAAGAGTATAGTTTCAGATCAAGATACCAAATTTTTTGGGTATTTATGGCATATATTTTGGAATAAATTGAAGATGGAGTTGAATTTTAGTTAATCACATCATCCATAGACTAATGGATAGACAAAAGTTGTGAATCATAGTTTGGGAAATTTTCTATGATGTTTGGTTGGAGGCAAGCCAAAAGGATGGGATCTTATTTTACCACAGGTAGAATTTTCATATAATAATTATATCAAAAGGAGAATTGGTAAATCACCATTCAAGATTTTATATGGTAGTAGTCCCAAAATTGCTTCTTAATTTAGGTAGTTGGATAAAGGACAGATAAGTAGTGCTGAAGAAGAAGAATTTGGTGAACATTTGAAGCACATCCATGAGGAGGTGAGGAAGCACATTATTAAAATGAATATAAAGTAAAACACTAAGGTAGATGTGAAAAGGAGGTATAAATAATTTTATATTGGTGGTGAAGTCATATTTCATTTGAGAAAGGATTGTTTTCTCGTGGGTACATAAAATAAGATGAAAATGAAGAAGTTTGGACTGTGCAAGATAGTGAAAATGCATGATTCTAGAAATTCCTATGAAGTGGAGTTTCCTACTAAATTGAATATTTCACTAGTATTCAAAATTTTAGATTTGATAGAGTAATATGAAGGAGGTGATAAGGATGAAGTTGCAGAAGCATAGTGGAGTATTTTAGCAACTAGTTGGTCTACAAAAGAGATTGAGGAGATATTAGACAATCATGTTGGAAATAGTACAAGGAACAAAACTTATGAAGAATACCTAGTCAAATCGAAAGGGAGAATAGTAGAAGATTCATCATAGATGGCAAGGGAGAAGGTTAACCATTTGGTTTTCCTCTGAGACCATGAGACATGATGGGTTCACTTCTCAAATTACCCTAGGTGTCTAGCAAGAGCATCCTAGGTATAAGGGGAATCTTGCATCACCCAAAAATATTTCCTTTATGTTCTTTCAACAAGGGTTGTCTTAATGTAGATTTTTTGTTTGTAGAGGCTTTCTACTTAGTAAGTCAATCATACAAGCTTGGAATGTTCTAATTTGAGAGGTGAAGGTTTGTTTTAGATATATCAACTTGTCGGTGGAGTTTCATGTCCAGATTGTATGTATTTGTGAAGTTATTGTGGATTTTTGGTTTGCAATTTTTGTATATAAATTTTAGGCTCACCATTGAAGGCATAATAGTGCCCAGATGAGGCTCAAAAACTCGATGGATGGGTTCTTTCACAAATTTGAGCTTATAGATCAGGAGTTGATGTTTTCAAAAAGTGGTTATAATATCCAATCAAAGCAATGGTTTATGAGTTACAGTCTTCCAAAGTTGGGCCAACAAAATAATCAAAAATAAATATCAAAGGTGTATTTGGCTGACTTAATATGTATTGTTAGGGTCTATTGGCCCTAGGTATTAAGTTTTAGTGTCCAGAACTTTCCTAGGTGACATAAAATTGTCTATTTAAGAAAGCACAAATATTGTCTAGGATAGAACTGGATGATAGTTCCCAGCTTTGTCTTGTAGATTGTTGTAATTAAGGCACCCATGTGGGATAGCATATTATAATTGTGGATTTTGTAATTTTGCATTTGTGGTGATAGTAAGAAGTCCATATTTTATTCTCACAAATTGCTATTGTTTCTTGGTTTATGTTATGTATTTATGGTATTAAGGGGAGCAACCTTCATTATGTATGTAGAAGGCTATAGTTCTTGGTATTAGTGGTGGCACTTATAGCCTAGGACATAGTCAAAGATAAAGCATAGGATTTGAACCAAGTGATATGTGGTATCTTGAAGTAGGGATACATTATGGTCTTTGATAGGGATGTCATCTTCTTGAAGGTCAAGTTCAAGACACAAAGCTTATCTACAAAATAGATAGGTCTCTATCATTACAATTTGATCCTCCCTTAATGGTCAGAATATGATAGTGACAAGAGTCATCCACTCTCTATTCTATAAGTTAAAAATTACAAAAATAAATATGAACACATGTTCATATTTTCTACTTTAGATTTTAACTTATATAAGAGAGAGGATGACTCTTGTGATTGACAAATTATATATCCATTGAGAAGAGGATCAAAGACTAATGGTAGATTTTTATTTTTGTCCTAGGAAATCTTGGTGTCTCAAAGATGACAACCCTATCAAAGACCATGTATAGGATGTAATAATTGCAATGGAAAAATATCACAATAGGGATAGAGAATTGTCAAAACATCTTATTTTTCTTCACCTACCTATAAAAAATATGTGACACCTATCCATAGCATATAGAAAATCTCTATTGATAAGTTTTTGCCTACAAACATCACTCAATGGACCCTATGACAAGACAATGTAACTTTATTGTGACACATATTTATTGCATATACAACATATCTGTTGCATCTATGTCATAGATTAATATCAACCAATGATGGTTGTAACACTATAGTCTTGTAACCATGTGACACCTATCCATTTTATTTCTACATGGAAACATACTTTGTGACATTCCATATGCCTATCAAGTGCTGGATCTATGACACCATTGTCTATCACAGTTGTGAAAATTTGAGTCTTCATTAAGCATGCCAAAAATGGATTCAATGATTTAATTTTTTGATCTTACGATAGTATTTTATCACTATTGCAATGGTTTTCCATGGAAAAATGACTTTAAATATAGTAGTGTCGGATGGAAGTGATTCTAGTCAAAAATTAATGATCACTAAAGGCTGGGATGGAGATGATAAAGGAGAAGGAGGCACAAGAAAAAAAATTCTTGTTACCAAGCCACAAACTAAAAAGGGTAAGAAAAAACCTTTAGCTACTCCTATAAACCAAAAGAATATGACATCTAGAACTTGACCTACATAGGAGGCTACTCCAACATTAAAGAAGGGTACTATTAAAATCATGAAGTCCACTCTATCACAAGTTAAAACATATCAAAAGAGGAAGCAAGCCCCTGAGAAATCAAGAAAAATAGTTAAGTGACTCACTCAAAGAAGAATAAAATTGATTATTAAAGATGATGATACTGATGTTGAAGATAATGAGAGGATCAAATCTTGTGAGATAAGTAGTACTTGGGATGTTACCTTAAGAAGACCTCAAACATAGATGAAATTGCACATGTTATTAGTGAGTGTAGTAATCTGGCAATATTAAAATATTATAAGTATGAGAATATGACTATTGAGGATAAGTAGAAAATAGAAGATGCACTAATTGTCATGATGAAAAATTTCAAATATACACCATTGTAAATTGGATTTCAAATCCCTGATGATCTATATCAAAGAATTGATAGTTGGTGGAAGTATATAGTTGAATCAAGAAGGAAATGAGAGGGGGATAATTTGCTAAAATAATGCTTGATTATGGTCTAGAGGACATCACTAGTACATTGGAGTATTACAAGAATAGATTTGTATAGAAGAATACAACTATTTATATTTTGTTTGATAATTTGCAATTGGTAGATGAAGATTCCAAGAGGATCTGGAGGCAAGTCTATAATATTAAAAATCCAAATAAAAAAATTAAAGCTGAAAATACTTGAACTTAGTATAATTTTGATCTTGACAACAAGGAGGGTAATTATGTCATCATAACCCCTCAAGAGTTTGAATATTTTATACATGAAATGCTCAGTGATAGAATAGGAAAATAGGACAATGTAATCGTTGAAGATCTAACAAGAGAGGATCCTAGTGACAAACTTAAGAAAGATGAAGATATCAATGTAGGAACTAAGTTAGACCTTAAGAGGTCATCCCTTACTGAGCCTATCAATGCACATATACCTATTTTTGATTGAGTAATCGAGAAAATCAAGGCATTTTCCAAGCCAATGAAACAAATCTAAGTGATATTCCAAATTGATTATTTACATATTTTGGTATAAATAATTCCCATGGATACCAAGGGATAGAAAATGAATGAAGACATTGAGAATGTTGAGATATGATTGAAAAGATCATTGTTAAGAGAGATTATTGAAAGAGGGAGATTGTTGAAGAAGACTATGTGTTTCAATAATTGTTTTGTCACTGATGTCAAAACTGCTATTTGATGGTAAGACAACTACTTATAAGACTCAAGTACTATCACTTAGTTGATTCATGAAGAGGATTTTATTAATAAGAGGTAACAATAGCACCTAGAGGAAAGGTTGAGTTATGATTATGTAATGAAGTACAAAGATTAGTTAAGATAGTGATGACATGATGTATTGGTAATATACTTAAGGTTACAAAATGCTAGCTACACTTAGAAAGTTAGAAAAAACAAGTTACACAAAGATTGTCTACCAACCTTGACTGAGTGGATAGTAGGTGTTGAGAAAAGTTAGTGCAAGCCAAGCAGAAAGTTAGCTGGAGCTGAGTGAAAGAAAATTCTAGTGGGTGTCAAGTAAGATAGTTGATGTCAAGTAAAGTTTAGTTGATGCCAAGCATCAGTAAACTTTAGTTGATGCCAAGTAATTTTATAGTTGATGCTGAAAAATGCAATACATGTCAAGCATCAGAAGATTGATAATGTCAAGCTATTGCATTATGTTAAAGATCAAAGATTCGTTGAATCTAAGCCGATAAGTTTGTTTTCTTGAAACTTGTAAACTAGGAGAAAGATAAGGTTGATGAATTGGTGGCATAGAAGTTGATGTAAGCCATCTTTAGGCAAATTCAAATGGATTCTAGGAGAAGTTTCTAGAAAATACAAGATATGGGGTAGATACATTGCATTCTACCTAATCCATCCAATACCCTAAATTGGATGATGGAAAATGAGCAAGAAAATATTTTGATTTCCTATTTATAGGAATGTCTAGTCATGAAGCAAAAAAAATTTATGTGTGAAAACCTAAGGAGGAGAAGGAGTTAAGGGTTTTGCTTCATCAAGTGATGCAAGAGGAAATTCTACAATGGCATGTCAAGAAAGAAGGATTAAGGAGATGAATGCTTGAAGGGTGAACAAGCTGTCAAAGTTGCAAACTATAAAGGCCAAGCAAAATTGAGGACTAAATAGAGATCTATAATTTGCAAGAGAAGTTGTAAGTTGTATTAGATCAAAGCTCTACTATTACTCTCTAACAATTGTATTAGTCCAGGGTAAATTATTTGGATTATGTTTTACCTAACAGTCATTTGTAAATCCTTTAACCAGGTGGCATTCCAAGTGAATGCCTAAATTCCTATAATAAGACTCACTTCTAATAGGGTGATTGAAATGCCTTGATTGGGTCACATTTAATAGTGTGTATTGTAACCTTTAATAGGTTTTTCCTTTTATAGGGAATCACTCTAGAAGAGTGAAAAGGAGTAGCATGTTACTGGTGGTTTTTTCCAAATTGGGTTTTCATATAAATCATTGTTTTAAGTGTGTTGATGAATGTGTTGTGTTTCATACTTTACATTTTTGCAAGTTGATTTGATAGTAACATACCAGTTCTAAGTAATTACCTAGTAGATGCATGCATGGATATGAATGTTTTATGAGTTCACTAAATTGTGAAATTTTTTATTTATACACCTAGACCTTGGATAACTAATTCACCCCCCTCTCAATTATTCTAAAGTATTCCAACAATTGGTATCAGATCCATCTACTTAGGAGGATTAGTTTCAAGGTACTAGAAGCACAAAGATCAAGATGTCTAAAATAGAATTACCCAAGCTCAACAAAGATAACTTTCCTACATGGAAAATTTTGATGAAGTTACAACTTGGAGAACTTGGAGATCATGCACAATCTACCATCATAGTGGAACATGTTGATCCAGTTGGAGCCTTAACAGTTGAAGATATGAAGAAGAGGGAATAACACAATCATGATATGTTGGAGATTGCCTTTGCCCTAAGTTATACCAAATTTGATGATATCAAAGGCTATGACACTACAAAGAAGTTGTGGGATGCCCTAGACACCATCTATGGAGGAGACAAAAAAGTTCAAAGAGCCAAATCTAAAAGCCTTAGAGGTAAGTTTGATGATATGAGAATGGTGTTGGAGTTCTTTTTTGTAGAGAACATATCAGGTAGATTTAAACCTGATACCAAGAAACAAAGACCAGGGACAAGCCTAAGGATGAGGTAAATCCTATATTCAGCAAGGCTAAATCTTAGTTCTGGGCCAATTAATAGAGTCATCAGGACTCACTTCACTTTAGGCTCTGCTAAGCCAAGGTGGGAAAACCTAAGGGATTTATCTCATTAACTTGATTCTCTTCTCTTAAAGACTATCCCCTATAGTAGAAATAGTCAATATTCTTCTGTGATTTGTTGATAAACTTCCTTGGTTAAGTAGCTAATTGTAACCAAAAGAAAGTAATCAGCAAACAAGCCATGACTGACACTATTATCTCTTCAACATAAAGAATAAAGGGTAAAATTATATTGATTGTTATATAAATGTCCTACAATTATATGAATGTTCCAATATTCCTTCAAACCTTTGGATGGGTTAGTGTCTTATCCATTGGGCTATAGAGTCAATAGTTAGCGATTTAAACCCTTTTAATCAACTTATGATTAAGAAAGTTAACATCAAACTCTTAGTTTCATTCTGATTCTCATCTTTCTCATAAACCCTAAACCTTATCAATTATAGAAAGCAATTACCTAATTTTGTAAATTAGTAGCAATCAGTAAGAGATATACAATCATTTAAACTGCATTTAACTGAAAAGATAATTTATCTACTCAGTCTCAAAGCTATGGATATATGAAAAAGAGACAAAATTTCAAGGATAATGACGATTGAGGATAAATCCTCCTATTTCATTTTAATATTGTTGATAAAACTCAAACTATAACACATAGAGAGACAACCATCTTTCAAAATGTATTCCTTTTGTATTCAAATATGTACTATTTTGGAAATCATTCAAGTAACTACAACACACTCTGGACGGATTACAAAATAATAATATTACATATCAAAAATTCTACAGAAAATTGACCTCTACTTCTCATCATGGGAATCCATAAATAGGATTGTAACAAGCTACAAATGAGAGGAGGACACATGTCAAAATTTGAAAGGAACACTAAAACTATAGGAAGGTGAACACAATAAATACAAAAGATCAATCTTCCACAATAATCGATCAAAAAGTAAGTAGCTGAGGAAGAAGAAAAACATTAATATTGAAGCCTTTGATCTTTTCTTTCCTCTGTACTTTTTTTGTAAATATATGGAATATCTTAGCTACTTCCAGTCAGCAAGGCCTTTATTTCATCGACTACTTCCCAAACATAAATTTCTCTCTTGGTGGGCCAGTCAGTGTCCTTTACCCTTTGTAAATCTTGAGTGGCCTTGGTCCACCTGGCATCCATTATTTCCTTAGACTCAGTAATGAATTTATTTAAATTTATCTCAGCCTTGAAAAGGGGATTGAATAAAAGGTGGAAAGGGGAATCTGAAGTATCTTCAAAAATTGCTGATGTAGACTCCTGGGTCAAAATGTCATCAAAAGAAGTTGATCACTCTGGCCAATCCCTTACTACATTAGTAGTAGCCATAATTGATGGTATACAAGGTTCCATTCCATCTGACAATGTCCTCGACTTGCCTTGTATAATCTATAACTTAACAAAAAAGAAGCCACTCGGTTCTTTTACCATTTCTAGGCTTTCCTTAACTACAAAAATTTTATCTGGCAAGTTTGGCTTCTTAGCCATTAGCATTATCAATCTATCCAAAAATTGCATGTAAGGTTCCCAAAGGTTGAACATTGGAGTTAACCATGAAAGTGCTTCATTGCAAACTTGCTCAGCATTCTACAAAGAAATAAAAGAGCTATGAGCCTATTGAGATAGGTTCTTTAGAATATCAACCCTATGGCTCATCATGGATCTAAGGGTCCCAATCCTTACATCTCCTCCCTGATGAACTGACTAAGTGTCAGTGCTCATCCTCTTAGGCTATGAGGATTGCTCCTCTTCTGTGTCCTCCATTTGTACCAAAGCTTCAGCAATATCCTTGGCTAGTATTGAAGTCCCTTGTCCCTCTTCTCCCTAAACTAGAGCCATTATTTTTTCTATTTTTACTAATTGTTTTTTAAGGGATGCAACTTCATCCTTAAGTGCCCTAACCCTAGCTTCTAGTTCAGCAATTCTTTCTCTATATACATGACTAGTTCTGAGCTCATTTTCATAGAGCTTCCTAACATCAATATAGTCATGTATATCTTGGGATAATTTATCCTCTATCTCCTCCACCTTGGCCTCATTCATGAATGAGAAATGTTTCAGTGCCTTGGAGATTTCTTTGCCAAAGCTACCCTGTAGAGTCCAAATTATCATGTTGCCTTGCTTTGTGCTCTACAAATCACAAAATTTTGGTTTATTAGAAGTAGGGGCCATGCTCCAAACTGCCAAGGACTTGGTATCAATGTTAAAACTAGTTCGCCTATTCAAACCACCAGCACCAATTGCCTGATAAGAGATGGAACTTTCTTGTCTTCTGATTTGATCAAGCATAAATGCTTGCTCCAAGTCCATACTAGGTACTAGCAACATGCCACTCCTCTGAACAAGATCCCTAGCCTCCTCTAAGGTTATTACCTCACTTTCAAGGTCATAAGAGTGTAGCTTTTCAATTAACTCCATCATCTACTCATTTGATTCATCAGGTTTCATTTGGAGGACAAGTTCACTCTATTTTATCTTATATAAGAAACTTTTGAATACATTGGATTTGATGAATTCATCATTCTCCAAGAATTATTGAGCCTAGATGATTCTATCATCCAATCTTGCTGCTTCTAACTCCAAGTCTATCAGACTGCCTTCTGCTACATTAGCCCTGGTCTAGAGATAATTTTGCCTCATGTCAGCAAAATACTAACTACTCCCTGGCAAAATTTGGAAAGTTCTTTGCCTGACCTAAGGTGGGATCCGCACAATCTTCTATCTTTTATGCCCCTTTCCATCCAAGATGCTTGGGGTGCATCCTCTTCTTCTACCTCAAGGGCCACATCAAGTTTAGGGCTATCTGGGCACACCCTTTCTTCCTCTCCCACTAGACCTTTTGGCATCTTAGCCATTATTTCAGCATGGTCTATGACCATCTTCCTTATTCTATGGGGGTAAGCAATATCCATATAAAAACCTTGGAATTGGGGTCAATTCTTTTCAATTCCCTCTCTACCCTCAGTACATCATCCAACTTTTCAAGTTTATCAGTTGCCTCCCCCTCTGCTACTATATTTGGAATGATGTCTTCATGGGGAAATTCTTTGGAATTGGGTAGCACATAGTTTCTCATTTCTTTTAAAGTGGCCCTCATCCATCCCTCAGGGTGATACATTCTGTAAGGGCTAGTGCATAAGTTGAAATGATGTGTAAAGGCATGGACAGGCTCTAGGGCTTCCTTACGAATGGTGAAATCATCAAATTTAAAGCATCTACATAAAAAGGTTCCCCTATGTACCTTAGGGCCTAGATATTCCCTATTAATGATGAACAATTGCCAAATACATTCAATTATCCCCAATCTAGGAGGGATGAACTTTGGTAAAATGTGGGGTGGCTAAGGACAGCCATACACTCTCATTAAAGAAAAAGTAGGAAAAAAAAAGATATCTCCCCAATTATGATCTAGTTTCTTCCCATCAGGCAACAAGGATGGTCTTAAGACATCAAAATTTTAGGGGCCCTAAAGTACCCCGTGTCTAACATCTTCATTATAACAACACTAAAATTATTGAAAAATGACATAGAGTCAAAAAAGTGGTAAGAGCTATCCCATACCCTTGTCCATAGCTGTACTGGCAAGGCTCCTTCTAGATCAAAGTTTTGATCAATAAAGTCAGAGGTGATGTATCCCACATTCCTTTAGAGAATCAAATGCATCAGTAGAGAGTAATATGGGAAAGTGAATTCCCTCATTTCTCAATACCTTGCCTTGGAAATATTCTCCTTCATGATATCTAATATATGACTAACATAGTCATATTCATAGGTATGGAAATCATCTTGTACATCTCTAGCAATTATATATTTAGCTCCCCAGACTTCATCAAACCCATCCTTTCCAATAACCTTATGGACACCATATATGGTCTTGACAAAATAATTTTTGAACTTGTCCATGGGCATCTTCTCCTATATTTTCTTGTGGAAATCACCCACCCTTTTCAATTCTCCAAGAATATTTTGTAGCAATGAATTTCTAGTGAAAGTAGTCAGGTTTGCCTCAAACCTTCTCTATAGGTCCTTCAAATCTAGAGGTTGGCCCATTGCCCCAGTCAACCCAAAAGCCTCAATGAAAGATTCTCTATCTAAGGTGGATAAAATAGTTCCATCTTTCTTGTGAAAATATTTTATGGCAAGATTATAACATCTAAGCAAAGCTTTCATCAAATCAACATCCACAAACACCTCTAGGAATATCAACTTAGCAAGGTTCTTCTTCCAGGGATTGCAAATAGGAATCTTCTTTTTCTGGTTGTAGTAGAAAAAGTAGAAAAGTTTAGCACCATTGGTACCAAGGCAACTTGCATCTCTACACTTGGGCAGATGGATCAAAGAAATCACAATCATTAGTAGAGTTGGCATTTGTGGATCTAGGGAACAATTTTACCCATTCCTTAGGAAATCGACTGGGTTCCCTTTGTCTAGTTTTACCTCCCTTCAAGGTCGATGTCTCTGATACTACCATTTCATTAGCTAAAATTTCTTCCACTTCTTGGTCTGACATCTTGAATCTACAATTGGAAACTTTTTAACTATAGAAAAATATCCCTTATAAACTTTTGAAACAATGATGTAACTCACATAGGCAAGACAAGATGAACTTGGAATTTGATTTTGTAGATGATGAATACTGATAATGAGAATGGAAAAACTTATAATTTGATAGGCTTAAATGGATGTTTAAATTGCATTGATTTCAACATGCTTGAGAATGATTGTAATCCATTCTGTTAGCCTCAAGAGGTGCCAAATTGATTTCCAACTATGCACTTTTCGTACTGCATTCAAAATTGATTGGCTGAGAAGCTCAAACCTCTTTTCTTATCATTATGTCTACTAAAGAGATTAGATTCTATGATATTATGACAAGGTAACTAAAAATACCTTACGTAATATCGCAACATTATATTAATGGCTCTTCGATCCCATGATATCCTTTAAAAAAATTATATCGAGCAATCAGCAAGAGTGACAAAATCTTTCATGATCTTATGATAACCCTTCTATTGCAACATCGTTAGCTTACTCATTGTGTTCTAAGATCCCACGAAAAATAATTTTGGGGCATCGTAAGTCATCTTCATAAGTCCTAAGATCACACAATCGCAATTGAGCTTACCACCTTGTAGCATTGCAACCCTTCATGTTTTCTTATACGATATTAGGGTTAAGTTGAAAACATTACATCGTTACATTGTGGGTTCACAAATTTATCCATGCAATGCTACAACAAACCCCAATCATAGCATCAAGAAACCCTTCCCCAGAGTTCTAAGATCTTACGATGAAAGAACTTATCATAAGATCAAAGACCGTTATCTATTGGCCATCTCACTACCCTTGGTCCCACAACTGCTAACTCTTAACATACCTGGTATGTGTATACTAGCTTGATTTTAATAGGAAACTAACATCTATCATGTTAGAAAGTGACACGCTTGCATTCATGAATTCCATGATCCTACAACAATAGGGTGTTGTGTGATCGTAACATACCTTTATCCATCATACAATCACACAATAAGGCCTTTTTTGTAATGTCTTAACTCTTTTAATTTCATTCCCTAATCATGCAACATGCCTCATAAAATCATCGGGCCCCATTCATCTGCTTTATGACCTCACAACAAAAACTTTATGGTAGGTTTGTGACCCCCTTTGTCTTCTACTTCCGATGACATGAGCAAATATTGATCATAAGATTGAAAAGGGCCCTTTCATAGAAAAAACACAATGTGACGTGATCTTACGATATAAAGGTCACCATGGGATCAGGAAAGAAAGGAAACTTTCCTACAATGACACAATACAAGGACTATCATGAGATCACGAAAGACCACAACACATGCTTGTAATATTACGCCAATCCCTTTATCATAAGATCAAAAAAGATCAAAGAAAAAGGTATTTTAAAATATGAAACCCACTCATACATATGGCCTTGGGTTAGGGAAAGATGATGATTACAAAATTCACTAGGGTTTTCTAAACTGAAAAGATGATCCCAACCCTACCGAAACAAATTTGAAAATTCCACCAAAAAATTTAAAAATTTGCTATTCTCAAAAAGGAGGTATCAAATGGAAGAAGGTGAGAATATTGCTCAATATGTTTCTAGAATAAAAGAAGTTGTTAGTGCAACAAGAGGAGCTACTAGTCATATAAATGATGATACTGTGTTAAGTAAAGTCTTGAGAACATTACTACCTATTTATGCTATTAGATTTTCTGCATTTCAAAAACTAGGATGTATTCTAGGAAATGATCTAACCCTTGAAGGTTTGGTAAGTAGACTCATAGCTTTTGAGTTATCTAACTTTGATAATTACAAACTTGAGAGCCTTGAATCTGCATTCAAAGTCATGTTGTTATTGAAGGATTGTGATGAAGTGAAGTAGAAGAAGAAGAATAGAAAGATAAAATATGTATCTAGTGATAGTGATACAGATGAGGAAGATCTTGGACAATTGGAAGTAGTACAGGCAATAAGATTTCACAGAGTTAAAGGCAAGTTCAAAGGTAAATTACCCATTATTTGTTTCAATTGAAATGAAGTTGGTCATATTGCTACAAGATGTACACAAAAGAACTATAGAGATGGAAATAAGTACAAGAACATAAGAGAAGATGATAGTAGAGATTACGAAGACAAAGGCAAGAAGTCATGCTACATTGCTAAAGAAGAAAATAGGGATGATTATGATGAACATGATGATGAAGTGGTGTATGTTTCAATGAAGTTTGAATCTAATGAAAATGAGGCAACTGCACTTGTGACTTGTGTGAACAAAAATAATAGATGGATCACTGACAGTGGATGCTCACATCACATGATTGGAGACAGAAGTAAGTTCATTACCTTAAATTTTTATGATGGAAATAGTGTAATATTTGGTAATGATGAACCATGTTTGATAAAAGGAAAAGGTTCTATCAAACTCATAAACAAGATTTTATGTGACAGTGATTACTATGTTGAAGGACTAAACTACAACTTTTTGAGTGTGCCATAATTGAATAATCTGGGATGCAAGGTTGAATTTGGAAACAAGACTACTAAGATATATGACAAAAATGGAAAATTTATTGGAAAAGGTGATCAAACTAGAAGTAATCTATTCTACCTTGATATAGAGGATGCTACTTGTCTTGTTATAAAATTTCATGATGTATGGCTTTGGCACAAGAGATTATGTCATGTTAACTTTGATAATTTGGTTAGTATCAGTAATATGAAGAAAGTTAGAGGTTTTGATAAGTTAAAGAAGCCTAATAATGTAGTGTGCAAACAATGTCAGCTAGGCAAAATGACAAAGTCAAGCTTTAAGAGTAAAGCTTATACCTCTAAAGAAATACTAGAGATTGTTCATACTAACTTGTGTCGACCAACTAAAGTGCAAAGCTATAGAGGAGATAAGTACATATTGATATTTGTTAAGGATTATTATAGGATGATGAGATTTATGTTTTTGAAATAGAAATCTAATTCTTTTCAAATGTTTAAGTGGTACTTAGCAAGAGTTGAGAAAGAAATAGGTAAAACTCTGAAATGCTTGAGATTGGATAGAAGAGGAGAATTCACATCAAATGAATTTGAGATGTTCTATAATGATAGAGGAATCAAAAGACAAAAATATTCTCCTAGGACCCCTTCACAAAATGGAACTATTGAAAGGAGAAATAGGTCTATAATGGACTATGTCAGAACACTTATGATGGAGAAGAATGTTGCTTTGAAATACTAGAGAGAAGCTATAAGTATTATTGTATATACAAGTAAACCATGTGTAAATCAAGAAAGATACTCATTCAACACATACATAGTAGGACCAAAGAATCTATAGTTCTTTTCACCAATGTGTTGGACAACTCCCCAGTAGAGTCACCATTTTGTTGGAGTTTTAAAACTACTGAGCAATAGAGAGCCTCAATAGCAAAAGGATAATACTTATGCAACCTAAGGATTAGCTATTTCCTATATTCAATTACACATGCAAACCAATTGGATCCAACATTAAGAAAACTAGGAATGGTTTCCTTCTCTTTAGGCTCTGCAAAACCAAGGTGGGTATACCTAAGGGATGACTCAATCTGACTATTGTTGTATGCAAACTATCTTAGTTTCATTCTGATTTTCATCCTCAATTCATAAACACATAGCTAATTGTGACTTTTAAAATAGAATACATCCCCTATAACAGATTTGGTCATACAGCCTTCTGCAGATCTGAAAGTATTCTTTGCAACAGTGGCTACCTATGGCTAGAATATTTCATGCAAACAAGTATTGACCAACTTTGAAGATCTTTAGGAAATAAAAGTAAAATTGATTGAAATTTTGCATTTGATACCCATTTATGATCTATTTCTCTTTCAGCTAAATCAATTTGACCAGTGCCTAATCCAATAGGGTTTAGATTCTACTACAAATCTATACATCTAATTTGTTGCATTACAAAAAATATTATCAGTAGTTCTTACTAGAATCCATCACTCAAAATATCCTTCTCATTATTACAAGCTTATCAAATTCATCGAAGCATTTACTCAATTCGTTGAACTAATAGCAGTGATGAACAGATATACAACCTCAAGGATTGCATTCAATTGCACAAGTTTTTACTCATACAACATCAAGATAACTAAGTAACCAAAAGGAGACAAAATTCAAAATGATATGGGGACAGCTCATAATTTGTATTCATTTTCTTTGAAAATTGTATACACTTTCTAGTAAACTCAAAATGACCATAGGAAGAAACATAGAGATCATTCTATATTAATGTATTCCCATAAAATTACAAAGAAAATACATCACAAAGCTTGTTCAAATTACTTGGACTGAAAAATAGACTAGGTATGACTAAAAGCATTAGAAATTTGACCCTGGTTCCAGCCCTGGGAACTCACTTAAATATGTGAGAGGCAACAAGCTTCAGGCATGGAAAACTTGACAAGTGTCTAGTAAAAATAAACCTCAACATAATAGACAGTTAATTCAAAATATATACTTTAAGTAGGCCCATTTCTGTTACATCAAAACAAGTTATTGGCTTTTTATTCACCACCACTATTCTGAATCCTCTGAATATGCTACCATCAAGCTAGCCAATGATGAGTCCTGTGGTATTTCTATATCAACTTTTACCTTTGGATTTTAACTTTTTTCACCTTGGATGGACAACATTACTTTTATCCTTGATTGTTTCTTTGTCATGTCCACATCCTGGGCTTTTGTAGCTATAACTGGAGCTAACTGGACACTCTTGTCTTCTTCTTTCTATTGGCCTTGTGTACTAATAGTGTCAATGATTTGGATCTCATCATCCTACACCTCATCAGTGTCAATTTCAAGTTCCTCAAATTGCTCACCAAAAGCAATTTCTGCCATCCATTTGTCAAACAATGTGTCATCCGGCTAATCAAACTGTAGAATATCTTGTTGCCTTTTGATAACATATTATACCTTCTTGTTAATATCAAAAAAATCTTTTTTTAAAGAATCAAAGAATATTTGGGCTTTCACTATCTCTTCAGCTGTGGTAGCCCACCATGTATGCTCTATCTCATTTACAACTCTATTCATCCTTAAACAAAATATATCATCAAGTTCTTTTTCCCATTCATCTTTATTTTTCAAATTACTTTTTCTATCTAAGGCATAAGGAAACAAACTAAACTTTTGGCTCATGTACTTGTTCAAGTAGCCTACTATTATTCTCTATAAATGAATCCTCCTATTGTCAAAATCAGAAAGATCAAAAACAATATCAAAGGTTTTTTCAATTTGATCATAAGAATTTTTTATGACAGAGTAACATAAAAATGTCATTTCTTTCTCCCTTCTCACCCATTTATTAACAATAGGCTTTAGAACCGCATCACTGGCTTTCAACTCCTCCTAGATATTGATCACCCTAGCGAACTGATCATGAACTTGTGGCCATTCAACTTTTTCCCCCAAATATGTGAGAGATTTTCTTAATTTATCTTCATATTTTGCCTCCAACTCCACATGTAGGGCCCGCAGTTTACTCTTTTCTTCTTCAAAATCTTCAATAGTGTAGTACTATGGCCTTTGGGGTGTATCTAGTATTTCTATGAGGGGGGTGGATTTGAAGGGTTCAACTGGGGGGTGAGGGTATGTTATTCTTGGTGTTGTTGACCTCCCCATTAGCTCATTTTCAAGCTCAATCCTCTATTTAACCTCTCTTTTTTAGGCCTCAAGAAGTGTTTCATATTTTCTCTATAATTCAAACATGGCCTGTTCTTCTTTCTTAGCAGTGGCCAAAACAAATTAGGATGAGTCCATATTCCAATGTGCTACCTATACATGAGAGGTATCAGCAACTCTCCTTACAATTATGTTTCCCATCAACCTAGAGTCATCTGGTTGTGATAGTGTGACTCTAGACCCTCTTCTTAATGCCCAGCTAACCAATGTGGCTTGATCCTAAAAAAATGCAGTACCTTGGAAATCCTTTTTATTTTGATCTTGTAAATTCAATTTATTTGAAATAGAATTGAAAAAAAAGGCATTAGCAATGTCCCAATTTGGTAACAACAAAATGGTAGATGCCTTCACCATTTGTCTTCCCTCTTCAGGGCTCATATTCTAAAACTCTCTTATCATTTCTTTTTTTGTTTGGTTCTCAATGGAGGCTTCATCCATTTTTGGATGCTCTATTTTCACCCTTTTAAATCTTTTTTCAAAATTATTCATGTTTATCCTCCATGCAAATTGTTGGAAAGCCCTAGATTTTACAAAACTGTCATCAGCCAAAAATTGATGACTTGCCTATTCTAACACAGGGTCTAATTCCTTGCCTCTATAGTTAGCTATTGTTAGATCCAAACTTGGTGGAGGAGGTTCTTGAGGGTTTCCCTCTTCTAACTCTACTTGAGTAACAAAAATGCCTCCCTGAGATCCAATCTACTCAATTTTTGCACCAGTGAACTGCTCTTCTTCAATCCTTAAAGGGGATTGAGTGGGAAAATATTCCTCAACTTGAGGCCTCTATTCATGCATTACCTTTTGCCTCTTAGGAGAAGGTTCATCAGGTCTCTCCTCTTGGACAACACTGGTGGATCCCATTGTTTGTTTTCCTTTATGCATAGGAGGCCTTTTATTTTGAATCACAATATAACCTGGTTTCTTTTGAACAATTATTTGACCAGCTCCTATACTAGGAGTGAAAGCCAACCTCCTCATGACCTCTCTGGCCTTATCAGGGTAAGAATCAATAAAAAATCATTTCTTCTCATTCATAGCTTCCATTATTACAGGGAAGGTATTCATGAGCTTATTTACTTTATCAGCCTCTGTATTAGCATTATCTAGAGAACTATATTTCTGATCAAAACAATGAATAAGCTCTAAAACCTGGGAATAAACTCTCCATTTTTCCTTTTGAGTTTCTTGTTCTTGCAATGATAATTCATTCCTTATAATGTCCTCTAGATAATATGAATCATGTTTGACCTATCCCAAATTAATCCTATGCCTCAAGGTCTGATTAAAGAATCCCTCAGAATCACAAAAATGGGGATGGGATATAGCCATCATTTACTGATCCAAAATTTTATGTAAAAAGATCCAACCCCTTTTGGTGATCACAAATTGGTGTGCCACAGTGCAAGTAGGAAAAATGGACCCCAATGACCTTTTTAGCATTAACATCTCCTCCACTCCTCCTAACTACCACAAAATTTCAGCCATTCCTACTTTTAAAGGTACTTGGTAGGGAAAAACATGAGGGCTCCCCCTAAAACCATAGATTCTGAAAATAGTAGAAACAGAGTAAGGAATGATATCTCCCCAATTGTGTGAAACTTTCAAGTTATGGGGGTTTTCCATAGGCCTAAGGAGGTTCATTAATGCCTTAGGGATCCTGGGATTGTCACTCAATATGAGGCATCTCAATTTAGAAGCAAAATACCTTTCAAATCTGGCAAAAGTGGCATTATCTACATCCCAGGTCATATCTACACTCCACAACTAGATTGGTAGTGCTTCTCCATTCTCCTCTTTGTTCAATTCCATCTCTTTACCAAAATATGCCACCCCTTTAAATAAGAACATATGCATCAAAAAAGACTAGTGCCCAAAGGTCTTCTCCACTTTCCCTTTGGCGATCCCAACCAAACCAACATGGATTTCTTTAGCCAAGAAGGAAGAAAAATCAAAGATAACATCTACACCAAAAGAGGCAAATTGAACCATCATATACATAAAGCCAATGGGCATCAAATCTTGCCAATCCTCACCAAAAACATGACACAGGGTCCTGTATAACTCTACAGCCCAGGAAGTGAAAAGACTCTTCTTAAAAGGTTCCCTAGAGGCTACAGTGATTACTGGCAGAGTTCCTATTGTGCCAATGTGTGCCCTCAATGCACCTCCCCTAATCATATCCTTTTTTTCCTTGTATTCATTTTCTAATTTTGACAAATTAATTGGCACATGATAATCTGACAATGGCTCTTGGTGAAAAACCTCCCTAATTTCCTCAGGACTGATTGAGATTAGAGGCACACCATTAGTTCTTCTCACCACTCTAACAACTTGGTCATAATTCTTGGCAATGGTTTCAAGAAAATCATAATCCATGAAAACACTTGGAACTACTAGCTTTCCCAAATCAAAATTCTAGACATTAGGATGAGGGGCAAACAAATTCCTTTCTGAAAACTATTTTTTGAACAAAACAAGACCACTTTGTGTAGTTGTTGCATCCCTAACCTAGTTCCCTTTATCATACAGGCCATCAGCAATCTTAAGCCTAGGGTTTAAAGAAATTAACTTCTTAACTTGTGCAGGTTTAGTAGTGGATTATGGGAGTAATTCCAGCAAATTTTCATGAACATTCCTATCCATATAATTTACTTGCTTAGAAAATGCTTTCTTAGGAGGCATCTTGACTATTTTTACAAGGATCAGAAGGCTACAAATGTTATAATATGAGAACTTACTTGACCTGATTTTCCCAAATTGTTCTTCTTCAAACCTCTTCAATAACTCACAAATAGCGAAGGTTGCTTCACATCTTTGTTAGGCTTATCACAATATCATTAGTAGGCTTGGGTGCTCAGGAAATGTGAAATCTTTGTTTGTGCAAGATTGGAAATGGTAAAATTCCCTATATTATACTCTATTTTTCTTGCACGTGAAGCTTTCATTCATCATAAATGCACAGAATTGAAAAATAGAGTGGCATCATATTTCCTTTTGAATTTGCACTGTTGATCCTTGAAAAATCCTACGATCCAAGAAAGAAAATTGGGCTAACTCATCCTTCCCCCTAACACACTGGCAGTCAAACCAATAAACAACTTCCACCTGTACCTTTCCTTCAATGTAGGCATTTTAGTTTGAGCCCACTAATGACTAGGGACATGTTTCATCAAGTCACTACCTCGCTATGCATAACTTTTGAGCACCTTGCTATAGCAAGATAGTGACAACCATTGATGTTGCTTTGATCATGTGGCAGATATTTGACATGAATCTTAAAAGGAATATGGTGGGTCCCTCATTTGCTAACTCGCTATACATAATCTTCATGCAACTCTTCATAGTGAGATAGCGATGGCCGTAGATTGGAAGTTGATCTAAGAGCATGGAAATTTCATGAATCTTTTAAGATATGGTGAGACCCTTACTCGCTACCTCACTATGCATAATAAGTGCACATCTTTCCATAGCAAGATAGCGAGTATCGTTGATCCATGCTTGATTTGACAATTAGGATCCTTCACATGTTTTATGCATGGGGCGTGGGTCCAAGTCACTATTGATGCTAAGCTGGCTTAACATGTTGGCATATATATGTTGGAAATTATCAAGACTAGCTAGGTTACTGAGAGGAGAGGGGTGAATTAGTAACCTCAAAAAATTTAAATCAATTTAGTACTTAATCCATTCATCATTCATTCATCTAATCTAATATATGCATGAGAAAGATAAACATTTATAAAACATGAACATAGAATTTTGGTGACCTAGAAACCTTCCAAATAGAAAGTAAAACTGGGGTGGGGATGATACGCAAAAAAATTTGCTACTGCAGTATGAAGTTAGCCTATTAGGGCTTAAAATGATCACTTCTAATGATCTACCTTGTTAAGAGAAATTTGGACTGCTAGATCCACCTTGATAGAGGATTTTCAAACATACAATGAAGTATGCACTCCATTAGGAGATTTATACAGAGACTATTAAGTCTACCCTATTAAAGGATTTACAAAATTGATACACTTGTTAGGATGAAATATTGGATCTACTTACAACTTGATTTTTGATTAGATCCTTGAAGTAAAGATCACCTCTTGTGACTGATGAATCTTTACTACTTCTTGTAGACCTAGTTGAATACTCAGCTCTGCTACTAATTCGCATTTATTCTTCTCAAGCATTACATGTCCATTCCTTGATACACATACACATATGTTGAAAATGATATAATACATTACATATATACCATTCCAATAATTACAATTGCAAGGTCGACCAAAACACAAGTGAACAAAATATTACTGAGTCAGCCAAATAGTAGAAAACTCAAGTTCTTCAAGCTAACTTGCTAACCTTTTGATACTCAGCATCCACTACATTACTCAGCATCATCATGCACTTGGTAGAAGTAGAAGCTTGGTCCATACTAATCACACAATGTAGCTTGGAACTTGGTAACCATCGGAGACTCAATAGGTATAGTGTCACTCGGTAAAAATTGAATCCTTCATTTACCTTGCTTTCACTCGATAAACACTAGCTTCCATCACTCAAACTGATGACTTGATAGACACTGTGAAGCTCAGTGAAAACTATAGGCTTGCTAAATACTGTTGGACTATACACTCACTCAGTAGCTTCAGGAATGCTCAGTGTGAATTGCTAGACTGCACACTCACTCGGCAGCTTCAGGAATGCTCGGTGTGAACTACTTAAGTGATGAACCTATAAGATAACCACTGAATGCTCAGTATATACTATAGACTGAGTGATGATCTCATTAATCATTCAAAGTTGAATAAGTTTTGTCACTAATAACAAATAAAATATGATGCCAACAATCTCCCCCTTTGGCATTAGTGACAAAAAAAACACTTACGAGCCAAACATTGTGTACATTGACATACTGGATTTGATTTTTCAAAATTGGTTTTTGTAAAGTTGTTGTATATACATTTCTTACATGTATTTACATATCTCCCCCATACATATGGAATGGTATATACATGTCTTATCACTGTACATATATCAATCTATTATATTCTCCCTTATTTTCTCCATTGTCTCTTACTCCTCTTTGATTTTTACTATCTCTTACTCACAATAATCTTCCCCTTTTTTGACAATAATGCCAAAGGTAATCATACTTATATAGAGACACCAAAATGTGAGAGAAACTTAGAATGTAACTTAAGAATAAGAGCTAATGTCTTATCCTAGTTCTCTTGTAAAATTTTCAAGATATGAAGTGCAACCTAGAAATTTGCAGATAGTTCTATCATATGATCTGCAACTGAAAAATTGTTATCATGGATCAATGTTTTTGAATAAGCAATGTGCTTCCATGATAGGAAGGATCATGTTTTGGATGTCTATTAGTGTAGACTAGATCCTTTCTTCCTCTCTTAATAGTTCTTCCTACATGTCTGATAGGAATCTAATCTTTATGTGATGTGTGGTGCTTGAATTGGGGTCAAGCTACAACTTTTGAGCACTGACCTTTAGATCCTCATCAATTTTATTTAATTTTACCTTTATTTCTTTTGTGTACTCAGTAACATCACATAACTTGGCAAAAAGGGATGTTACATTTGTAAAAGAATTTTCAAGATTAGCCAAAATTGTAGAAAGTTATGTCTGCTTAATGGCTATTTGTTGACCAATATGCTCAAGCACTTTACTGTCAAACTTTTTCTCTGCCTTTTCTATAAGCTTCTCTTGGCCATAAGTGTCCTCTTTGAAATTTTGTATGGCCTCTTATAATTGTAACAAAATGTGTTGAGATGAATCCACATCAACAGCTATTGCCTCAGTAACTATATTTTTAGCATTGTCAATTATAGTGAATTTTCTATCTCTCTCATCTCTAAGTTGTTTCTGCCTTGCTCTTTACTCTAAAATTTGACTGACTAGTCTCATTTCATCAACTGTGGTAGTATCCAAATCTATCTTATGTATAATAATTTCCTTGTCCAAGTTTATATCTTCATCAATTTCCTTGCCAGTAAGTAGAAGTTTTAGTGGAGTCTTTGGTTTTACTTCAGTTCTTACTTCCTTGGATTTAGAAATAGAAACAATAGTTGATGAAGTTGGACTAGCAGAAAAAAATTGAATTGATCCAACTGGAGGAAAACTGAGAGGGGTGCTAACTGTATCCAAAATTGATATGCTTCCCAAAAATAAAGTGTTAATAGGTAATGTACCAACTAGAATTTTTACAACTGAAGTACTATCTAGAACAAAAATTGGTACAGTTGAAGTTATGGATGACAAAACTGTAGAAAAAAATGGCAAACTTACTATACATGTAATAGTAGAGGTAGACATAGTTGATTCTATTGTGATTGATTTCTCAGGTGCTGATGTAGAAAGTTGCAACTCAGTAGATGAAGTAATGGCTACTTCCATAGATGATGCTTGGAGCTATGGGGTAGTAGGAGTAGATGATGTTTCTGATGTGGTTAATCCTGATGAAGTTGTCTCCAACCCTGATGATGTGGCTGTCTTAGGTGGAGAGTGAGGAAGGGAAGCAATGACTTGTGCTACAATCTTCATTGGATCATCTTCTTCATCCTCTTCCTCATCTTTTTTTTTAGCTTCTTCCCCTTTTCCTTCATCATCAGACCTTAGTGATGATCACTTGGAGCACTGTCATCTTCTTCATCACTACTGGTACCACCATCATCCTCAATCACAACTAGATCATTACTAGGCTTTTGCAGATGATAGATGTTCTTCCACATGTTTTTTTCATCTCTTACAACATGATTAATATCCTTAATTAGAATCAAACATGTGTGAAATGTAATAATCATTTTACCTTCATTTTTCTTCATTACTGCCTTTATTTCTACCTTAGTAAGACTTGGTAGAACATTTTTCAAGAATTTCTCATATATATCCTTGGTTTTTTGGGTGGCAAACTCCCATCTTGGTTACAATCTTACCAACAACTCTTTGGAGATTTGAGGGGCAATCTGGTCTGGGGAGTATTTCCATTTTCCCATCTTAGCAAGTACCAGTTCCTCCATCTGCATCCTCTCTACATCAGTTCTAGTTTCAAATTTTAAAGCTTTGAAATTTGTGATGCCTACACCTTCTTCCATTTGTTTCAATCTTTCTTGTAAGGTGAGAGGGGGCTTGCTAAACACAACTTCACTACCTCCTTTCTTCTTTGATCTTCTATTAAACATAGTTGTGGAGGCTTTGGGTAGCTTGGTAATGATTACCTTGCCCTTCTTTTTGACTGGCTCTGCCTCCTTCTTAGATTCATCCTCTTTTGATTCCTTCTCCTCTTCTTTGTCTTCACCTTGTCCCTCAGTAATCATTAAGGCCTTGTTAGCAATTTTTAACTTGGAAATATTTCTTTTACCTTTATTAATTGCTTGAGGAAGTTTGATTTCTAGTTCTATTCTGGCCTTTGTCTCATCATATGTTCCAAAAATTGGTTGCTTTCTATCTACTAGCTCATTCACTAGTGCTTCAATAATATCCTTGGTTTCATCAATATTGACCTCATAAGGAAAAGGTTTCACCCATGCAACTTGGGGCCTGACTACTTGAATGTATACTCTATCACAATCAACCATAAAGCACACATCATCTTTGTAGTCTTCAACCAATTTTGGTGGAATTCAAAACCTTTTATTCATCCTTTCCTTGAAATCTTCAAAATAATTATCCATGATGCTATCAAAGTTTACACCCATTTCTGCTACAAACTCATTTATCTCATATAGACGAATATCTTTTCTCCACAAGAATAGTTCCTTTGGATGGAAAGAATTTTTGTACATAGAACAAAAGACATGTCAACAAAGAACCAAATTTGCAAGGGTTGTTCTTTGAAATCCTAATGCTGTCCATATTCTTGTTTAGTTGTATTAACAATAATTCTGATAGATCAAATTCTAGTTTTTTCTTCACAACCTTGAATTCCAAATCCACGGCCTCATAGGGCACACTGTTCAAACAACTAGAGCCATAAATCTTGTGAGCAATGACATGATTGAAAAACCTTAATTTAATGTCAAAAATAGTGCTAACCTTTAAACCTCTACCATCCCATTCAACTAGGGTTTTTTTCTAAAGTTCATCCCGACCTAAGGTTTTGGTAGTTTTTTCTTTACTTAGCATGTGGAGACTAGTAATGTTATGAATCATCTTCTTGGTGATTAATACTAGCTACTCTAACCATAGTTGACCATTGTGCACATGATTGAGGATGTACCTAATCCACTTAATCTGGAAACTTCTTGGCATATGTGAGATATGGGTTAATCCTTTGGTCTCTAGATGCTTATGCTCAGGTTTTAGTGAACCATCAACACTCATTTCTCCTAGGGCATTGTCCATTTCTAGGTTTCCAATCTCTTGAAAAAAACATTTAAAATGTGTATGAATATTGTTGATAAAGAGTACCTCTGGTGGAATTTGCAACTGAGCTCCATTGGGGTCGAGTGACTTTGCAATTGCTGGAACTAGCTTGAAATTTGGTGCTTTCCGCTCCACACCCTTAACTAGCATTTTTGAACCTCTTTTTGCCTTACTGGTGCTACTACTCTCGGATGTTGTGCTCAATAAAAGATATAAATTTTTGGAACAAATTGCTCACTCTAAAATTGCTTGAAATAGCCTAGATGCACCTAAAATTGCTTAGCTCTAAGAATTTTAAAGACATGGTGAGAAATGAAATCAAATTCTACCTTTTTGATGAAAATCTTGCCATTAATGCTTGGTACAAAATTTTCTATGATGACATAGTGCTTGACAGGTTGTCATCCACTCACTTGCTTGGTAGAAACTTGAGACTCGGTGAATGAACAAAACTTTTTTTGCTCCTGATCTAGCTCGGTTGAGTCTGTGACTGACCTTGCTCAGTATAACCTGATTTCTTATGACCCTTTGTATCTAAAATACTAATTGGATCTTTTTCTTTCTTTCATTTGGAACTACTCTAGATATATCTTGATGATATAGTTCTAGATCATCCTTCATGAATCTAATTGGAAATGGTGGAGTCACCTACTTCTTGAGTGACATGGCCATCATTTGAACTATTCTACTCAATAGATTTAGGAATCCACTATTGTCTCATCTGTTTTTGAATGTTATTAGCTTTAGCTTTCTTTTCATCTTCAATTCTTCCTATATTCATGCAATTCTTAGCTATATGATTGAGTTTAGTGCATGTATAACATCTTACTATTGTATCTCTTTTTCTCAAGTAATAACTTAAGCAGTCTTTTCCAATGTGTCCATATTCTCCACAATAATGACATTTGCACCAAGTATTGTAATCCCATCCAAATATTTCCTTAACAAGTTGTTCAGCTAGATTGAATGATTTTTATCTGCATTGGAATGCCTTGTGACCATTGTTCTTGCATTTGTGACATTTACCTTCAAATTTTGGTTCCTCCTTGCATTCATTGGCTTTGTGACCATGTTGATTGCAGTTGTAGCACTTTCCATTCAATTTTGCTTTTCTATTGCTCCAACATTTGTTTGATGTATGACCTAACTTACCATAGTGATTGCAAGTAGGTCTTTGATTCTTTTAGGTACCTTGTTTGGAAGATTCACCTTCTTCATTATATCCAAGTCCTGCTTTACCTTTTTGTCTATGAAGATTCTGCTCATTTTGTTGTATAAGTTGATTCATGTCTTCTTGTGACTTCATCATTCTTTCATTGATTTTATTTTCATCATTTAGGTCATTTTCCAAACTTTCACTAATCTATCTTTTAGTGATTAAATCAATCCTTAGGTTTTCATTTTTAGATCTCAAATTCATGATTTCTTCATTTGCATTGGGTAGTTGATTGATAAGATTTTGATTTGCATTGATCCTTTCATTTGTCTCATTTTCCAATTTGTTTCTTTGTTCCAAGACTTCACATAGCCTGATTGATTGGATTTCTTGTTCTCTTTTAAGTTTTCTTACTTCTTCCTGCAGAGAGCCATTCTTTGCTAGGAGTTCCTTGATTGCCTCATTAGCTTCATCTGAGTTGCTTGATGGTAAAAGGTCTTCAATATTTTCTTCAACATACTAATTTTCATTCATTTTCCTTGCAAGTTCTTTCCTTCTCTTCAGGGATTGGGAAAAGATGCTCCTTTGCTTCTTTGAATTGAGCCATGGCCATTTTCAGATCTAGCTTTTCATTTTCAATTGCTTTGTCAAGTCTGAATATCTCCATTTGTCCTTTAGATCTTTTCTCAAGTTGTCAAACTTTATCCTAAGTACCACCAATTGTTGGAAATAATCAAGACTAGCTAGGTTACTAAGAGGGGAGGGGTGAATCAATAACCTCAAAAACTTTAAATCAATTCAGTATGTAATCCAATCATCATTCATTCATCTAATATATTATATGCATGAGAAAGATAAACATTTATAACACATGAACATAGAATTTTGGTGACCCAGAAACCTTCCAAATAGAAAGTAAAACTGGAGTTGGGATGATACCCACAAAACTTCACTATTGTAGTATGAAGTTAGCCTGTTAGGGCTTACAATGATCACTTTTGATAATCTGCCCTGTTAAGAGCAATTTGGACTGCTTGATCCACCTTGGTAGAGGATTTTCAAACATACAATGAACTATGCACTCTGTTAGGAGATTTATACAGAGACTGTTAAGTCTGCCCTATTAAAGGATTTACAAAATGGATTCACCTATTAGGATGAAATAGTGGATGTACTTACAACTTGATTGCTGATTAGATCCTTGAAGTATAGATTACCTCTTGTGACTGATGAATCTTTATTGCTTCTTGTAGACCTTGTTGAATACTCAGCTCTGCTGCTGATTCGCATTTATTCTTCTCAAGAATTACATTTCCATTCCTTGATACACATACACATATGTTGCAAATGATATAATACATTGCATATATACCATTTCAATAATTACAATTGCAAGCTCAGCCAAAACACAAGTGAACAAAATATTACTGAGCTGGCCAAATAGTAGAAAACTTGAGTTCTTCAAGATGACTTGGTGATCTTTTGATACTCAGCATCCATTGCATTACTCAACATCGTCATGCACTCAGTAGAAGTAGAAGCTCAGTCCATACTAATCACATAATGTAGCTTGGAACTTGGTAACCATTGGAGACTTGGTAGGTATAGTGTCACTCAGTAAAAATTGAATCTTTCATTTACCTTGCTTTCACTTGGTAAACACTAGCTTCCATCACTCAAACTGATGACTCAGTAGACACTGTGAAGCTCGGTGAACACTGTAGGCTTGAAAGATATCATTGGACTACACACTCACTCAGTAGCTTTAGGAATGCTTGGTGTGAACTACTGGACAGCACACTCACTTGGTAGCTTTAGGAATGCTCATTGTGAACTGCTTAAGTGATGAACCTACAAGATAACCACTGAATGGTAGGTATGCACTGTAGACTGAGTGATGAGCTCGATGGTCATTTAGAGTTGAATAAGTGTTTTTACTAATGAAAAATACAATGTGATGCCAATAATATATATAATTTCAAGTTCTAGTGACATCACTCCCCCTTGGTTTTGTCGTGTTGTTATTTTTTTAGCCGGGTCGCTACTTCGCTACCGGCGAAAATAACTTACATTTAGGTAGCAACATAGAAAATTCTAACAACCCATCAAAAATTGGTACCATAAAAATTAGAAATAGAATAAACATGGTTGATTTGAGTGTGATGAAAATAAAGGCATATTTTGTAAGATATCTTCCTTGGGATCCCCAAAATCATTTCCCTTTTTAAGAAAACATCATCTCTTGTAATATTTGGGCACTCACCATGTCGCTATTGAAAAAATTGATGATTTTTTGGTTGTAAAGTAGCGACCTCTGGTGAACAATGAATTTTGGTGATCGAGAACATGTAACATAGTAATTGAAACTTTCATAGTTATGCATAATACAGGAGGCCGTCACTTTTAGAGTTAGGGGAACCTTGGATGGACAGAGAGTTGTGACACTCATTGATACAGGGGCGACACATAACTTCATTGATGAGAAGTTTGTGACACACAGAGGGCTACATACAAAGGAGCATAGGGGATTTAAGGTGATGGTTGCCGATGGCTTCAAAATTGAATGTACCAAGAAAATCTCCAACTTGCAGCTTCGTTTGGGAGATTATGACATGACAGGAGATTTCTTTGTGGTCAACATTGGTGATCAAGATATGGTGCTTGGGATGAACTGGATGAAGTATCTGGTAGAGTTTACATTTAACCTTGAGAAAATGGAAATGAGGTTTGAGGCAAATGGTAAGAAGATAGTGCTCAGAGGTTTGTCAGATGGGAGACTTCGAGTGGTGTCACTCAAGCGGATGTAGAGTTTCTTTAGACATGATCAAGTGCAGTGGGCAGCAGAGTTTAGACTAATGCCTGAGATGATAGAGCAGCATAAACAAGAGTATCCACCTAATGTATAAAAAATAATAACCAAACATACTAAGGTGTTTGGTGAGATACCTCCAGGGAGGCCCCCGGATAGGGGAATCGAGCATGTTATTGAATTAGAGGAAGGGGCTAAGCCATTTATCATCGCACCTTACCACCATCCGAAGAGATGTAAGGATGAAATAGAAAAGGAAATTAAGGAGTTGATTGACATGGGGCACATACGGCCAAGAAAAAGTCCTTTCACTTCTTCAGTAGTATTGGTGAAGAAGAAGGATGGTACAATGAGGATGTGCATTGATTATAGGGAGCTAAACAAGAAGACAGTCAAGAATCGATACCCTATCCCGTGCATCGATGAGCTTATTGATGAATTGCATGGTGCATGTTGCTTCTCCAAGATTGATTTGAGATCCGGCTACCATCAGATACGGGTTAGAGAGGTGGATGTGGAGAAGACAACTTTTAGATGCCACTATGGACATTTTGAGTTCTTAGTCATGCCCTTTGGGTTGACAAATGCCCCTGCCACTTTCCAGTCCTGTATGAATAGAGTGTTCAGAGATCAGTTGAGGAAGTTTGTGTTGATATTTTTTGATGATATACTGATATACAACCGTACTTGGGAGGAACATTTGAAGCATATTGATACAGTGCTCAGTATTCTAGAGAGGGAGTCATTATATACCAAGATGAGTAAATGTGAGTTTGGGATGATAGAGTTGCTCTATCTAGGGCATATTATTAGTGTAGGAAGTGTTTGGGTTGACCCAAACAAGATCAGGGCCATTCTAGATTGGCCACCACTGAGGAACACTTCACAACTCAAGGGATTTCTCGGGCTTTATGGGTTCTACTGCAGATTTGTGAAGGGATTTTCATATATAACAGCACCACTTACAAATTTGACACGAAAAGATAGTTTCAAGTGGTCAGAGAGGGCTCAGGATTGTTTTGACAAGTTTAAGGAGCTGATGAGTACATGTCCTATTTTAGCCATTCCAGATTTCACCAGGCCCTTTGAGCTATAGTGTGATGCCTCAGGAGAGGGCATAGGAGCTGTTCTCATGCAAGACAAACATCCCATCACATATGAGAGTAGAAAATTATGAGGTGTGGAGAGAACCTACAGCATCTATGACAAAGAGATGCTAGCAATCATGCACGCGCTAGCTAAGTTCAAGAAGTACTTAGTGGGAAGCCGGTTCAAAGTAAAAATAGATCATAATAGCTTGAAACATTTCCTTGGATAGTAGGACCTTAATGAAAGGCAACAAAAATGGGTGAGTAAATTACAGGCCTATGATTTTGACATAGCCTATGTCAAAGGGAAGAAAAATATTGTTGCAGATGCTTTATCTAGAAGGCCTCATTTGCTTGTTGTTGGGATAGTCATGGATGATTGGAGAGAGATGATCTTGGTAGAATATGCTAAGGATAGTTGGGCATCTAGCATTATTGAGGGAGCTATTCAAGATAGTCGATACACTGTCGTAAATGATCTGATCATCTACAAGGAAAGGATTTATTTAGTACCCAGGTCTGCTATGAAGCAGAAGATTTTGAGGGCATTTCATGATTCACCAATGGCAGGACATCTCAGATTCTTTAAGACATATCGGCAGGTGAGAGAGCGCTTCACTTGGAAAGGACTCAAATCAGAGGTGCTTCAGTTTGTGAGGGAATGCCCTGTGTGTCAGCAGAACAAACAGGAACATTCTTTTCCGGGTGGTTTACTACAGCCCCTACCCATACCAAAGAGGAAGTGGGATAGCATTTCCATGGATTTTATCATAGGCCTCCCCAAGGCATAGGGTCGGGATTGTATCTTTGTTGTGGTAGACAGATTGACAAAATTTGCACATTTCTTTGCAATTTCATCTACATATTCAACAGCACAAATAATAGAACTATTTTTTCGAGAGGTATTCAAACTACATGGGATACCACGAAGCATAGTCAGTGACAAAGACATCAGATTTATGAGCCACTTTTGGTAGGAGTTGTTTAGGTTATGTGGAATAGAGCTCACTCCGAGTACCAGCTACCACCCCCAAACTGATGAGCAGACAGAGATAGTGAACAAATGGGTTGAGGGGTACCTTCGAAACTACATTGCAGGAGAGAAGAAGGCTTGGGTGAAGTGGCTACATCTAGGGGAGTACTGCTATAATACCTCTTTCCATATGTCTATTCAAATGTCCCCTTTTATGGCACTGTACAGGTATGATGCTCCTATTTTTTTGGATTTGTTATTTGGGGACAGCAGGGTGCCTAAGGCCAAGGATACTTTGCAGGAGTGCCAGGACATTATGCGATCCTTGAAGGAAAATTTACAAAAAGCACAAAATTAGCAGAAGCAATATGCTGATCAGCACAGGGTTGAGAGGTCTTTTGAGGTGGGAGATATGGTGTACCTCATGTTACAGTCGTATAGATAGTCCTCTCTCAAGAAGAGTGGAGCATAGAAATTGAAACCACACTACTATGGACCGTTCAAAGTAATCAGGAGAGTGGGCGAAGTAGCTTATGAGTTGGAGTTGCCTGCAGACAATAAAGTGCATAATGTGTTCCATGTGTCACACCTTAAGAAGGCATTGGGTCACAATGTGGTGCCTTCAGTAGTATTGCCACCTCTTGATGATGAGGGAAAGCTTATCTTGGTTCCTGAGGCCATACTTGACTCCAGGGAGAGGGTGCTTCATAGGAGGACTATCAAGGAGTATCTAGTGAAGTGGAGGAACCTACCTATCGAGGATGCTACTTGGGAAAATGAGCAGATATTGCAGCATCCAGAGCTGAAATTGCTTGAGGACAAGCAATTTTGGGAAGGGCAGACTGTAATGTCCCCTTTCTAGCATTCATAGCATGATGTTGTCATTAGCCTATTTCCCCATAGTCCCATAGGCTAACTAGGACATTAAAGGGGCTTAGAGGCCATTTGGCCTAGACAGTTTTAGTTGCAGGTCTTTCTAAGGGGTTCTGGGGCAACTTTGGGCATACTTACTATTTATAGTAAGTCATCTTGGACATGGCCGGACATTCAGTCACAGTGGTATGTCGATGGTAATTGTTTAAAATCAACAAGAAAACTTATTTATCATTGATAAGATTTTTTATGCATTGATAAAGCCATTTTATAAAGTTAAATTTAAATATTTAACTTTATTAATTCATAGACTATAGTTTGTGGGAAATATTTAAATTAAAAGATTTCCCTTTATTTTTATAACACATTGGAGACATAAGGTAGATAAAGGGAGTTATGTTTTATCCCACATTGAGAAAACGAAGGATTGAGCTCTTGTGAGAACACTATAAAAGAAATGGAAGAGCTTTTTTTTGTATGCTTGGATGAAGATTAATGTTATGTTGCTGGATATCTGATTATCGGGCTTGGAGGACGGAATCCCTCTTTGCTAGCATTCTCTTCACTGTTGGAAGACATAGTCAGGAGGATCAAGGGTGTTTTCACTTCAGGAAATGCACTAGGTTTCATTTGGGGCATTTGCATAAAGAAATTTACAAGGGTTTGAGGTGCAGATCTGAAGTTAGTTATTGCTATAGGGCTGCATGAACAGTATTTTGCTACAGTCGGCATGAATAGTATTTTGCTACAGTACAACATGAATAGTGTTGGTATCAAGTTTACTTGTTTTTTCGGCTGATTGGAAGTTTAGAGGGCTACCGACTACATCTGCAAAATACTACAACAACTAATTCTAGGTTTCTTCTATCAAATTTTGATACTTTGCATAATAATTGTTGAATACAAGTCTGAATAGTTGTTGCAGCCTTTAAGGCAGTTGTAAGTGCACATCTACATTTAAAAATCACCCTTTTATCAGCAGATTGAAAGAGTTTCCAAATTTTTCATATACTGTTGAATGTGTGCCAAGTGTTTGTGAAAATGTTATGATGTGTATTATGCATTTTAATGTCACTTCATAGTTGTTCGTAAATCTACTCATTGGAAAGCAATTTATTGAGGAAATCAGCTTTATGAGTTTGCATACAAAGTGTTTGACAATATTCCTTAAGTTAAATTTCTACAAGTCAAAGTTCAAATCAGGGGAGGATATTACACACTCACAATGATTCATATCACATGAATAAGTTCTGAGGTCATTTGTTACCATATTAATCTAGTTAGCATCCAAATTAGATTAAGCCATGAGTTTGGCTAAACTTGACCTCTTATCAACTTTGTTATCTGTATCGCAATATTAAATTCCTTGATCCTATTTATCCACCTACACCTTCTTCCTAATACTTCTTTTCAAGAAAAAATATCCTTTATAGCAGCACTAGGCACAAATACAATGACAAAAGCGCCTACCAAGTAGCATCGAAAAGCCTTTACAGCTTTCACTAGAGCATATGCTTGCCTTTCATTTATTTCATATTTCAACTTAGCTAGCTACAATGACTTACTAAAAAATGCAATTGGTTGTTCATATCCCTCCTCATTCTTTTGTAACAAAACTACAGCTACAATATGAAAAGAAGCAAAAGAAAATATGTGCATGGGCTTAGTGTAGTTAGGAGTTCTTAGCACTGGAGCATTTTTTATTCTAGTTTTAATATCCTCAAATGCTTGTGAACGCTCACCATTCCAATCTATAATAGCTTCCTTCTTGAGCATCTTTGAAATAGGTCTACTAATTTCAACAAAGTTAGTAAAAAACCTTCTCAAAAAATTAACTTGTCCAAAGACAGATTGAATTCCTTTTACATTCTTGGGTTTAAGGGCCTTACCAATAGATGCTACTCTCTCAAGATCTATCTTTACTCCATACTTTGATACTATATGCCCTAATAACTTACCTTCAGTTACCCCGAATGTACATTTCCTAGGGTTTAATGACACTCCATATTCCAATGCTTTGATGAAAATATTTTCCACATGCCTATAATGGTCTTCAACCTTCTTGGAATAAGTTGTGAGGTCATCTTGATACACCACCATAAACTTATTTATATATTCATGAAAAGCCATATCCATGGCTCTTTGGAATGTAGCACCAGAATTAATCAATCCAAAAGGCATCCTTACATATACATAAGTCCCACAAGGAGTTGTAAATGTTGTCTTAAATTGTTTTGCTTCTTTTACTAGGACCTGGTTATATCCTAAGAATCCATCCATCATTGGCATAAGTTCAGACCCTGTTACTTGTTGTAGTATGGCTTCCATGTTTGGCAATCCATAATTATCTTTCAAGGAAGCAATATTCAGATTTCTAAAATTTACACAGAGTTTGATATCTCCATTCTTTTTTCTACTAGGGACTAAGTTTGAAAACTAGGTGGAATGTCTAATAGGCTTGATTATTCCCCGATCCCTTAACTTCATTAATTCCTCTTGCATTTTAGGGGCCAGAGTAGGATTCACTGGTCTCTATTTTTTCCTAAAGGGTTTGACATTATCCTTTAGAGGTATGACGTGTTGAAAAATATCTTCTCTATAGGCTTTCAAGTCATCATATCACAAGGCAAAAACATGTCTTTACTTTCTTAATAGGTCAATCAAAGGCTTCCTAATTTTAGTTGACAAATTCTAACCAATATAGACCTTCTTTGGGGCCTCACTAGCACCTAGATTTATCTCTTCTAACTCCTAAGGTTTACAATCCTTCGTTCCATGTATTACCCTATCCTGGTTATCAAACATATTCTCCAAGATGACCAGACCTTTAGGTACTTTTTTAGTCTTTAGCTATATAACTTCTTGGCCAGAAAATATTTCCTTCCCATCTATGGTCTCAACCAAATCACTGCAATCCATCTCCTAACCATGATACTTATCTTCATTTAGCAAGAAATTCACAATGTCTTCGTCATCTTCAAAGACTTGCCAATGTTCAACATTGTCAGGTATTAATGGCCTATTTTGAACTTTAATTTGTGATATCCGTGCAACTGATACATCATGTGGTTTAATTGCTACATTTTCTAATAAGTCAGCCATCTTATTTTGAGTTGTATCCCTCCATGATATACCAAATGCTTCAAAGAATTCAATCTGATCCCACACAACATTTCTATATTGTTTCAGCCTTCTATTCTTAGAAGCATATGTTCCCCTTACTTGTGAGATAATCAATTCTGAATCACCTATAACATGTAACTTATTGATCCCATGATGGGTAGCCACTTTCAATCCTAATAGCAAGGCTTCATACTCAACTATATTATTGGTGCATGAGAAGATTAAGGTAAAGGAGTATCTAAAAGTGTTTTTCTCAGGAGAGACAAAAACTATCCCTGCCAATGCACCTTCCTTAGAACTGGCCCTATCAAAGAACTTTGTTCATAACTTTGGTGAATTCATACAACACTCAACTTCATGTTCAATTACAGAAAGAAAATTCTCAACTTCTTGGATAATCAATTCAGCTCTGAATGCATTCACACCAGTATCTAAAAAGCAAGTAGCATCTTTGTCAATTTCTTCACCCAAGATGTGACTAACCCTGGGCTCTTTGTCCACTTTTATAGCCTTATCACCTATGTGAAAATTTGCATAAGTTAAGTCACATTGCAAGCTACCTCCCATAGCAACACTCCATTTTCCAGAAAGCAACATTCCATTGTGTGGAGGTATATTAACTACAAGGACTAACATGGTCAACCCTACCTCAAGATATGCAGCTAGTTTAAATGGAAAAGCATTTATAGTACCTATGATTGAGACTTCCCTAGCATCCATACCTTTGCATCTACCCTGCTTAGTGTCTACTTTCAACCCTAAGGTTTCCATTACTTTGAAATGTATTATGGTGTTAGAGGCTCCTGATTCTATCATGTAATTTTTTAGGGTCTTCCCTTTTATAATTAGATTGAGAAAGAATGGTTCAATATCTTCTACGTATGCTACTGATGAGTCATCCAAGAACATTTGGGGAATTTGGGACATGATACCACTATCCTCTATTACTAAGGGAGTCTACTGAATAACACTTTGTTCTACATTGTTATTGCTAGCTCTTATCCCTCCCAGCCATGACAAGGCTTTATTCTTATGCTCTACAATTCTAAAGAGTTCATACAAAGGCACCTTAACAGTGATTTGGGACAAAATGGATATCATATCAATTGGCTCAAACATAGTAGGTTTAACAATCATACTTGGAGTAGGAGCCTTCTGAGCAATAGGGATTATTATTTGATTAGAATTATTAGACCCTGATCCCTTCTCTTGCACAATTGCTTTTCATGTCTCATTGGCTTGGAATTGCACTTTCTTCCTAGGTTCCCATTTCTTAGTTTTAACATCTTTAGCCTTGATAGTCTCTGTATTAGTCTTCTTGTCTTCATCTTTCATCTTATGTGTGATATCTTTTATGAATATACCAGAAGGCTTCCCAACTTCATTGTTAACTATTCTATTCCTCAAATTATAATTGTTGTGTACTTGGGAAATCATTTCTGCAGTGATCCTATCAATTTCTTCTTTGGAAGCCTTTCTTAAACTTACATGACCTACTTCAAAAGATGTAATGCATACTTGATCTTCATCATAGCCTTCATTATCTAAAAAAACTTGTTGATGATATAACTGATAAGCAATTTTCTTATTCTCCAAACCACTTTCTATTTCTTCTAAATCAAAATCAACATAGTCACTACACATGCTTACCATGTTACAACTTACATCATCATGACTCTTTTCTTCTTCATCCTCCTTAGTTTGTAAACTATGATAAAAAACAAATGACTGAGCAATTGCACAATACTCTATTGAGTGGGGTGATTGACAAATAATACACTATGGCACATTATCATCCATATTTATTGAACTTCTTTGTAGAGGGTCTGGTGTACCCTTATCCTTTACATTTTGAGTCTGGTTAGGGATTGGCTTTCCATCCTTCCATTAGGTAGTATAAGGGTAATTCTGCATTCTAGGCTATCTATTGAAGTTGTTATTATTCACAGGGGTTTTCTCAGCAACATTTGACTTATTGAAACTAGTGGGATTCATCTTTTTAAGCAATTCCAACACCTAGCCTATTGTAGGTTCTCCTGGCTTCTTTCCTACAGGATTTTTATCAACCTACCTTTTGTTGTTATTCTTGGGATTAAAAAGATTTGGATCATCTCTCCATCCTAGTTTGCTAGATGCTTTTCTATTATTCTCAATATTTACTACAACCTTGTATGCAGCCCTTAAAGTTTTAGGATCCTTATCCCTCAATTGATAAGCCATTTTGCTATCATAAGTGTTAAAATATGTTGTGAGACAAACATCCTCATTCAATCTCATAACCTGAAACAATTTGTACTTACTTTTATGGAATTGTACATTGAAATAAAATGCAGACTCATTAGGATTCTTCTTGATATTTTTGAATTTATTTAACATGAATTTAGCATTAGTGCTATCTCCATATTGTGCTTTGAATAACTTCTCCAAATCATTCCATGAGCTAATACTATCATCAGATAGCCTTTTTAACCAATCCCTTACATCCTTAGTTAGTGAGTGTATGAAAAACTTCATGACCACATCTTCATGTTCAACTTCATAGTCATTTAACATGTCTATGAAAATTCTCAAATGTTATTCACCAGTGATAACATTATTTCTAGAAAACTTAACCACTTTATCTCTTAAATCAAAAGATATGGGATGTGGAGCACTAGGAATACCTACAAATGATATTTGTCTATACTTTTCCATGTATATAGGTTTCTTTTGAAAACCAGGAACATTTGAGGTGCTTTCTATATTTGCTTGGTTTATAGGAACACTTTGGGATTGTTGAGGTTGGACACTAGGGGCTTGAATATAATTGGTGGATGATGAAGTAGGAGCAGATTGAGATATTCCTTGAACTAAAACTATTGGTCCATAAGGAGGTATAGAAATTGAAGCTGGGACAGATAAATTTGGCCATGAGGCTAATGTAGAATTAGTCTTAATGAACTAAATTTTTCTCCTGGTTTCTACAGCTTGAGCTTCATTTTCCACCTTTTCAAGCTCTCTTGAAATATCTTCTTTCTCCTTTCTAGCCTTCTCTAGATCTAAATCTAATTTGGACATGAAAGGTTTTAAGGATTTGCTGGGTTGAGCTTGAGGTTCATTCATCTCTCCTATAGCTTTACCCTTTCCTTTGTCTACAACTTTCACAATGGGTTCTATAGGATTTACTTGTACAAGTTTATTGTCTTGGACTTGAGTAATAACTGGTTCTTGCTTTTGATTTAGGCATTGTTCTTGTTCTTGAACTTTAGCTTTTAGACTATCTACATCTCCAAAAACATTAGTATGGAGAGTCATAGTCTTCTCTTCTAACTATTTATTCTACTCTTTCAAGGTAGCCATCCTTCTTAGTAAAGCATCTCTTTCTATTATGGCATCCAAGGTGGCTTGATCCTTCTCTTTTTCAAGAAGAATGCACTTAGCTTCTTCTTTAGCAACCCATTTTTTTAGAAATCCTATCTCTGATTGTACTTCTACAGGATCTACAGAAGTAGCTTCTGAATCAACAGGGTCATCTAGATCTATAAGATTTGGTTTAGAGTATGGGATTGTTTTAGGATTAGATGGATCCCCAAAAGAACTTTTGAGTCCTAACTTATGATTCATTTCAGCTATGAAATCTAGTCAAGGGGATATATTCCCTACTAGTGACATATCCTTATCTTGATATGCTCTTTCATCTGGTACTAGGGTAGTGAATATCCCTCCTAAGAGTCTTGTGGTTTCTGATTCAAAGCTAAGTGAAGATGACTCTCTTCCTATCACTGGTTGATATTGGGAATTGATGGATACACTACCTCTGGGTTTCCAAGTGGGATTTGGGTCTATCCTTTTCTTATTTAGGTTCTTCCTACCACCTTTAGGAAAGTTAGTATACATTGGTTCATCAAGATGAGCTCTTGTGTAAGCTCTTGTGTTTTTTATTTTGTCAACCATTTCACTAAATAAGTACTAGCTTCAAAACCTTGATTGAGTTGCCACCCTTTTCTTGGGAAAATACACAAATACAATTATTCCTAACTTTAAGAAAAAACAACCACAAATGGAAATGGAAATATCTAACACAAATGGACCAATTACTGATATTATAAGATTGCAGCTCTTGCTTGTTAGATAAGACACCTGGAAAGGCTAGATATGTCAATGTAGCTCTGTGGTAGTTTGGCTTTTCTTTCTTTTAAATTCTCTAGGTTTGTCACTAAACATCCCCTTATAACCATGGGAAAAAACTTGCACAGTTTGACACACATGTACACAACAGGACCAAAGAAACTCTAGTTCTTTTCACCAATGTGTTGGACAACTCCCTAGTAGAGTCACCATTTTGCTGGAGTTTAAAAACTACTGAGCAATAGAGAGCCTCAATACCAAAAGGATAATACTTATGCAACCTAAGGATTAGCTATTTCCTATATTCAATTACACATGCAAACCAACTAGATCCAATATTAACAAAACCAGGAACTGTTTTCTTCTCTTTAGGCTCTGCAAAACCAAGGTGGGTATACCTAAGGTATGACTCAATCTAACTATTGTTGTATGCAAAATATCTTAGTTTCATTTTTATTGTCATCGTCAATTCATAAACACATAGCTAATTATGATTTTTTAAATAGAATACATCCCCTATAACAGATTTTCTCATAAAATATTCTATAGATCTGCAAGTATTCTTTGCAATAGTGGCTACCTATGGCTAGACTATTTCATGCAAACAAGTATTGACCAATTTCGAAGATCTTTAGGAAATAAAAGTAAAATTGATTGAAATTTTGCATTTGATACCCATTTATGATCTATTTCTCTTTTAGCTAAATCAATTTGACCAGTGCCTAATCCAATAGGGTTCAGAGTCTACTACCAATCTATAGATCTAATTTGTTGCATTACAACAAATATTATCAACAATTCTTACTAGAATCCATCATTCAAAATATCATTCTCATTACTATGAAAACCTTATCAAATTCATCAAAGCATTTACTCAATTCCATGAACTAATAGCAGTGATGAACAGATATACAACCTCAAGGATTGCATTCAACTGCACAAGTTTTTACTCATACAACATCAAGATAACTAAGTAACCAAAAGGAGACAAAATTTAGATAGAACTAATATGGGGACAACTCATAATTTGTGTTCATTTTCTTTGAAAATTGTATACACTTTGTAGTAAACTCAGAATGACCATAGGAAGAAACACAGAGATCATTATATATTAATGTATTCCCATAAACTTATAGAGAAAATACATCACAAAGCTTGTTCAAATTACTTGGAACGAAAAACTGACTAGGTATGACTAAAAGCATTAGAAATTGGACCCTTGTTCTAGCCCTCAGATCTTACTTAAATATGTGGGATGTAACAAGCTTCAGGCATGGAAACTTGACAAGTGTCTAGTAAAAACAAACATCAACATAATAGAAAGCTAATTCAAAAAGATGTACTTTAAGTAGGCTCATTTCTGTTACATCAAGGCAAGTTATTGGCTTTTTATTCACCACCACTATTCTAAATCCTCTTAATATGCTACCCTCGGGCTAGCCAATGATGAGTTCTATGGTATTTCTATATCAACTTTTACCTTTGGATTTTCATTGTTTTCACCTTGGATAGAAAACATTATTTTTATCCTTGATTGTTTCTTTGTCATGTCCACATCCTCAACTTCTGTAGCTGTAATTGTAGCTAACTACACACTCTTGTCTTCTTGTTTCTATTGGCCTTTTGTACTAATAGTGTCAATGATTTGGATCTCATCATCTTACACCTCATCACTTTCAGTTTCAACTTCCTCAAATTGTTCACCAGGAGCAATTTCTACCATCCATTTGTCAAACAAGGTGTCATCCAGCCAATCAAATTGCAAAATATCTTGTTTCCTTTTGAAAACATATTCTACCTTCCTATTAATATCAACAAAATCTTGTTTTAAAGAATCAAAGAATATTTGGGCTTTCACTATTTCTTCAGTTGTAGTGGCCCACCATGCATGTACTATCTCATTTACAATTCTACTCATCCTTAAACAAAATATATCATCAAGTTCTTTTTCCCATTCATCTTTATTTTTCAAATTACTTTTTTTATCTAAGGCATGAGGAAACAAACTAAACTTTTGGCTCATGTACTTGTTCAAGTAGCCTACTATTATTCTCTATAAATGAATCCTCCTATTGTCAAAATCAGAAAGATCAAAAACAATATCAAAGGTTGTTTCAATTTCACCATAAGAATTTTTTATGATAGAGTAACATAAAAATGTCATTTCTTTTTCCCTTCTCACCCATTTATTCACAATAGGTTTTAGAACCTCATCACTGGCTTTCAACTCCTCCCAGCTATTGATCACCCTAGCCAACTAATCATGAACTAGTGGCCATTCAACTTTTTCCCCCAAATATGTGAGAGCTTTTCTTAATTTATCTTCATATTTTGCCTCCAACTCCACATGTAGGGCTTGCAGTTTACTCTTTTCTTCTTCAAAATTTTCTGCAGTGTAGTACTGTGGCCTTTGGGGTGTATCTAGTATTTCTGTGAGGGTGGTGGATTTGAAGGGTTCAACTAGGGGGCGAGGGTATGTTATTCTTGGTGCTGTTGACCTCCCCATTAGCTCATTTTCAAACTCAATCCTCTTCTTAACCTCTTTATTGTAGGCCTCAAGAAGTGTTTCATATTCTCTCTATAATTCAAACATGGCCTATTCTTCTTTCTTAGCAGTGGCCAAAACAAATTGGGATGAGTCCATATTCCAATGTGCTTCCTGTACATGAGAGGTATCAGCAACTCTCCTTACAATTATGTTTCCCATCAACCTAGAGTCATCTGGTTGTGATAGCGTAGCTCTAGACCCTCTTCTTAATGACTAGCTAATGTAGCTTGATCCTCAATAAATGTAGTACCTTCGAAATCCTTTTTATTTTGATCTTGAAAATTCAATTTATTTGAAACAAAATTGAAAACTAAGGCATTAGCAATGTCCTAATTTGGTAACAACAAAATGTTAGATGCCTTCACCATTTGTCTTCCCTCTTCAGGGCTTATATTTTGAAACTCTCTTATCATTTCTTCTTTTGTTTAGTTCTCAATGGAGGCTTCATCCATTTCAAGATGCTTTTTTTTTAGCCTTTTACATCTTTCTTCAAAATTATTCATGTTTATCCTCCATGCAAATTTCTAGAAAACCCTAGATTTTACAAAACTGTCATCAGCCAAAAATTCATGACTTTCCTATTCTAACACAAGGTCCAGTTCCCTGCCTCTATAGTCAGCTATTGTTAGATCCAAACTTGGTGGAGAAGGTTCTTGAGGGTTTCCCTCTTCTAACTCTACTTGAGTAATAAATATGCCTCCCTGTCATCCAATCTACTCAATTTTCTCACCAGTGAGCTGCTCTTCTTCAATCCTTAAAGGGGATTGAGTGGGAAAATATTCCTCAACTTGAGGGATCTTTTCATCCATTACCTTCTGCCTCTTGGGAGAAGGTTCATTAGGTCTCTCCTCTTGGACAACACTGGTGGATCCCATTATTTGTTTGCCTTTATCCACAGGAGGCCTTTTATTCTGAATCATAGTATAACCTAGTTTCTTTTGAACAATTATTCGACTAGCTCCTATACTAGGAGTGAAAGCCAACCTCCTCATGACCTCTTTGGCCTTACTAGGGTAAGAATCAATAAAAAATTGTTTCTTCTCATTCATAGTTTCCATTATTTTAGGGAAGGTATTCATGAGCTTATTTACTTTATCAACCTTTATATTAGCATTATCTAGAGGACCATATTTCTGATCAAAACAATGAACAAACTCTAAAACTAGGGAATAAACTCTCCATTTTTCCTTTTTAGTTTCCTATTCTTGAAATGAGAATTCATTACTTATAAAGTCCTCTAGATAACATGGATTTCTTCAGCTAAAAAGGAAGCAAAATCAAAGATAACATCTACACAACAAGAGGCAATTTGAACCATCATATACATAAAGCCAACGAGCATGAAATCCTACTCATCCTCACCAAAAACATGACACAGGGTCCTGTATATCTCTACAGCCTAGGAAGTGAAAATACTCTTCTTAAAAGGATTCCTAGAGGCTACAGTGATTATTGGAAGAGTTCCTATTGTGCCAATGTGTGCCCTCAGTGCACCTCCCCTAATCACATCCTTTTTTGCCTTGTATTCATTTTCTAATTTTAATAGATTAATCAACACATCATAATCTGACAATGGCTCTAGGTGAAAAACATCCCTAATTTCCTCAGGATTGATTGAGATTAGAGGCACACCATGAATTCTTCTCACCACCCTAATAGCTTGGTCATAATTCTTGGCAATGGTTTCAAGCAAATCATAATCCATGAAAACACTTGGAACTACTAGCTTTCCCAAATCAAAATTCTAGACATTAGCAAGAGGGGCAAATAAATTCTTTTTTGAAAACCATTTTTTGAACAAAACAAGACCACTTTACATAGTTGTTGCATCCCTAACCTAGTTCCCTTTATCATACAGGCCATCAACAATCTTAAGCCTAGGGTTTAAGGAAATTAACTTTTTAACTTGTGCAGGTTCAGTAGTGGATTTTGGGAGTAATTCTAGCAAATTGTCATGAACATTCCTATCCATATAATTTACTTTCCCGAAAATGCTTTCTTAGGAGGCATCTTAACTATATTTTACAAGGATCAAAAGGCTACAAAGGTTATAATATGAGTACTTACCTGATTTGCCCAAATTGTTCTTCTTCAAACCTCTTCAATAACTCACAAATAGGGAGAGTTGCTTCACGTCTTTGTTAGGCTTATCAAAATATCATTAGTAGGCTCTAGTGCTCAGGAAATTTGAAATCTTTGTTTTTGCAAGACTAGAAATGGTAAAATTCCTTGTATTATACTCTATTTTTCTTGTACGTGAAGCTTTCATTCATCATAAATGCATAGAATTGAAAAACAGGGTGGCATCATATTTCCTTTTGAATTTTCACTATTGATCCTTGAAAAATCCTATGATGCAAAAAAGAAAACTGGGCTGACTCATCCTTCCCCCTAACATGCTAGCAGTCAAACCAATAAATAACTTCCACCTATACCTTTCCTTCAATGTTTTCATTTTAGTTTGGGCCCACTGATGACTGGGGACATGTGTCATCAAGTCACTACCTTGCTATGCATAACATTTGAGCACCTTGCTATAGTGAGATAGCGACAACCATTAATTTTGATTTGATCATGTGGCAGATATTTGACATGAATCTTACAAGGAATATGGTGGGTCCCTCATTGGCTAACTCACTATACATAGTCTTGATACAACTCTTCATAGCGAGATAGCGATGACTGTAGATTGGAAGTTGATCTGAGGACATGGAAATTTCATGAATCTTTTAAGTTGTGGTGGGACCCTTACTCACTACCTCACTATACACAATAAGTGCACATCTTTCCATAGTGAGATAGCAAGTATCATTGATCCTTGCTTGATCTGACGATCAGGATCCTTCACATATTTTATGCGTGGGGCATGGGTCCAAGTCATTGCTAATGTTGAGCTAGCTTAACATGTTGGCATATATATATATATATATATATATATATATATATATATATATATATATATATATATAATTTTAAGTTCCAATGACATCACTCCCCCTTGGTTTTTCTGTGTTTTTTCTTTTTTTAGCCAGGTCGCTACTTTACTACCAGTGAAAAATCACTTACTTTCAGGTAGTGACATAGTGACTTTCGGCAACCCATCAAAAATTGGTACCAGGAAAATTAGAAATAGAATTACCATGGCTAATTCAACTGTCATGAAAAAAAAGGCACATTTTGTAAGATATCTTCCTTGGGATCCCCAAAATCACTACACTTTTTAAGAAAACACTATCTCTTGTAATATCTGAGCACTCACCATGTCACTATCGGGAAAATACATGATTTTCTAGTTACAAAGTAGCGACCTTAGGCGGTTAAATGAATTCTGATGATGAAGAACATGTAACACAATAATTGGAAGTTCACCAATTAATATTGTTATTAGAGAGGATGGTCATGCATATTTATGAAATTACATGGGAATACCATGGTCACATCAACATTTTAAAAAAAAATTGGATGCTTTCTTTAAATTTTGAGCACTTGCCAAATCGCTACTGGGAAAATTGTGATTTTCTGGTTGTGATATAGTGACTCGCCAAAATATCTTAGGTTTTGATGAGATCACTTGCAAATTATTTTACATGCATCCTTTCTAATACTGACAACCCTAGGACAGAACATGTGACCATAATTTTTTCAAATTGATACACTCTTCTAGTGCTAGACCACATTATCAGTATTATGACAACAAAATTTGATGGTCACTACATTGCTAAGGTAAATAGCATCATAGCTTTTCATAGCGAGTATGCAACATCCATTGATCCAAAGAAGATCCAACGATGAGATAGAACCTTTTCAAAAAGACACAACAATGACTTCAAAGTAGGCAGGAAAGAATATTCAACCACTTTTAAAAGACTTCGCACTTGAATTTCTTTAAAAGGGCAAGACCTAGGGTTTTTCACAAATTTTAAAAGATATCAAAAATAGAAGTCCCAAAACTTGAGACCCTAGGATCAAATAAAGGAAGCACATCTAATTTTTTACCATGATTTTAAGACAAGTTACTATGTAAATAATCAGACCAACACCCTCCATACACCTAGAAACCCTATCAAATTATTGAAGCATTTACTTAACTCCTTGAATTAAAAGAAACAATAAATTTGATATGCAACACATCCAATCTATCTCAAATTAAATGAACCTTATTCATTCAATCAAAAATTTAATAGCATATGAAGATTTAGGAGACAGAATAAGAGAATAGAGATAATTCATTGTAAATCCCCTTTTGTATTTATCCTTGGAAAGACTGAATACATGAACTTGTAATACTATATGAAACTCAAGATATATTACTTGATCTATCATCAATCTTCATTATATTAGAGAAACAATACATGAAATGAAATGAAACTTGTACAAGAATGGATGTGTGGCCTTTATAGCTAGAGCTGTACTCAATAGATACGAAGAAAAATCAGCAACAACCTGATCTCACAGTAAAAATTGGAACCCTACTAGTTTCACAAAGAAAATTGCTAACAACTACAATGAATAAGAGAGAAAGATATAGAAGGACTGAATTCCCAAATTTTCTTTGCAATTGTCATGTGTCCACTTGGAAAATTTTCCCAAGAAGTTAGAAAGATCTCTCCAATCTCTCCCAACAACTAGCAAATCAAATCCTCACTCATTTTTCCTCAAATTTGAAAATATCTTTAGCACTTGATGGAAAATATAATTGATTCAATAGGAAACAACAATTACCAAATTTTTCACCAGATATACATCAAATTGTTAATTAGAAGCCAAATATTTCAACTAGGATCAAAATATCAATTCTGGAGCAATCAAACATGCCAAATATCACTACTATTGATATTTGCAACTAAAATATTTGCCAAAAACCATGGATTCATAAGAATCACAAATCTCCATGTAATAGGTATCTCTTAATATCTATGTAAAAACTAGCTCCAAAAATGGATAGCTCATCTCTTGCCAATTCCAGTGGTATATTGGAGTCCTTATTTCAGGTAAAAAATGCCCCTCTAATAACCGTTCAAAGTTTTAGGCTCCAATTATGGCTTTGCACATTAAAATGCAAAACATTTGAAATTTAAAAAAAAAATCTATAGTATGAAATATAGGCTTAAAAAATTTAATCTTGACTTTAAAATATGAATACCCATTCCAATCTTTGAAAAAAATATTAAAACGATAAATATTTTATTGATGTTTATTTATCTCCTAAGTCCACTTGGGTGCCAAATGTGTGCCATGTGGCACCATACTATTAGTCTGACCTCAACACCTCATCACCATGTCTCCTTGACTGATTTTCCCATGCCACCATGTCACTACAAAATTTTCTACCACATCAATGCCCAATCATCATCCTTGTCATTGCCAGCTATCTAGTCACCATGTCACTATGCTTATCAAACCTGCATCTTGGCTTGGTGACATAGCGACCACCTTCATATTTTCCACATGTCACCATCATGTTTGTTAGGTTTCTGTAATCACCTAAAATTGGTCATCTAGACTATTAGCCCCCTTTTCAACATTTTGGCTAAATTAATTTAATCACTTACCTAAGCCAAATTGCTAATAATCAATTTATTTGATTATAACCTATAGTTTGACTATGCTATCCTAAGTTCATTATTTTATTAAAAGAACATGTCCCCTTTTAATTAAATAAAAGACCCCATTCTTCTAACCTACTTTAAGTGCACACATAAAGTCCTTTTTCTATTTTGCAATTAAAGAAAAGGCTTTGTGACTTTTGTCTTATATGACAAGTCAACTTATATTCTATTGGTTGACTTGTGTGTGCACATGGATCACTCCTCTTTTTGAATTCCACCGTTGATCATCCACCATATTCATCTTGATCTCTACCATCCATACATCTTTAAAAGGGAGAGAGCTTTCCCCCTCAATCCAATCCTCATTTTGAATATTATTATGCTATAGGTTTTTTAATAGGTTTCTTTGGAGCTTTGTGGAAAACTTCTATTTCTTGTCTATATCCTCTCATCCATGGCATCATGGCATTCTAGCTTAGCTTAGCTTTCATTTTTACATGTAGCTTAATCTCACATAGATTAATAATGGTATTGTAACATTCTCATACATATTTTAGCATAGCTCCACTTTTCATCTCATTCTAGCTTAATCTTCATTTGCATTGCATTCTTGAGGAACTCCTTGGGACATTTGCATTCTTCCATCTTGTCTTTGGAACCTCCCATTGCATGGTTTACTAGCAAGAAGAGTATCTCTAAGGCTCATCTAAGAGCCTTCTTATTCTTGAAATATACTCTCTTGCACTCCATGGATAGGGAGCTCTAAGACAGCATCGAAGCATTCCAAACTCATGGAATTGTTTGGATAGAAGGGTTTAGAGTGTGACACACTTTCTAGTGTACATTTTTGGTGCCCACGGTGAGGCTTGAATCAAGTTTCTAGCTCCATTTTCTTTTATTTCTTATCTCTAGTTTTTTACAGCAGCATATTAGATCTAATCAAGTGCTTTTGTAGAATTATCACTTTGGTTTTAAGGCCAACCCATAAGTAGATTGGTTTGAAGGCCAAAAATCTTAGTTGGTTTAAAGGTTTGATCATATCTTTTAAACCTCTTGGAGTTTGATTCTGAAAAAAAAATTTCAAGTTGGATATGTGCTCAAAATGTCTTAGTCCAATTTTTAGAGCATTTTGACATGATTTTCAAGAGTTATGATTTTTTCTTTATTTTTCATAAAAAGTCATTTTTGATCGCAAATCAGAGAATTTTTCAAAAAAAATTTTGAATTCTAAGAGGGATACTTTTTTTGTGTTTTGATTTTTGAGATCGTATTAAAGATCAAAAACTCGATTTGATAAATTTGGTCTGTTTTGAAAAAATGGGTCTCTAGGGCACAAATGAAGAGATTTTTTTAAATTTCTTACATTTTTGGAAAGCTCTCTAGTTTTTAGTAGGGATCTATTCTTTAAATTTCTCTTTTTAGATCCGAAATAATAGCAAAAAAGTCCAATCTTGTTGACTAAGTCAAAATCAAAGAGTAAAAATGAGAGCATTTGTGATTAACTTGCACTTTCTTTGCATGCACTTGGTTGGAAGATAAATTGAATTTTTGAGTAAACTAACCCCTTTTTATTGCATTATTTTATGTTATTTCACACTAACTTGTGGTTCAAACAAGTTGTGATTGCAGGTTGCCATCCTTGTGAAAAAAATTGAAACATTGCATAAAAAGAACGCATGTCAAAACTTCAAATGCACAAGGGCTACTAACGATTGTTTGCAAGGTTTCCCAATGCATAAAAACAAAATTTTTCTTATTCTTTACTTTTACATGTGTGGTATATACTAGTTGTTTATTTTTAGGAACATTAAAATTTACAATTGAGATCTTTTGGTGATAGGAGAGTATGCTCTTCACCCTTGTGGTGAATCAGAAATCTCTACTTACCATTTGGTTTCAAGAGTAAGAGGCAACTGAATCTTCTTGGTGTGTTTGGGAGAAAATGATTGGAATAGGAGAGTATTCTCTTCACCCTTGTGGTGAATCAAAAATCTTGACTTTCAAAAGTTGATCCACTCTTTGTGTAGTTTAGAATCCTTTAGAGGGCCTGCTCTCAGACAACCTGAGAGGAACGACCCAAGTGGGGACAAGCAGATTACCCAGCTCTTCCAACCCACTATAAACTCAAAGCTATCAAGGACACAAAACTTTGGTAGACATAGTATTTGTCTTCACCTAGTCTGGTCGCTTATGAGATTTTGACCATAGGGAGATCACTAGGCAAGATCACTAGGCTGGAGTAGTACTAGGATGGGTGACCTCCCGGGAAGTCCTGGTGCTTCACCCCTGTGAGCATCACCTAGATCCAATGAGTGCTAAGTGTTCCATTTATTCTCATGAGATATGTATTCATGTTGAATCACTACTCATGAAACATGGTTCATCGAGTTTGACTCAAAAATCACACAGTTAAATCCTTATATTCACATCACAATTTGACTAGCTGTGGAAATCATCTTCTACTTATCAATTGGCAAGAATACTTAAGGTACTCTTGTGATCATGAGATTGGTTACTCATCACAATGTGAGGTGTCCCATAATTGGGAGCAAGATGAACACTATGAATGGAAGCCCTATCTAAACACTCTAAGTTAGTAACTACCTTTTTTACCCGCTCAACTTCTTGGTGCAAGGATCGATCCTAGTGGACTACCCAGATCACTCCAAGATTTACACTCACCATATGTGTTCCCTTGGTTATTTTTATGGCATTTCCATTACAAAGCCAATATCTCTTGTGAGCAACCACTTGGTGTGAGGTGAAGGAGCATCAAGCATGGGCCAAGTTGTTGAGTAATGAACCATGTCCTTTAGGTAGATATTGCTTGATGTGTTCTCGAATGTGCTAGACCTATGGAAATCTTTGGAACATACACATGATGATACTTATATGGCTTTCTTTTATGACCTCACATATTCTTTTATCATTCAAGGTTGCTTTGTCCCTTGCTTGATTGTTTGAAAACTACTCCATGTGTCACTATCTTGCTTGGAAAGAAATTTCTTTTGAACATCAAACTTGCTATGCTATCAACTATTGTCAAACTTTGTCAACCAAGTCAAAACATCAAATGCAAACATTTTCTTGTGTTGCTTGCTAAGGGGATTCTCATCATTTGATTTTTATTTTTTATGTCTTTAATTCTTGAACATGCTTAAAGTAACTCTTTGGTCTTGGTACTCTTGGTCTTTCTATGTTCATGGTCTATGTTCACTTGCTAGTTATCTTTTTTCTGAAATGGTTGCCTTGATTTCTTGACAAAACTCTTGGGTTGGGAAAGTTTTTCACTTGTCACCCCACTTTCTCTATCTACTTGGCTATTGGCTTCTTGCCTAGCTCTTGACTTGAGTCACTAATGTCATAAGTAACTTGGACACTGTATTGACAAGTCACTTTACTCTATCTTTACTATCTTGGCAAGTGAACACTCTACCTCCTATAGTTTCAACATCAAGTTATCTTCTAGGCTCTTTTATGCTTGGCTTTGCATCTAAAACTATGGGATCTAAACCTTGTGCTATCAAACCTTGGCCAAATCTAGATGATCATGATATCCTCCATGTCACTAAAGAGTTTCAAGATCTATATGCACAATACAAAGAACTAGAAGAGACAAATGATATTTCTTACCTTCGTCTCTCTAAGCGCATGATGGAAATGAAGTCTAAACTTGAGAAAAGGTTAGAGGAGAAGATTGCATCATTAAATGAATCTTTCTTAAGGTCTTTACATGCATGTGATTCACCTTCTTTGAGGTCATCCTCTTATTTTAGGTCTACATGCTCTACTTCAAGACATCAAATGTCTTCATCTTCTAGATCTAAAGACCTTTGTAGAGAACAAGCACTTGAGGCTATGCCAAAATTTCATAATGGACCTATCTTTGACCAATATAATGATGAAGACATGGATGCATACCATTCACTTGAGAAACAACAAAAGGACTCTAGACATACTTCTAATAGAACTTTTGCCCCCTTGGAAGATTCTTATGATGACACTTTGTAAAAAATTCTTGGCAATAAGATCATCATGTTACCTAAGTCTAGCTCATATGGAAACCCATTCTTGGATATCTATTGTGCTTATCATCAACATAATGAGCATAGTACTTCAAATTGCATTCAGCTAAAACATAAAATCCAAGATCTTATTGACAATGGGATTATTGATACCTCTAATGACCCATGTGATGAGGATACTTTTCTTGAGAAAGATCATATTAATGAACCTATGTCTAGTGATGGTTTCCTTGATACCTCCACTTCTTACAACACTCATGCATCTCCCAACACTTCAAATCTTTCCAACATGCCTCCATCAAATAAAAAATCTAATGCTTTCCACATTGACTACGTGTATCCTCAAGGGCTATCTCTAAAAGAAACTCAAGCTAACCTTCACTTGGCTGCAAACCTTTTCCATGCTACTAATCCTAAACATCCTCAACCTTCATGCACTACTATGCCTAATCCAAGCACTACTCCACTCACTCTTCATCCTCCCTTGTACTTAGAAGTGGCTCCATGTCAAGAGGACTCTCAAAAAGAAAAAGCTATAAATGTCAAGAAAGATCAAGATCAAGCACCCTTTCATCTCTTTCAAGATTTTGCCCCTCCATATCCTATATCTTGTCCACCTCCTAAGTGTGATGAAGATAGCACTTCCATTATCTCCCTTGAGCTTACTAAAAATTATGAGAAAAGTTCCATTCCTATGCTATCTAAAGCTACTTGTCAAGATCAAAGGATCCCCTTATGTTCTACTTCTCCATATCCACTTCAAAATTGTGCTCAAGCTTCAAGTGCTCCTATTAAAAATTTTGTTCCTATCAAAGCTACTCATGAGTCTATTGATGGCTTTGACTATGTTGCTCAATCTAAAGATGTTGATATCCCTTCCCACTATCCCTTTGCATCTTCTAAATATATCCTTTGTCCTTATCCATCTAAGCTAAAGCATTCAAACCTTCCATCAATATTGGGGCATTATGTTCCTTCATCTTCTACATTTTCCACTCCTAGCTCATTCCCTAGCTCTCCTATAATACCTCAAGATCAACAAAGATACTCATCCTTGATAACTTTTCACCCATCTATCCATTTAAACCAGTCATATAATCCTTATTCATCCACAAATCCCAAGTCCTTTGGAAGTGAGAATAAACATAAGAATCCATTGAAAAATGAAGATCACTATGTCCCATCTAATAGACATGTGAAAGCTAAGGAAGGACAAAAATTCAAGAGACTTGAAAGGTCCACTATTAAAAAAGCTAAATCAAAGAAAATATGGGTTCCTAAACCCATTATTGAAGAAATTTTTTTTGAAGTATCCAAAGGAAAATCTAAAGTTATATGGATTCCCAAGTCTCTTTTAGAAGACTCGAATATTGAAAATACTTCAAAGTTGACATTAAAGCTTCCAAAGGCTTCTATTCCATCTTCTTCCAAAAATCTTCCTAAAAATATTTCAAAGCCTTCCACTCCACTTTTTTCCAAATCTTTTCTACCACCTCATACATCTAAATCTCAAGCTATTTCATCCATGATTCCTCCATTGTTCCAATAACCTTCAAGGTGTGTGTCAATGTTGATCTTGTCCAATATTTTAGCTACCCACATGAAATCCTCTAAAGCTTACACCTCCTTTCTATACATGAACTCTTATCCTCCATATATTCTTCCTACTACCATTTCCCTTTCATCATCTTATCAACATCTTTGAGCATACCTTTCTATGGTCTTGGCTTATCATGGCTTATCTTTCCTATAGGAGCACTATCTAAATTCAAAAAGTTTGAGCTCTTTCTATAAATTCAAAAATAAAAAAATAAAAAATAAAAAAAGCAAATAAAAATGAAAATGAAAATGTGCCTTGGTGAAAACTACTTTTTGTGGCACCTTGGTAGCAAAAGTAAAGAGAAATAAATGTGTCCTATGGTGAAAACTACATCTTGTGGTACCTTGGTAAGTACCATGATGAAAACATGGCAAACAGGCATCATGTGTAATTCTTCCACCATCCATCTATCCCCTCTTCTCTCTTTGATCTTGACAATATTGAGCTATCTTTGCATATTGGCTATCTTATCCATGAGAGTTTCTATTGTGCTCTCCCATTCACTCATAGCCTCTATCTTGGACTTTATTCTTATTTCTCTATCCCATTGCTATACTATCTAGTTGACCCCTTGGTCTTGATCATGATAAATAAAAATGGTTCTTAGGTCTCTTGACATGTCTACTCTTTTGGACTACATTCTTCATGTTATCTCACTTGTTGGCTTCACTGCTTATTCTACATGCTATCTTTATCATTACTTCCATTGCTTATCCAAAATATGCTTCATATGACTATTTCACCTCTTTCCCTAGCTTGGGTACTCTTGAGGAGTCAGTCCTTGAGGATCACTGTCACTTGCTTCATACTCTTTTTTCATGCATATTTGCTTATCCATCAGCTTGTTTCTCCATCGTGTCCTATACCTTGCTAGACATTGGGAGAAAATGATGTGATCTTGCTTGAGAACTAGTGATCTCTAAATTATTCTAAAAAATCCAAAAAAACATAAATGATGCTGAAAAAAACCCTAAAAATCAGAAAATGCCCTGAAAAAATGATCATCTTAGTGAAAATCTAGCAATAGTCACTTTGGTGTATCACCAAAAAAATTGAAAAAAGTTCGATTTGTTCCATCCCTAATAGTCTTTAAAGGATGTCATTGACTAGAAGACTGGGGGCATGGGGCATGTTTTCTTGATTTTTGCTTGTGGGTATACTTTGTTTGTCTATAGTGTTGTAAGCATTTATGCTTGACCTATTCAACATTTTGACTTACAAATGTATCATCCTTGACTGTTTCGCAAGACCGTACTGAGGGGTAATCTTGGCGCTTATGCCTTGGTACAAGTATGATCTTGCTAAATTAAACTTAGGGAATCTAATCACATATTTATCTTGACTTACATGTCTCTGATGCTTAGATTGGATTTCCACATACCTATCTGATATCGATCATATTCATATCCTCATAGTTAGACTAGTGATGGTTGTATGATCTCATGATGTCCCTAATAAATGCTCAATGATGAAATTAAGAGTCTAAATGTTATGCGCTTCTTGTTGGTAAACCACTTTGCATATAGCTTGCATTTTAGGTTCATTTTCTAGCTTAATCCTATATTCTTGCATATGGGGAGAGCTCTCTCTTCATCTTTTTGTGGACATATCAGCTAACTCCTTTCATATATTTCTTTACTTTCTTCTTGTTCATGTCTTTTCACCTTCTTAATCTTTCACTTCATCTCTTTTCTATCTTATCATCACATTATATAAATTTTTGACCTCTTAAATAATTTCAACGTCCTAGATTCATTTTCGGGATTGAAATCCAAATTCGAGTTCATCTTGATGGTCAAAATTGTCTTTTAAAATTCTACTTTCTTCTGAGCAGTTAGTTGACCTTTTGAGATCTAATCTTCGAATCATCACTAGGGCATCTTCATTTCTTCATGTATTCATCATTTTCATACTTCATATCTACTTCAATTCACTGTTTTATGTCTAAAATCACCTTTTTACTCATTTTGACCTAATTTTTATGCTATATCCTTCAAGGTCAACTCTAGTCAAACTAGGGCATTTTATCAATTTGTTTATAGTCATTCTTGGGTTCTAATCATCTATCTGTCATCTTGGACATTGCTATATTCTATTTTTCTCATGTCTAGCCAATTTTTGCATCCCCTTACCTCATTTCAATTTCGATCCTGAGGGGGCAGAAATACTCTATTGCTGATTGTTACAGCTATCTATTTCTTAGGAGCATTTGTTTGACCTTATCACTTGCTCTCAATCTATTCACTTTGCTAGGTGTTAGAATTCTTTTCAGATCCTAACATCATCTTCCTAGTGTTCAGTACTACTGCTATCAAGCTGTGCATTCAGGACTTGCTATCTATTTTTGCATTTCATTCTTTCAAATCAGATATCTATATCTATCACTGCCTGCTTGGCTTTCTATTTTCTTTGACTTAATGTGTTCCCAGATCGATCATGCATTAGTCAAAGAGGGGCAAATGTAATCACCTAAAAATGGTCATCTAGACTATTAGCCCCCTTTTCAACATTTTGGCTAAATTAATTTAATCACTTACCTAAGCCAAATTGCTAATAATCAATTTATTTGATTATAACCTATAGTTTGAATATGCTATCCTAAGTTCATTATTTTATTAAAAGAACATGTCCCCTTTTAATTAAATAAAAGAGCCCATTCTTCTAACCCACTTAAAAGTTAACACATAAATTCCTTTTTCTATTTTGCAATTAAAAGAAAAGGCTTTGTGACTTTTGTCTTATATGACAAGTCAACTTATATTCTATTGGTTGACTTGTGTGTGCACATGGATCACTCCTCTTTTTGAATTCCACCGTTGATCATCCACCATCTTCATCTTGATCTCTACTGTCCATACATCTTTAAAAGGGAGAGATCTTTCCCCCTCAATCCAATCCTCATTTTGAATATTGTTATGCTGCATGTTTTCTAACAGGTTTCTTTGGAGCTTTGTGGAGAACTTATATTTCTTATCTACATTCTCTCATCCATGGTATCATGGCATTCTAGCTTAGCTTAGCTTTCATTTTTACATGTAGCTTAATCTCACATAGCTTAATAATGGTATTGTAACATTCTCATACATGTTTTAGCATAGCTCCACTTTGCATCTCATTCTAGCTTAATTTTCATTTGCATTGCATTCTTGAGGAACTCCTTGGGACATTTGCATTCTTGCATCTTGTCTTTGGAACCTCCCATTGAATGGTTTACTAGCAAGAAGAGTATCTCTAAGGCTCATCTGAGAGCTTTCTTATTCTTGAAATATACTCTCTTGCACTCTATGGATAGGGAGCTCTAAGCCAGCGTCCAAGCATTCCAAACTCATGGAATCATTTGGATAGAAGGGTTTAGAGTGTGACACACTTTCTAGTGTACAGTTTCCATGTCAATGATCTTTGTTAGTGTGCTCATTCAAAATTTGTTTCCCTCCAAATTTTCCAGCTGGGGTCCACCATGCACTAGCTTTATGGCTTACAAAAGCTTGTGTCCTTCAAGACACTTACTATCCTAGTATTTTTGTATTTAAACAATAAAAATCTCCCGGCATGGGCAATGTGGGATTAAAACAATGACTAAGATGTCTTTAGAAGCATTTGTAGAAGCATATGAAACTTCTATAAAATGAATACTTCTACTAAATAACCAAATGTCTTAGTCTATTATGCATTTAAATTTCATCAAAAATACATTCACTACTAGATCCATTAACCCATGTCATGGTTATGTTGATCAAACTAGATTCCCATTTTGTCAAAATTTTATTGACTCTTTCCATTACAACCATGTTGTCTAGTAGCCACCTTTAATGGTGGTATTATACAGTCAAAATTTTTGGTAAGTAGTTTCCTAGTGCTTTAAAACCATGAGAATACTTTCATTGAGTTTGAAAATGAATATGGTTGGTTCTCTAGTGTTAGAGCTCTTTTTTCAGAATCATGGACACTTCTCACATTTCTTGCAATTTTTAGATTCAACACAGTGATCACAATCATTGTCTACCATGAAAGCTCAATTTTAATCCTTATGTGGAAAGCTTAGTCTCATGCCATGGGCAATGTTGCTCCATCTTTGTGGTTCTCCTCATACATGTTGAAGATTGATGAAGATCCTCAAACATTGTGAGTGTCCCAATGCCCTATCATTTCTTCTCTAGATGTAAGAGCTCTTGCACTTTCCTACACATTTCTCATGCTACCAATGGCTGCAATTCCATATGGCTTGCAATATTTTCTTGCCTCCCTACCAGGTCTACCTTTATATGCTATGGTCATGGGCCTTTGCTTATATATTCCCCAAAGCACCCATGGAAAAGGGTCTTATGATGAATGGCTCTTGCATGCAAAAAACTTCTTCACAATGCAATTTTTTTTTTAATAATGACCATGGGTTCAGGCCTCATTCCACTTGATGAGACATTAATGATACACTGCCTTATGAGAAAAGCCTTTGTATAGTCACTTTAAAATCATTGTTTGAAAGTTGGATTCATAACTTTGTGATAAAACTGAGGCAAGGATCCATAATATTCCACTACTTGATCTTGGCAATGGTCTCATGAATGAGAACGTGTGATAATAATATGCATTCACATAATTATATAATTATGAAATTCATTATACCTTTATTTTAACATCTTCACTTCTCACAATACCTTATCAGTTTGATAACATCAGTCGAGCCCCAAAGTGGGTCTGGCAAAAATTTTTTTTGTTTTCAAACACTTGATCCTTCAAACCAATCCATTGATTACCTAATATTGATTTGAAAAAATTCAACCACTGAAATCTATTAAAAACTCATTTTAGCTCCTTTTTGTTGACTTAACAATTTCTTGCCAAGGGGTCCTTTGACCAGCTTTAAAAACTAACAAGGACACCTAACCAGGCTCTAAAATTAGACATACTCATTCTTTGTTCTACCTACTCACACCCTATCAAATCTTATCTCATAAAAAATTCTCAATCAAAAGATATTGACCGTAAAAGTTGCCCTTCCAAAACTGCCTATAAGCAAAAGTGCTAGAGAACAATAAATTGTGCTCTGATTTGGCTTTGAAAATTGGGAAAACTGACACTTGGGGGAACGAGAACTGGGGCATTGGTTTATTGTCACAAGGAGAGTACAAATATTCAATTTAGGCTCATGAAAAATAACTAGGTGGAAATGGGACACTCAAATTTGTAGGATTGGAAACACTAACAAAAAAGCAATTTTTGCAAATAGAATGAACCTGGTAAAGTGTGCAGATGAAATCTCCAAGACTTGCAAACTGGCACACTTTAAAAAAATTTAAGAGAAAAACACAACAATACAATCCATTCAATCTCACCTATCATGGATTTAGAGATATGACATCATGAACAAGGGTACTAACAAATCTGCAATTATTGACACTAGTGAAACTTCAAAAATTGCTTTCGAAATCATGTTTGAGAACTAATCAAATGGATTCATCATAAGCTCAAAATTGAAACATAGCAAGTCTCTGACCTCTAGAATGCAATAAAAAATGAATTTTTTCATTTCGGTCAACTGGGTCAAAGTAATAATAAGTCAAATAGGGCCTCCCAAAATCCTAAATAATTTGCATCAGCATGACAACAATAAATGACCAACTTTGAGGGATTTAAAACCTATTCAAAACATATCAAAATGACTCAAAATATGAAACATAAGTTCTCTTGTATGGACACTAAACACTCCCAAAGTGGCAAGTTGTGAAACATAATTGGGTGCGAGTTATTTAGATGCAAACATGGCCTCCTATCACTATTTGACATAGGCAAAAATGCAGATTTGGACATTGCTCAAAATGGAACTTCATAGAATGACTTGGAATGGAAATTTATATTCATGAGATGAGCAGGTATACTAAAAGAAAGGTGTTAAAAATATTAAACACCTCTTAGCTCTTGAATGGGTAGTCGGGTACACATGCATTAAAAGGCACTTATAAGGCTTATTTTTCCAATGGTACTCAAAATTAGAGCTTCAATTTTGAGTCTCAACACCTTCAATCACAAAAAAAAATCAATGATAAATTATAGAAGATCAATGAGGACATAAAGGTGAGTGGAGATGGACTAAAAAATGCTCCAAGCACATCATCCCTACATTACAATTGACCAAGCTTTCTCACTAGCATTCAACATGAGTTAGTACAAAAAGAGAGAAATCTAAGAATTAAGATAAATAAAGTCCAAGAATTTTCATTACCTGATCTTGAGGTTATGAAAACTCACATTAAAGATACCAAGGTTCTCATATTCCCCCCAGGTCTTTCCATTACTATTCACATGATTGATCTTGTGACTAACCTAAAAGTTGAAAAGAAAATTATAGAGCTGATTAAGTCCAACTGGGAAACACCATGAAGATTATAATGAAGATTCATAAGGATTTTTTGGATCACTTTGGATTACATCCAAGATAAGTAATTTATATGCTACAAATTCTTTTGACATAAGTGTCAAAAAGAGGGAAATATGTTTTTCATCTATATGTTTGTTTGTGTGTATTTTGGAGTTATAAGGAGATATATATATATATATAGTGTAATCAAAGCCAATTTTGGAAAACATTAGTTATACTGAGGATGCATACGTATAGGGTGAGTTTTTATAATTTCCAATTTATTTATGTACACAGTGTTTTTACCACTAATATCAATAGGGGGGAATGGTACTCCTACAAGTAATCACATTGCTAATTAGTGTCAAAATGTCAAGTGGAAGTGTGCATAGTAATTGATTCACTATATTGCCTGATCAATGAAGGAAGGAGAGAATGAGTCTTAGTATTATACCCGAGCTCAAGTATTCATTGAGTGAATCTACATATACCAAGTAGAAATCATAACTGAGTCAAGTAGAGACAATAGTGAGCAATTAGAGTATATTGAGCATAGAGACTACCGATCTACACAGGGATCACCAAGAAAATATTACATCAAGTAATAGTATATAAGAATACTATATTTCCTAAGTGATAAAGATGCTACATAAAAATTTGAATTATCAAAAGTTGGATGCAATTTGATCATATCAAGTTGGAGAAGTGGTTTACATTAATTGAGATAAAGATTTTCAAATATTTTCTTGAAGATGGTTTCAAGGCTGAATAAAATGGTGAATAATTATAAACCATTGATTTCAATAATAGAAGGGTTATAGAAATTTCCAAAAGTCTAATTAGGTTAGATTAAAAAAAAAAAGGGTAAAATAAAAACTATAAAAGTATATATCAAGAAAAATTTAAGGTTGTTGTTGATATGAGGATTGTGAAGTTGTTGTTTCTTTTTAGAAAAGTATAAAAGTGAGAAAATAAGATAAATGTTCAATATAGAGATCAGAGATCAAGTATAAAGAGAGTGCAAAGCATAATTGTAGATCTATCACAAAAGGTGATAACTAGTGAGGAGAAGAGGGATCTAATCAAGAAAAGTAAGTTGCTATTGTAAAGATCATTTTTTACTAATTTCTAATTATAGTAGTAGTTTCTAAATCCTTTTGAAAGGTGGACTTAATAGTCTCATATGAAAATCTCTTAACCAAGTACATACTTGAAGAGTGTTATTAAAATCTTTAGAAAAGATAGATCCTTGTAGATCTAATTGTATACTCTTAACACACTAAGTCATCAGAAGTGACTAAACATTGTATCCCTAACAAGGCACCCTCTTACTATAGTAGTGATGGATTTGTGGGTACCATCCACATCACATTTTCCCCTCTAATTAAGAATTTTTTTTATACCAAATGAGTGTGTTATATGTTATTTTTCATGATCTTATGTGTTTATAGCTAGTTAATAGTGAATTAGTCATGTTACTATCATTTGCAAAGTATTTTGGTAAAATATTAGTGATTACCATGTGATAGAGGAAGTAAGGAAAACTCCAAATTTGTTAAGGATATCATTTTTTGAGGATATTTATTCAGCCCCCTCTCAAAATCCTATCTCTCCTATTAATTCCAACATGGGGGAGATTAACACCTTCCTTGTGCATGGTAACTAATGGCATTCATGGATAGCATGAATGGGGGAGCAATATAGAGATACATTTGGTGTTTATGGAACTTAGATGGTTTTCATCCATGTTTCCATCAATGCCAAAGAGGGAGATACTTAAAATGAATGATTATGGTATCACTATTGGGGAGTATTATAGTAGTGTTGGAGACATTATTTAGTGGTTGTGTTTTGCATTTATGATAGAGTTTGTCATTGATTTCAACAGACTTGTTATTTTGTGAAGATTGGTAGAGCAACAAAAAATGATTAGCCTTGCATGGTTCAAGTTGTGAAGATAATTTTATGTACACTTGGAATTATGTTCTATAGTATCTCTAGATGCTATAATCAAGACCACATAAAAAATATGAAGTTTGGATAGAGTTATGAAGGATTTGGTGAAGGTAACTTTCAAACAATGTTTTTGGAAAGCATGTATTGATGTTTGGATTTTATTTTCTAATAGAGATGGAATCTAGTTGAGTGAGATTAGATAAAGGTTGAAGACATGAGAAAGATGCTTTGGTTAATCACACATATTCAATTGATCAATGAGTGGAAAGTTATGAAGACTACAAGACAACAGATTACTTGTAATTGTGAAAAAGATGTAATGTTGCAATGTAACATATAATTTAATATCTTAAGTTTGTCCTAAATTATTATTGTAAATTGGGAAAAACTCAAGGCCAAATTAATAACTTCTTTTTAGGACTTAGTGTAAAGGAAAGGTCATTTCATTATGGTAAGGTAGATCAGTGAGATCATTTGTATTATGAGAGCTTGAATGTGAATATATTTTAGATCCGAGCAGAGACTGGTGTAGTTGAGACACATTGAGGTTATAAGGAATTATATTTTTAAAGAGAAAATTTTGTTGGAAAATTTTTGATGTACACTTTTACTATTCAATGAGGATAGTCCTAAAGTTTTTTGGATAATGGGTTCTTCAATCTTCCTTTCAACTCCTAATAGGGATTCAAAGTCTGTTGATAGGGACTCATTTGTACCAACTTTATTTTTGGTAATGCCCCACCCAGATATCCTTGGAATAAGGATAAAATAAGTCAAGATAATTTTCTTTAAAAAAAGTATAGATGCACAAAACCCATTTGGTCTTAAGGCACAAAATTCATGAAAATCCAATAATACACAAGTTTAGACACTGTATGCAAAAATTACCAACATAATGGTGTGAAACCCAAAACCCTCATCCCAAAAACTAGGAAAACATTAATACCCAACCACCCAAGAAAAACTAGCAAACAGAAATAGAGGGGAACTTAGTTCTCAGCCTCCAAATAAACAATTACCTGAAATAAAACTTGAAACAAAGCTAAAACATGAAAATGGGAGAGCCCTACCTGACGACCAATAGGGCTAAAACAACTAGGTAAAATAAATAATCCATAGATATGGCCAAAAATTATGGCAAAGAAAGGTATCCAAAGCTAGATCCAGTGAGTTTGCCCTCGTAAAGATCCCATGCCCATAGCTCTCACAATGAATAGAAAACCAATCCTTCAAAAAATGATTTAAGAAAAAGATCTCAATTTTCCAAAATTACAAAAGTGAGAAGTGAGGAATTAAATTCCTCTTTCAATACTTATTCACTTTTTGAGTGAATAATTGATTAGGGTAAATATCTAGTTAGATTAGCTAGACTTTGAATCAACACAAACAAAAACATAATATGCCAAGTAATTGAAATTGAACTATGGCAAAGCTGCCAGAAATTAAAATCAAATCAATTAAAGCCCAAAAACCCAAATTCACAAAAATTTCCTTAACAACTTCATGACAATGTGAAACTCTACATGTACAGACACACTCACAGATCTAATCACATAATGCAGTTGAGTCTTGATTTAAGAAATCACTAGAGGGTTTAATTTAAAAATTTAAAAAGATGTGTCAACCATACAGAGACAACATTGGTAAAATGAATTGTTGAATCACTAACTCCATGTGGCACTACCAAGGATATAAATCCTACACACTAAAACACATGATCAAGTTTAATTTCATATAATATCATAGCTAGAGAAATAAATGCATTAACTACCTAATTTAACCATTTACTCAATTATACTAATATAATCTATCTACATCACTCACATTCACATAAAACATAATGAAGCAAGAATGAAGTAAATATCCATAGCATAAAATCCATCACATAACAAAATTAGAGATATATCCAAATAATAGATAACCAAATATCATCATAGACCTACTATCATCTCAAAATGGCATCAACATGAAAATATGATAAATTAAACAAAATAGTAGTATAGCATCTATGATACTAAAATCAAAGTATAACATCTGACCCTCGGGTCATCTCAAATGAAACATAACAAGAGTATTAAGTATCTCTCAAATAAAAATATAACAAGGTTTAGAATGCAAACATGAGAGGCACTACATCCTCCCCCACTATGCATTGGCTTACTCCTAGAAGCCATAAAAAAGATAAGGGTACAATCCTCTCATCCCAAGTCATAGAGGTCTCATCACTCAAGTCACACTAGACCTTTACCTACTTGATATACCAACCTCTCAAACTCAACCTTCAATATTGAAGGATAGATATGGGCTCCAAAGTAAGTTTCTTTTCCTCCACTTGCAAGGAATCTTAATCAAGAACATGGGTCACATCGGGCATAGACTATGTCAAAATAGAAACATGGAAAACATCATGGATGCACAATAAGCTAGGTGGTGATGCTAGTCAATAAGAAACAAGATCAATCCTCTTGAGCATATCAAATGTTCCAAGAAAATGTGGCACCAACTTAGAACCTTTCCAGTAATAGATGGGGCTCTTCATCAATTGCACTCTTGAAAATACCCTATTACTAATAGAAAAGTGACAATCCAACCTATGGGCATCTGCATAGTTCTTTTGCCTATCCTGAGGAGTAACCAAATGCTCTCTAATATGAACAACCTATTGCTCCATCTCTTGAAGCATCCATGGACGTAAAAGTACTTGATCCTCTAAACAATCCCAACTCAAAGGGGTATGGTACAGTCTATTGTACAAGACTTGAAAAGGTGACATGACAAGAGAACTATGATACTCATTGTTGTATGCAAACTCAACAAGGTATAAATACTCCTCCCACTTCACTTGCTTTTCCATCACATACATGTGAAGCATATCTTCCAGAACTTGGTTCACTCTCTTAGTCTAGTCATCAATCTCTTGGTGATAAGCCAAACTAAAATTGAGTTGCATGTCTAAAGCATGCTAGAGAGATGTCTACAGTGCAAAAGTAAACAATAGATCTCTATCCAAAATAATCTAACAAGGGATTTCATGCAAATGAGCAATATCCTCTAGGAAGACATGTGCTACAAAAGAAGTTGTGTAGGATGTCCTAATGGGTGAAAAATGTGCTAGCTTGGACAACTTGTCCACTACCACTATAATACAATCATGTTAGCATGACAACATAAGTAACCCAGTGATAAAATCAATAGATATCATATCCCACTTCCACTTTGGAATGGTATGTAGCTGCAAAAGATCCACCAGATGTTGAGGCTCTACCTTCACTCCCTAGCACTTGAGACATCAAGCAACAAAATCAACAACATGGAACCTTATCCCTTCCCAAAAGTACAACTATTTAAGAAAAGAAGGCATCTTCTTGACACCATGGTGTACAGAATATAGTGCATAGTGGACTTCTAACAAAACCAAGGTACAAAGATCAATAGACACTAGTACATAAATATTCCCTAAGTGTCATAGTAGTCCATCAAAATCAAGCACATAACCTAGAAACCTCCCCTCAAGGGTACATCCAGACTTGATCTCGCCCTCATCTCCTGATACCAAGTGTCACTAGACAAAGCTTCCAAGATATGGCCTTGCAAATCCACACCCAATGACAACACTGATATCACATGTTGCCTCCTACTCAAGGCATCCATGATGACATTATCCTTCCCCTTAATGTAGTGGAAATCAAAGTCATATTCACATAGGAATTCCATCTAGTGACATTGTCATGCATTCAAGTTTGGCTGAGTAAAGATATACTGCAAGCTCCTATGATTTCTATGCAACTCAAACCTATATCACAAAAGGAAATGCCTCCAAAAAAATAGAGCATGCACTATGGACACAAGTTCCAAATCATGTGTGGGGTAGTTAAGCTCATGGTCCTTGAGTTTCCTAAACTCATACACAATCACATGACCATCCTGCATCAACACTGAACCCACACCTTCCAATGAAGCATCTGTACAAACCATGAGATTGCCTATAGGATTAGGCAATGCAAGGATTGGCGCACTAGTCAAACACTTCTTAAGAGCATTAAATGATGCCTCACACTAGCTTGACCAAACATACTTCTTCCCTTTCCACTAAAGAGAAGTGATGGGATGAGCCACTCATGAGAATTTCATCACGAAGAGATAGTAGTAGTGTGCCAATCCCATGAAACTATGAACCTCTGAAACATAGGTGGGTACCGACCAATCTATGATAGGAAAAAATTTCTCTATCTATATCCACCACAATACCATCAAAAATGATGATATGCCCTAAATACTTTACCTCTAACTAGAAGAATCCACATTTACTCAAGTTTCCATAGAACTGATGGTCTCTCAAGCACTGCAACACCTGACATAAATGGACCTCATGTTTTGAATAGTCTTTGAATAGATTAATATATCATCCAAGAATACAATGACATGCTAATTGAGGTACATGAAAATTTTTTCATTTATCAAGCTCATAAACATCGATGACACATTGGTTAACCCAAAGAGTAAAACCATGAATTCATAATGTCCATACTATGTACAAAAAGATGTTCGATGAATGTTATCCTCCTAGATATGAAGTTGATGGTATCCCAACTTTAGATCAATATTTGAGAATACTTGAGCTCCCTTCAACTAATCAAATAATTCATCTATACTTGGCAAAGGATATTGGTTCTTCACCATCACCTTACTCAACTGTCGATAGTCAATGCATAAACATAATGATCCATCTTTCTTCTTCATGAAGATGACTGGTGCACCCTATGTAGATACACTAGGGTGAATATGGCCCTTGGAAAAAATTCCTCCAACTACAATTTGAGTTCACTCAACTCCTAAGTAGTAATGTAATAAGGAGCTTATGAAATTGACTCTGCTCTTGGTACAATATCAATCTGAAAACCAATGTCATGTTGCAATGGCATACCAAGTATTTCATCAAGAAACACATCTACATACTCACGAAGGAGTGGGTGATCATCAAGTGTCATTGTATGGCTCTTGACTTCCTAAAAATCATTGATAGAAACTAGAAATATCTGACAACCTTTCAGCACACTTGACTTCAGCTAATTAGCTAAGATCATTCAAAGTGAGACTAGTCTCTAAACCCATAAAAGTTCCACCTGCTGACCTATATAATCAACACATTGCATCAACTTATGACAAAAATTTATATTCACCTAATGGGAGGCTAACCAATCCATGCCCAACAACATGTCATATGATCTTAGAGGTAGGATACAAAGGTCCAATGTGGTGGTTAAGTTACCCAATCTCAATCTACAACCATTGACCAAGGAGTCTACAACCACTTTGGAACCCATGGCTAACTCAACATGCCACCTATTGACATGATGTACTACCACTAGCCCACGTCGCTAAAAAAGAGATGGTGAAATAAAGGAATTTGAAGCACCTAAGCCAAATAATATGGAAGACAAAATACCATGCAATGTACCTGTAGCCTTGACTTCAGTACCTTGATGCTCATCTTGATAGGTATCAACCACTACAAAGACTTGATGGATCCTTCCTACATCTCCCAAAGTAGGCTCAAATCTAGCTACACTTTTACTAGGTCCTCAATATGGTTTGATAGGGAACCCAAAAGATCTATAACTAGGATGGCCATAAGAATAATAGTCTTCTACAAAGATGGAACCTACTCCATGACCACCCTGAGTAGCACTAGGATAAGATGCACTACCTTGCTAGAGTTTTTTTGACCAAACTCTAAGGAGGGAAATCTTGTTGAGATTTCTACCCACAATCTTGGTCATTTCATTTCTTCCCTGAGGCACCCAAATTATTTTCACCCTTAGATCAAAATCCATTTTGAAATTTATGATGACATTCACCCTAAGAGGGTGCTGACTAGGCTTTGCCCTTTATTGAGGATTGAGTGAACTATACATCCTATCCTAAGGTCCATGCACTCTAGTTCTAAGAATCAAAATTTTTGCTAAACCCACTGGTCACATTAATCTCCATAATTCTTTCCTTCTCCATGACATGTGCAAGTGTCCTTAGTTGGTGAACACAAACATCCCCAATGATAGAGTCCCAAAGGCCCCTAATAGAATATTGTCTGAGGAGTACCTAATCATGTTGGTAACTTGAATATTGTTTCAACCCAAGGAAATGCTTTTCATATTGGCCTAGTGTCATGTTTCCTTGTTTGATCTCATGGAACTCATCAATACAAGCTTCATGGTACTATGGAGAAAGGAATTTCTCCCTAAACCTCTACTCAAAGATTTCCCAAATGAGATTTGCCATACCTATATGAAGCTTCTCACTCTCCATATCCCACCAAATAGAGCCAAGCTCCCTAAACTACATGATATTTCAACAGGCCTTCACATTGCTCTTGTAAGATAGTAAGGAGAAGAAATGCCCCATGTCTAGTAACTAGGTCTCAACCTTGAGTCTTGTCCCCTGGTCATCAAAGTGGTGGTTTGGACCTCTAAATTTCCCACATCATTTCAACCTGAGTGAAATCATCATCATCCTAAACACAACCCTTCCATAAATTTATTCTTCTACCAAGTGGTCTGCAAGAATTTTCATGCTCCTCCTCCCTCTACTTAGACTCGTGGGAATATCCATGATGAGATTCCTCTTCCTAACCATTGTTGCATTGGTTTTCCTCTGCACAAGGTCCCAACCAAGCTAGAATCTCTTGAATCACTGACATGAGTGCCCTAATGCTAACCTACTCATTATTATCTTGTTGTCTCTGTCCTTCCTATCATTCTTCTTTATGGTGTTTTCCTTGAACAACTCAAAAGTTACCACCCTGACTACTAGGTCTACATGTAGGAGGCATCACTAAGAAAGTAACAAGATAAGGTCAGAAACATATATCATAAATTTTAGAGTCATGAGCATGAACCAAAAAAGATATCCAAAGAAGAAAAATAAGATAACAATACACAAACATAAACCAAAACTTAGTGGAAGCATAACATAGAGATCTCAACATTGCAACATGGGATCTGATACCAAATGTAATGCCCCACTAAGAGATCCTTAGAACAAGGATAAATTTAAGCCAAGATTTTAAAAAAATTTAAAAACAAGTATGGATGCACATGAAATATAACATATGAGGACCAAAAAGATCATAACGAAAGACTAAACAAACATCCAAACACCAATGGATCTCCAAATGCCACTACTAACCAAAATGACTAACTAGAAAAGGACACAAATGATTTTGAATCCAAAACATTTTGAAATCAAAATGAAATTCCAAAGGTATTCAAGAACACCATTGAGCATAGCCAAAACACCACCCAAAAAACTTCTAGTCAAATCAAAAAGTGCCTACTATCTGCCCAGATAGGTTTTTCCAAGACCTAGGTGATACTTTAGTTCAGCATTATATGATATTATCTAGTATTGTATGATGTTTCTAAAGAAGGCATGTGATACTTTCAAGATCTGGACAACTCTTCTCCTAAATCCATGTGCTACTTCATAAGTATCATATGACCTTTCTTCAATGCGTTTGTGATACTTTCCAATATCACATGACATTTCTCCTTAAGATGTGCAATACTTTCCTGTATTGCATGATATTTATTCTTTGGGCATGTGACACTTTATAAGTGTCACCCAATGCTAGAACATGGTCACCAAGAATAAGATAGAACACTCTAATGAGCATTTAAAAAGGTACAAGAAGAGATAGAACCTACACACAAAGGAATATTGGATCCATGTATTGAGGCATAGATACTAAAAACATCAAACTACAAGATGGAAACTACTTTTAACCATCTAATATAGCAGCAAAGGGAAAGAGCTGAAAGAAACAACACAATGTACTGAAATAAAAAGCTAAGTATGTGGTTCATCCCAACTATAATAGCATCATGAAATCTTAAAGGGCCTAGCCATCCCCCACATGTAATATCCCAACTATCAACTAGATAGGCAGAGCTATCTTATAAGGACATCACTACTAAAGCATAATACCATCATAAGAATAGGAAATCTAACATGCTATTCCAACAGTAATAGATATTCTAAATAAATTTAATCACATCATTTAATCATATGCTAAACATCATAATAAAGGAATGCATCAATAAACTAACATCATTTGAACATGATATCCAAGCATTCCAATGAAAGCATACTCCAAAACTAGAAGTACCAAGTGAAAACATCCAACAACGGCCACACTAGGACAATACGCCCTCTTTGTATACTAGTCCCCAGTAGTGGTATAGGTAGCTACAACTCTCAACCACGTAAAACCCATAGGTCCACTCTTGTCGTGCTGATGTAGATAATGATCAAACCAAAAATATACACAAATCATAATGTCCATGGCTAACACTCACACCAGATAGTAATGATGACTAAAAACAAGATCATGAGACAATGCAAGTACTATAGGTCCTGGTCAAACACTCAATGGGTTACTATGTAGGGGATGGCATCATGGAGAGTCACTTGGCATCTAAAATCCCAAGCTCAAATCATGTGGCTCAATTCCCTAATGAAAGGCTATCACACTAAGAATTTTATTAAGTTTTATAACCACCTAAAGTTTTATTTACTTATCACTTACATAAAAATTTTGCATGCCAACCCTTAGGAAATAGTCACTAGGCTACATAAAATAGAAGCCCCCTCCATATGTTACCCTACCCTATCCATGCTCATGCAATGATGAGTGCCTGTAGGAATGCATATTCCCAACTTAACTCCAAATGATCATAACTCCCAAAAATGCCACAAAAGATCGAGCCTTGTAAGTCACCTAATAAATACACATGCACGTGCTCATGTGTGGTGCACCACCATCATGAAGATCATAACACAAGGATAGTTGAGAACGTAATGAAAAAATACACTCAACCAAAATAGACTCAAGAAGACAAATGCAACACACATCCCAATGCAACCAAAAAGTGTAACATTGATCTAACTAGCATCCCAATAAATGATAAAGGTCCATGATCAGTATCATGCCAAGAAAACTTGAGAAAATTGGATGGCATGCAAAACGAGGTAAAAATGTCAAAACTAGAAAAATTCAAAAATAAAACCCATTTGGTCTTGGGGCACAAAAGCCATGAAAATCCAATAATACACAAGTTTAGACACCATACAAAAAAATGACCAACATAATGGTATGAAACCCCAAACCCTCATCCCAAAAATTGGAAAAATGTTCATGTTACAAGCTAGATTCATTGTTGTACCAAAAGATCAACCTAATAATGCCAAATACAACTAGTAGACTTATACAAAAGAGGAGGTAGTTAAGCTATGTCACAAATCTCAAAGGGGAAGGCTGGAAATTAGTCCAACAATTCCCCCTTAGTGTTACCTAAGGAGATTCAAACCTTTGACCAAGATCTAGCATAATTTGTTACAAGCTAGAGTTGTGGTTGCACCAAAAGATTGACCTATTAATGGCCAATAAAACCACTAAAATTATAAAAAAACTAAGTGGTTAAGCCATGTCAAAAATCTCAAAGGGGAAGGTTGGCCATTAGTCTAATAGTCCATACCCAACCAACCAGGCAGAACTAGCAAATAAAAATAGAGGGGAATACTAGTTCTTAGCCTCTAAATAAACAGCTGCTAGAAACAAAACCTAAAATAGAGTTGAAACATGAAAATGGGAGAGCCCTACATGATAGCCAAAAGGGATAAAATGGAAAATAGCTAGGTAAAATAAATAATTTGTAGATATGGCCAAAAAAGATGACAAAACAAGGTCTCCCCAAGCTAGATCGAATGAGTCCCTCCTCGTGAAGATCACATGCCCATAGATCTCATAATGAAAAAAAAACCAATCATTCAAAAAAGGATTTAAGAAAATGCTTTCAATTTTCCAAATTAAAAAAGTGAGAAGTGTTGAATTAAATTCTTCTTTCAATACTTATTCACTTTTTGAGTGAATAATCGATTAGGGTAAATAGCTAGTTAGACTAGCTAGACTCTGAATTGACCCAAACAAAAACAAGCTATTCCAAGTAATTGGAATTCAACTATGGTAAAGTTGCCAAAAATTAAAATCAAATCAATTAAACCTTGAAATCCAAAAATCATAGAAATTTCCTTAACAACTTCACGATAATGCAAAACTCTAAATGCATAGATACACAGGTATAGTTACATAATATAGATGAGTCAATATTTAACAAATCACCGAATAGTTTAATTTAAACATTTAAAAAGATACATCAACCATATAGGGATGACAATGGTAATATGAATAGTTAAATCACTAACTCCATATGGCACTGCCAGGGATATAAATCCTGCACACTAAAACACATGATCTAGTGCAATTGCATATAATATCATAGCCAAAGCAATAAATGCATTAAATACCTAATTTAACCATGTAATCAATTATACTAATATAATCCATTTTCATGACTCATGTTTGCATAAAACATAATGAAGCAAGAATGAAATAAATATCCATAGCATAAAATCAATCACATAACAGAATCAAAGATATGTCCAAATACCAAATAATTAGATATCATCATAGACCTATCATCATCTCAAAATGACACCAACATGAAAATATAATAAACTAAACAACATAGCAGTATAGCACCTATGATACTGAAATCAAAGTATAACATCCAACCCTTAGGTCATCTCAAATGAAACATAACAAGAGTATCAAGCATCTCACAAATCAAAACATAACAAGGTTTAGACCGCAAACATGAGGAGCACTACATTTCATTGACTCCTAAAAAGATCCATTCTTTCACAAGGAATATTTATTAGTACATCATCTTATGGGAATCATTCCCATTAGGGTTTTCCCTTTAATCAAGGGTTTTCATAGTTAACAAATTTGGTGTTGTTTTGTATTGTTAAACTTCTATGGTAGTTGCAGCTATTGTTTACATGTTTTTGAATTATAGAATATATTGAGAGTTTTTTTTAATTGCATAGCTAATTCACCCCCCCACCCCCCACCCCTCCCTCTTAGTTATCTTGGTGGAATTTACTTTCTAACAAGTAGATCCCTTTGGTTTCTCTCTCTTTTGTTATGTACTCATTTATCTTGATATATGTCTCTTCTTGTGGCCATCTCATAGTGTAAATATTATTTAGTGGATGCATGTACACTTTCATTAAATCTATTCCTCTTATTAAGGTATTTTTAATCACTTTCACATGGGGGCATATACTCTACAACACCTTTGACCATAAATTACAAATAGGGATTATATGTATAGCTTGGAGTACTTCAGGCTTAAGCACTCAATATTTTTTCTAGGTTATTTAAAAATGTATGCATTATTATTTCATATTCTCTCTCTCTCTCTTTTTAATTCTAGTTTCTTGGAACTATTAACAGTTCCAAGGGCTCTCTCTCTCTCTCTCTCTCTCTCTCTCTCTCTCTCTCTCTCTCTCTCTCTCTCTCTCTCTCTCTCTCCTTCCCATATTGAAATTTTGGGAGGTTTGATCCTCATATAGGACTATACCCCTTTGTATTTCTTATCTCTCTTATTGATATTTTTGATGTGACAAAGACTCAAGTCTCTTGGGGGCTTAATGATTTCTTTTCTTTCTAGATTATGACAAGATTACCTCTTTGCTCTTGATCAAATTTTTCTTGTAATACATGTTCATATTCTCCATGTAATTCTATTATCTTATCCAACATATTCTTGGTTGAAGAAAGATCTTGGATCTTGATATACTAAGAATTGTGTAGTGTGCTTGCAAGTTCTATCACCATAGAGTTATGAATTAACTTTTCTTTCTTCTGTGCCTTGAAGAGTGTGCTAGAAGGATGAGTATATTTATTACTAGTAAGATATTTAATTACATTATCCATAGTTCTTGATAAGTGTACAATTTTATCCTTCTTTCCCATAAATTGAAGTCATCCTCATAATTATTAAACTTAGGTGCATCTTTCCTATAAATCTTGAGATCTTTACCTTAAGAAGTTAAGCTTCCAAATCAAGGACCTAAGCTCTGATACCAATTGTAGATATAAGAAGATTACCAAGAGGGGAGGTTGAATTAGTAATCAACAACTTAAATAATAAACCATAAATTCAAACTTCTTTTACATTTTACCAATAGTATTTTTTCTTATCCTATAATAGCATTATGATTGATTATTGAAATATTAACCTTGCCTAGGAATTTGCATGCTTTCATGAAGTTTGGGTTTAAGGTTGACCTTAAAAATTTATTCAAACTTAAGTCAAAGTTTTGACCTTGCTTGGAAATTTATTTGAAGCCAATTCAAATTTTGAGCCTTGCTTTGAATATTTTAAGTGAAAGAAAATTTCCAAAAAAAAAAATGCTACACCAATTGAAATCAGAATTTCAAGTATCTCAATCATAATTCAACCATTAAAATACAAATCCCCTCCTTTGATGGAAAAAAATATACATAAGTATTGTATTTAACTTTCAATTTTGTTAGTGTGAAATCATAACAATACTTAACACTTTTACAAGCATTTCCATCAATTTTTAAATTTGAATTTAAAGGAGACAAATTTTAGTACTACGTTGAAATTCCATTTGAAGACAAATCTGAATCTTGAAAAATCTTGGATTGGAACTTAAACAACTTCAAACTCACCTCATGATGAAGTTTTACACTCAAACTCCCCTCATGGTTGAAATTTACCATTAAACATCAATGTAGATCTTAAAGTTTTCTCAACTTTCACAATTTATCAATTGAAAGTGTGATAACGCAATTTTTCCTTGTCCAAATAAGATGGAAAGTTTATTACCATGTGGACTTGTTCAATTATCATGATTATAGAAGTAAAAAGTTAATTATATTGATAACATAATTTATTTCAATAATGACATAATTAGTTACATTTAAATCATTATATTGAGATAAGGAATTGTGTCAATTATAGAGAAGGTAGTGGGATAATGAATGAAATGCCTTAGTGGTTGAGAGAAGATGGGGGTTTTTTTGAAAAGAAACAACACACACAAAATTGTTATGGTTATTATTAGATATTATGGATTAGGTAAGTTAAAGATTGTGGGGGGATGACATGCATTAGGGGTATTTTGAAAATGACAAAGGGGGTGAAGATAAAGGGGAATCATCATTGTTGATGTTGAGGATAGATAATTGGAAAGAGTCATGGGAAGTTAACATTTTGGAAACAATATTAATGTTGAGATAAGTCGAAATTCGAACTCTATTTCATATTTTTGAGGTCACCATGTTCTTGTACTACTAGCCTGCATGAATGAAAGGAGTTGTAATGAGAATTTTGTATCTTAATTTTGAGTGTTGTCATTCTTTATTTTGTATGTGGAGTTTCTCGGGTCAATTGTGCTAGAATGGATGGACTTCACAAGGTATATGAAAGTTGAAGTATGCTCCAGCAAGGAAGGTTTTAGAGGTGCATGGCTTGAGGGGACAATGGTTTCCAATAAGAGAGGAGGTATTTGTAAGAGTATAGATAAAAAGGTCTATTACAAGTCAGCTATGAGGATAAGACAAGAATGGCATGATGGAAAATGGTCTAGGTCAGTTAGCTTTTCCTTAAAGGTAAGGATATGTTCATTAATTATATTAGCCTTTTGATATTCTAAATTAAGTAGTTTTATCTTCAATATTCCAAATAAGCAATTTTATCTTGAAAATGATTTATTATCATTAGTTTATAGTGCCTTGATAGTTGCACGTCTTCATATTTCTTATTTTAAACTCTAAAATATCACCCAATTGATAATGATTGGATTTTTATAAATCATAGTTGGGGAGTGGAAATTCTTTTCTATTTCATTCCAATATTAGATATCTAATTTTGCTTGATGCTCCACCATGTTTAACTGGCATATATATATGAAATATTACAAGCATGGGGGTAACTTGGTAATGTTTTAATGCCCACATTCTTCTCAAAGAGAGTGCACTTCATTAATTGATTAATTGCATTCCCCTAAAATAGTCAATGATGAACCAATTGTTTTCCTTAATATTAGATCATACTACAAATATAGCCTATGATCTCATGACCTTGCAATGAATTTGTTGGTTGAAGGTTGTCATTGATGTCAAAGGTGTAGGCAGTTCTGTCATTGATGTTAAGTAATTAGGAAGAAAATAAGGCATCTGAAAGATGCATAACCATGTCTAAACATTTGAGTTCCAAGCGTACAATGAAAAGATATGTGGGTAAGATTAGTTTATCTATATTTGTAATATCATCATTCGTAATGAAAAATGACTTAGTGGAGAAAATTGTAGAATTGAGAAAACACAAATAATCCAATTTTTTTTTGAAAAACTTTGTTAAAATATATGAGTAAAAAAACTATGGGTCAATCGCTTAACTTTTATTGTTTAGGAATTTTCACATTCAAGAAGTGTTCAAAATGTATGAAGAATAATGACTCCAATTCAGTATATTGTGTATAGAAGAGTAGGTTACATTTACTAAAAACTATTTTGTCAAAAGATTCTAAACTCTGAGAAAATAATGCACTAATGTGTTGTAGTACAAATATGGTAAACATCACCTCTTCTCATGTACAATTCCAAAAATATCAATTTCTTAACAAGTACATTTGTGATAATCACGATCTAGATTATACAATGTTTGACTTTAACATTTTAACAATGAACAAATTAGTCTTAATGTTTTTGGGAACCACAATATAAACATGGAGAGTACATTAAACTGATGCTTCCATTTGTGGCTCTTTTGGGCCTTAGAAAAATATGTGCAAGGTACTATTTTTGAGATATGGACTATTTTTTTGAATTTTGTAACAATTAACTTAACTAAGAAATAGATGAATAGAAGGTTGACCCTAAGAGATAGGAACCAAACTTCTTTGTACTAGATATAACCTGTGAGTAAGTATATACTTTGTAGATTTGGGAACTGTTCTAAAACACTTAGATTCTAAGACCAGTTAAATGTCAGTTGACATCCTCAATACAATTAGCTTTATGTAATACTATAAAGAAGCTTAAGGATGTAAAAGCAAGATGTATTGTTCTAAAATATGAACCCAAGCAACTTCTTAATAAAAAATAAAGATTCTTGTTATTTAAATTTACACCTTGTATATCTATGTTTTATGAGAGCAATTCAAGATATGATAACATACTTGAAATAGTTTTATTGTTACATATGGGATTAGCTAAATATACACATTTATAACATGTGTCAATAGAGATTTGATGGTAATACTTGTATGATCATTTGGAAATTGGAGTAATTTCCTTGCTAGATATGAGCTATGATGATGTGATTGATTGATGCATGTTAATGGACTTTATTGTTTTATCCTTGTATGTTGATGGGTATATGTAACTCAATGTTGGATAAACCATGTTATGTTATTATAAATTATGGAGATGGGACTATGATACTAAAGTGATAACTAAGAAAATGTTTTTTCTATCTTATTGACAGATCAATGTTCATGACATTATTTGTGTAGCACAATTCCATTACTCCTATAAGTTTTACTTGTTTAGACTATCTTGTTGTCAGGATGGGTATCTTTAATGTCAGGAAAGATTTTAGGAAAGGTTAATAGCTTCATGGTAGGGTGGTAAACAACTCCTACAATATTCTCTCTCTTATGTTCTTAGATAGGTTTTGGAGCTCATTTCAACTCGGTCTTCATGGTTAGACCATCTGATATCTGGTATCTGGTATATGTATTCTTTTAAATTAAATGATAATTAAATATTTATGTTGACTAGTCAATATTCCAATTACCTTGACTCTCTTTGACCTTCCACATTTTATGGAGATTGCTGATGTGGCATTGGTTTTGTAGGGTCAATCCTTACATATGGTATCAAAGCTCCTGGTTCCACACTTAAGCTTGTTGGAATACAAACACCACTGAGAGGGGGTGTACATCAATGGTTTAAAATACTTTTCAAAACTTGAAACAATTATAACTTATAAAAATTTAACACATGAGCAAGATAGTTAATGAATAACAAAGTGACACAACATTTTAACATGGAAAAACCCTTAGGATAAGAAACCACTTTGAATCTGAAACTTTATTGTCTTCTTGGGAAAATATTTTAGGGTTATAACTTTGGGAAGCACCAACACCATGTTTTAGAAACACCAATCCCTTACACCTGAAGCACCAACTTCCAAAATGAACATATTAGATATAAAATTAGAGGATCATCTTTTTTACAACACAAATCATGAATCACTAGTTTCAACTTCTTGTTGAAAATATAATGCAGGATATACTTCTATTCTCCTCAAAACATCCAATATCCAAATATATTTTCTTTTTCCATTAAAAGATCTGATCAAATACTGATATGAGTGAATGAAGAAGCAATATATAACCCTTCTTCTACCTTTGATAAACTTCTGCAATGAAAATCAAATCGCAAAGACGAAAATAGAAACGTAAAGTATTACCCTCTTCTTTATTATTAAAAATTTTCCTGCAAATTGTTTGGTCTACAAGGAATTCCACACCAATCCTGTATCTTATGTTAGAACCACCTATTGGATGTTTTAGGGGAATGTTTCCTCTATATATAAACCAAGAAAGTCAAAATTTTGGAGGTAGGTACATACCCCAAACTTCCATTAGACCAAAACCACTCAAAATTGTTGAAACTGTCATAACAATTCGGTGATTGTTTATGATAGATAGACTTTTCCTCTTTTCATGTGTTATGCAAAAACTAACAAAAACCCATTTTAGCTAACTCAAAAACCTTTCTAAAAAGGTATGATAGTTGGGTCTATTTGATAAAATATCTTGTCAACTTTCTGATAGGCCAAAACTAGTTTTGTATAACCATTTTCTAAACCAGTGTGAACATCAAGTATTAATTATATAACACTTAAGTGTTTATCTTGAGTATATTTTGAACAATATTAAAGGACATCAAATAATTTAATTACATGATGTTAAGCATACCATATGCTCATTATAACCACATTATTGACATCAATAACAATAATCAAAGACCAAATACCAAGGGTTCAACATACTCCCCCTTTGGCATTAATGTTTGTGTCACACTCTAAACCCTTTTATCCAGATGATTCCATGAGTTTAGAATGCATGGATGCTGACTTAGAGCTTCCTATCCATGGATTTCAAGGGAGTATGTTTCAAGAATAAGAAGGTTCTCAGCTCAGCCTTGGAGATACTCTTCTTGCTAGTAAACCATGCAATGGGAGGTTCCAAAGACGAGATGCAAGAATGAAAATGTCCACAAGGAGTTCCTTAAGGAAGCAACACAAGTATGAAGATTAAGCTACATGAATATGCAAAATGCAACTATTTTCAGGAATGATGAGAGTGTTACAATCCCACTATTATGCTATGTGATTTAAGCTATTCTAAATAAACTACATTAACATGCAACTATGCTAAAATGCAATATGATACTAAGCTAATATGTGCTGGATGAGAGAATGAGACAAGATGTGAGAAGTTCTCCACAAAAGGCTCTCAAGAATTCAAATAGTAAGCTTGCAACAAAACAATACTCAAGAGTGTGGATCCTTTGACAAGGGGAGAGCTCTTTCTTCTAAAGTAGTACGGATGGTAAAGATATCAATGGTGGAGTTAGAAAAGAACAGTGATTCATGTGCACAAACAAGTCAACCAATAGAATATAAGTTGACTTCCCATATAAGACAAAAATCACAAAGCCTTTTCTTTTAATTTGTAAAATAGAAAAAGGAATTTATGTGTGCACTTTAAGTGGGTTAGAAGAATGGGTTCTTTTGTTTAATTAAAAGGGTACATGTTCTTTTAATCAAATAATGAACTTAGGATAGCATGGTCAAACTATAGGTTATAATGAAATTAATTGATTATTACCAATTTGGTCTAGGTAAATGATTAATTAAATTAGCCAAAATCTTGAAAAGGGGCTACTAGTCTAGATGACCATTTTTAGTTGATTGCATTTTCTCCTCTTTGACTAATGTGTGATCGATATGGGAACACATTACATCAAAGAAAAAAGAATCCAAGTAGGAAAAAATAGATATAGATATCTAATTCTGAAGAATGAAATATAAAAGAAGATAGTAAATCCTGACTGTACAACCTAATAGTGGTAAAACTAAACACTAGAAAAAAGATGATGTCAGAATCCAAGAAGAATGCTAATAACTAGCAAAGTAGATATCAAGAGCAAATGAAAAGATCAAACATGTGCTCCTAAGAAATAGATAGTTGTAGCAAGCGATGATTGAGTATTTTTGCCCCCTCAAGATAGAAATCAAAATGAGGTAAGGGGATGCAAAAATGAGCAAGATATGAGAAAATTGGGATATAGTAGTGTCCAAGATGACAAATAGATGATTAGAACCAAAGAGTGACCATTATCGAATGACAAAATGCCCAATTTGACTAGAGTTGACCATGAAGGATAAAGCATAAAAATGAGGTCAAATCAAGTAGAAAGGTGATTTTAGGCATAAAAGGGTGAATTTAAAGTATATATGAAGCTTAGAAGTGATGAAGACATATAGAAATGAAGATGCCCTAGTGATGATTTAGAGATTAGACCAAAGAAGATCAGCTAACTACTTAGAAGAAGGTAGAATTTTAAAATATGATTTTAACTATCAAGATGAACTTAGATTTTGATTTCAATCCTAAAAATTGATCTAGGATGTCAAAATTAGCTAGAAGTACAATTTTTGTGAAATTTTAAGAAGTTTGAAAATTAGGTTAAAATGAGGTCAGAGGCTATAAAAGGAGTCCAAGTGTCATTTTCAAATTCATTTTTGTCTTTTGTGAATTTGGAGAGCTTAGAGTGCTTTAGAGAGAGAAAATGGCATTAGCAAGCATTCCAATCAATCGACACCATTTCGAGCACAACTGGTTGCACAACTAGCCAAGTCGTGTTTCTCTTAGAATGGTTTTGACATTTGAGTGTTAGCACACTTAACCACTTTCTACATTGAATCCAAGTACACTATGTATGAAAAGCCATAGTATGTGCTGAGTGATATATTGGTGTTGAGTCACAGTTGATGCTGAGCAAGTCAAAATGCTACATATGCCAAGTAAACTAGAGTCAATCCTCCATAACCCCACATCTTGAGGTCCTCCACAAAGAGAAAGTCTATGATGAAACTATCTTAAAGAAAGATCCTAATCTTTCTACATTAGATGAACTTGTACATCTTACTATAGAGACTTCCATCTAGCAAAAGTCACTAGACATTGCTTTGGAAAATTGGGATGCAGCTCTGAAAATAATAATGGAGGTAAACAACACATTTTTGGCTAAATATGGTATTACTCCTTAGAGCCCTTTGACATAAGTGTCAAAAAAGGGGGAGAAATAACAGTAAGGAAGATATATCTAAGGGGGAGAATATGAAGTTTTGATTACATTCTTTCATGGGGAGAAATAATGTTTTGAGGGAAATATGAATAAAACCAGAAAATATAGACAAAGTCAACAAAATTGCTCAACACACAGGTACATGGTAAAGAAAAAGAGCATCAAGCACATCTAGCACATAATTTTGGGGTACAAGAATGAAATGGCACAATCAGCTCAAGGGATTTATAAGGTATTTTTGAACAAATTTGGAAATTTTATGTAGAACAGATTGGATAGGGTACTCATAAGGATAGATTAGTAATGTTTAGTTAAGTTTTTTTGACACTCATGTCAAAGGGGGAGATTTTTAGTCTTAGAATGGTTTTGACAGTTGAGTGTTAACACACTTAACCACTTTCTACATTGAAGTCGAGTACACTATGTATGCCGAGACACAGTATGTGTTGGGTCAGAATTCCAATAGGTGTCGAGTGACTTTAGGTACCAAGCATTATAAAAGTGCTGAGTGATATAGGTGTTGAGTCATAGTTGATGCCAAGCAAGTCAAAATGCTACATATGCTAAGTAAGCTAGAGTGATACATGTTTCGAGCAAGAGAAAATGTAATAGATGTCGAGCAAAGAAGGATAGTATATGTGTCGAGCACTAGTAGTCCAGTATGTGTTGAGTAACACAAAATCAACATATGAGATTGTGCCCTCACAAAATCAGATGTAAATCATTTTTGGAGCTGACATAGAAGGATTTCGAAGGATGATAAGGATAAGAATGGATCTTTTATATTTCCTATGCAATCAACATGCAACTAATCAAAAAAATGGAGAAGGCATGCAACCAATGAGAAAAATGCAAGGAATGAGCGGGAACTGAAGATTCAATATGGATTGTAGATCAATACCTAACCTTAAGTCTACAAAGTCTTTATAAGAAGGCTTAGACCCCATGATTTTATGCTGCTAGAAAAAAAAAGGGAAGTCAAGGAATTTGCTAAGCAAATAGAAAATTGTAGAACAAGAATAAACAATAGGGCCATCACAGACTTAGTGAATTGAGTAGCAATTACACATCTAGTTGATCAAAATAGAACAAGGGATACAAATAGATATCAAATCAAGTAAGGATCACATTAAAGTGAGTAGATCAAGTGCCTAAAATTGGCAATTGTAGATTGTAAGCAATTAGGTCAAAAGATTTCTAATACTCTCTTACCATTGTATTAGATAGTGAAAACCCTATGTTGATAGGTTAGCTTAATAGCTATTTTGTAAATCCTTTGAAGAGGTAACTAAATCCTTTAACAGGGTGACACTTCATGTAAAGTGTTTGTAAATCCTTTAACAAGGTCACTATTGACACAGCGTAAAGCCTTTAACAGGGTAGGCCTTTCACAGGGTAGACCATCAGAAGTGGTCAAAAAATTATTGTTGCAGTAATTTTTGTGGGTATCATCCCCACCCCAGTTTTACCTTCTTATTCTTGGAGGGTTTTTGGGTTACCAAATCTGGTGTTATGTGTGTTAATGCATGTGTTTGCTTCATGTTTATTTAATATGTTTACATGCATGTAGTTTACTTTCAGTAATTTGTTTTAAAGAAGTTGAAAAGGCTAAAGTGTGGTACTTCTAATTCACCACCGCCCCCCCCCCCCCCGCCCCCCCTCTCAAAAGCATTCTTCCCATTTTGAATATTTCAATAGATCATTATGGGACACCAATAAGTTTGTACTTTTTTCTCATATTTTTGATCTTTTTGCACCTATTTTCACACATTTTGAGAGTAAAAACCCAAAATATCATGCGATATTTTAAAAGTATTACACATGTACTTTGTAAAATATTGCATGATACTTCATATAAAAAAATGTATCATGTGGCTATTTTAAGTTATATCATATGGGATATACCCATTTGTCACACATATCAGTGTGAAATATTACACAATAAAGGAGTATCACACTGGTATACAAAAATGTATCACACAATATGTCATTAACATTTTATATCACCTGCATATAATAGGAAATGTCACACAATTTTTTTTTTGAAGCATTTGTTAGTGAATTTTGCATTTTGATCATGTTTTGATGTTGTAATGATGTTTTCATGTTTTGTGTTGCAGGATGTGTTTTTGGCACTTCTCATTAGAGCCCCCAAAGTGGTGGGGTTGCTAGTTGTACAATGTCTAACAGATGATGAGCTTGCCACTATATCTAGTATGGGCTTGAGATGGGTTTTACTGATGTCCCATGTATGGGTGAACCATGGGTTGCTAACTATGCTTGTTGAGTGGTGGCATAATGAGCATAACACATTTCATCTACTGACCGAAGAGGCTTCAATTACTTTAGAGGATGTATATCACACCCTCTATGTACCTTTCTATGGCGATCTGGTGAGCTATATGTTTGATTTCTTTGTCATGTTTTACAAAATCTAATATTGATGTGAGGTATACTGATGCCAAGTTTTGCTATATGTCCTAGGTGTACTATGATCAAACCCTAATAGAGGGGTGAGCAATGATGTTCTAGGATGTTAGTATCCTAGACCACTATCTATGTTGAGAGCAACTCATTCATGATTATGGTGTTGATTAACCCCTACCAAGCTTGTTATGTTCATTACTTGCTCAGGCCTTGGTAACTGATAGGAGATAAAAGGGCTTCCCATAGGGATGGGGCCAACTAGTGGCGAACTTGATTATGTGGCCTCACAGGATGGCATAGGAACTAGCTATTCTAGAAGATATGTATCATGAGTTACATGAGGTTGTATACCATGAGGGTCACTCCTGGGCATGTGGAGCAGTGCTAGCATAGATTTGGGCATGGGATCACATATTGTGATCTAACCATGGGTGCAACGAGGAGAGTGGAGCCAATATTTCATTTTTGGATATATAGGATTTGTCCCATAGACTCATAGTGGGGAAATCACCTATTACTAGCAGATTATTGATGAGCTGACAACTTTTACATAGTGGCCCTATTAAGAGTGCCATAGATGGTCAGATGCCTACTAGTTGGATTACATGAGATATAAGAGACCACTAGTAGGCAGGCACTCAGATATTGTGGAGAGGTTTTTGATCAACTGGGTATGATGGTAGTTTGTAGAGAAATGAGTGATTTTTGTGGAGACCACTACCTATGCTCACTTCCACTCAGATGAGGTATGAGGATGGCTACCAATGCTAGATTACTAGACAACCATCTAAGAGACAACAACCTTAGTGTGGACTCCCTGGGATTATCGCCCAAATGTAGCTGATGTAGGGATAGATATAGCCTATCTATATGAGATGTAGAGATGTCCATTTCCTCATTTAATAGAGCCAACTGCAGTATCTATAGTAGGGGGATACAACAGAGGTGGTGGAGGGAGATGAATGGAGGTTGAGGAGGGTTCCCAATCTAGGAGGAGGAGGACACAAGCATAGACCACTAGGGAGGTAGAGAAGGAGGAGGAGGTGCCACTAAGATGACAATGAGTAGTGTAGGTGGAGGCATAGGTAGAGCAGCTAGCTAAAAGAGATGATGAGCATGATGCAAGGATTCAAACCTTAGAGGTGAAGCTACAATTATCTTGGGTCATTATTGTAGTATGCAATTAGTAGCTCATGGATGAGTGAACATGATGAGAAGAGCTCTATAGGGAGCAAGATGATGCTAAGAGAGGTGTCACATCATCGCACATGCACTAAATACTATAATACCACCTATAGGGGTGTGGTACCACCAGGGCAGGGACTTCCTGAATATTTAGAGTAAGCATGTAGGTTAGAGGGTGCGGTACAACCACCAGATAGGAGACAAGCTCCACCACTAGGGCCACCACTAGCTACAAAGGGTGTGAGTTAGTCTTAGGTTGATTATGATACTTTTTAATATTTTTGATTGTAATTCATGTATTTTTGAGACGAATATCTAGATATTGGATCCCACATTTGTATATGTACTATGACACATTGATATATATGAGATACTAGATTTGATCAACAGATTTGTATACTTGTCTCATTTTGATGGATGTTTTAGCATTTTAAGTTTTCATGTGATGTTTTTGTTTCTATTTCTTTCTTATGTATGCATTGCTTTGATGTTTATGTGTATATGCCCCTGTATCTCTCTTATGTATGATGTTTTAGCTCTCATGTGTATGGTATAGACTTATGTATTTTGAAACATGTGACACTTAGATAAATTAGATATGATGTTTAGATTAACTCCTTATGACAATAGGATAGCAAAAAATGAAGTGAAAGGTCTAGAAGGTGAAAATACATGACAAATAAGAAAGCACAGAAAGATATGAAAGTAGTTAGTTGATATGTCTACAAAAAGATGAAGAGAGAGCTCTCCCCATATGCAAGAATGCAAGACTAAGCTAAAAAATGAACCTAAAATGAAAAATAATATGCAAAGTGGTTTACCAGCAAGATATGCATAATATCTAGACTCTTATTTTATCATTTAGGATTTATTAGGGACATCATGAGATCATACAACCATCACTAGTATAACTATGAGGATATGAATATGATTGACATAAGATAGGTATGTGGAAATCCAATCTAAACATCAATGACATGTAAGTCAAGATAATTACATGAGTAGATACCCTAAGTTTGATTTAGCAAGATTACACATGTATCAAGGCATAAGTGCCAAGATAACCCCCAAGTGTGGTCTTGTGAAAACAGTCAAGGATGATACATTTGTAAGTCAAAGTTTTAAATAGGACAAGCATGAATGCTTTAAACAATGTAGATGAACAAAGTATACCCACAAGCAGAAAGCAAGAAAACATGCCCCATGCCCCCAGTCTTCTAGTCCATGACATCCTTGAAAGACTATTAGGGAGGGAACACAACAAAGAAATTATCATAGACAACACACAAAGTAGATAAAGTTTATCATAGCTTAGTCATTCAAATATTTAAATGCATGTGTGTAAATCACTTGGCTATTCCTTCAAGACTTGATTTTGATAGTGAGAAATATTGTGACATCAGAGATTGTAGGTAAACTATTTGACAAGTGTTTAGAAACACTTGATGTCAAGTTGGGGGTAGTGTTGAGAAAAACTATTGTGTGAGTTGCCAAAGAAACCCTAATGTACAAGGACACCTCTAAGTAGTTATGCCCCCAAGACAAGGGAAAGAAATAATCCCAAGCTAGGAAGTGTGGTGTGAAGTGAGTGAGACAAGGTCTCAAGGAGCACCTGTTTCCAGGTTTTTACCACTTGGCAAATTTTTTCAAGAATTTTTTTCCAATTTTTTTATATTTTTTCAATTTTTTTTGATACATCAAAGTGCCTATTGCTAGGTTTTCACTAAGATGATCATTTTTTTTAGGACATTTTTTTATTTTTAGGATTTTTTCAAGATCAATAAATATGTACAAGATAGCTAAGCTACAAGCCTCTAAGCATAGAACTTCTTCAAATGTAGGACATTGATAGGCTCTACAAGTTCTTCCCCTTTGGGAGTAGATAGTTGATAGGCACCAGATCCAAATATTGTTGTGATAATGTATGGGCCTAACCAATTAGGTTCAAACTTTCCCTTTTTCTCTCTATGCTACTGATTTTTGGATACTCTCTAAGCACAAGTTCACCAACTTGAAACTCACACAGGTGAACTTTCTTGTTATACTGAGTAGAAATGTGCTTCTGATAAGCCCTCATGTGATCAAAAATAGCCTTACAAAATTCATTGAGAGTCTTTAATTCTTATACTTGCATAGCTTGATGGTCTTCATCAGTTATCAACCCATGTAAGGAGACACACAAGGAAGGTATCTTGACTTCTAATGGCAAGATGACCTTAGAGCCATAGAGTAGAGAAAAGGGTGTGGCCCCTATAAGAGTATGAATGGTAGTTTTGTAGGCCCAAAGTGTTGGATTTATTTGTAGGTGCCAATCTTTCCCAAACTTGTGAACCATTCGGTGTAAGCTTTTTAGTAATTTTTTGTTGGAGGCCTCAGCTTGGCCATTCCCTTAAGGGTAGTAGATAGACGAGCAATGTTTTTTGATTCAAAATTTCTTGCATAGCTATTTGTGGTCCTTGTTCTTGAATTGTCCTCCACTATCAATAACAATGGAGGAAGGAATACCATAATGAAAAATGATGTGGTTCAGTATAAATAGGGAAACATGTTTACCTTTAGTAGTAGATAGTGGCACAACTTCAACCCATGTGGTGAATTACTCAATTGTTGTGATGATAAACTTGTGACCACTAGATGAACTTGGGTGAATTTTTCTAACCAAGTCAAAGGTCCATTGCTGAAATGGCCAATATGTCATAGAGGGAATCAACTTATGTCTAGGAGCATGAATTAAGTTGCCATGAAGTTGACATTTCTAACAAGACTTAGCATTACAAATGACATCAACTTGCATGGTTGGCTAGTAATAACCCATCCTAAATAGTTTCTAAGCAAGTGTAAGGCCATTATAATGTTCCCCACAAATTCCATCATGAACTTCAATGAGTGCCTTTTTAGACTCTTCTAGCTCTAAACACTTAAGCAACATTCCATCTAGACTTTTCCTATACAAATCACTAGAGACCAAAGTGTAATGTGAAGCCTTGCAAAGGAGTTGGCATTTTTGGTTGTGTGTGAGGGTTTTAGGAGTAACCTAATCATGCATGTAAGAGAAGATAGCCACATAGCAGGAGGAATCATGACCTACAATAGTGTAGATAACTTGGTTATCAAGGAAATCATAGGTAGGATGATGTAGTTCTTCCACCAGGAACTCAAATCACGATTCATGTTCTTGTAGTTGGAGGATAGATGCTAAAGTGGCCATAGCATCAAAAACCTTTTGTTTTCTCTAAGAATTTGTTGGAATGTCAAAAAAGTGAAATAGTTCCTTAGAGCATCTATCAACTTCTTGTTGGGGATCAACTTGTCATCTTTTGTTTGATATGCATTGTTCACTTGGTTTGTAACAAGTTGAGAATATCCATAGATGTGAAACCCAATGATTCTCCATTCAAGAGCCATTTTGATCCCATTTGTTAATGCCTCATATTCTACATTGTTACTGGTGCAAAGGAATAAGAGTTTTTAGGATTTTGGGATCATATAGCCATGAGGGAAAATAAATAAGACACCTAATCTAGCTCCATTCTATGTATGAGAATCATCAAACAACATTTTCCAAGTTCTCTCAGTGATGTACATAATTGAGGCATCTAGAAACTCAATTTGCATGGGTGTTGTATCCTCTAGTGGAAAATCATCCAATTGGATAGCTATGGCATGTCCTTTGATGGCTTTAAATTCAACATAATAAATGTTAAACTTTGAAATAATCATCATCCATTTAGCTAGACAGCCAATACGTGTAGCTTTGCTCAACAAATATTTCAAAGGATCAATTTTAGCAATCAGGTGAACTATATGTGCCAACATGTAATTTTAGTGTTTTTGAGAAGCAAAGAACACTACAAAGTAGGCTTTCTCAATACTAGTGTAGTTCATTTCATAAGCTACCAAAGTTAGATTGATGTAATATATAGCTCTTTCTTTACTAGTCTCATCACTTTGGGCCAATAGTGCTGCTAGAGAAGAAGTTGTAGCTGAGATATACAACATCAAAGGTTTTCCCAGAATAGGTGGCATCAAAATTGGAGAATTGGCCAAGTACCCTTTGATTTGGTCTAGACTTTGTTGACATTCATTGTTCTAGATATGAGTAGAGCCTTTTATGCAGATTCTTGTTAAAAGATTGATCTTTATCAACCAACTAAGAAATAAATCTTCTTATGGATTACAGACATCCTTGCAGACTTCTAAATTGACTAATGTTTCTTGGAGGAGGCATTTCCATGATAGCCTAGACCTTTTTAGGATCAACCCCAATATCTTTTGTTGAGATAATGTAGCCTAGCAATTTTCCAAAAGTGACACCAGAGGCACACTTTTTTGGGTTTACCCTAAGTTTAAATTGTTCCATATGGTCCAATATTAGGCTAAGGTCTTCAAGATGTGTGTCTCATTTTCTAGATTTAGCTAGTGCATCATCAACATAGTCTTCCATATTTTTATGAATCATATCATGGAATATGGTGGTCATTGCTCTTTGATAGGTAGCACCAACATTTTTTATCCTAAAGGGTAGGATATTCTAGTAGAAAGTACCCCAAGCACATGTAAAATTTGTATTCATCTAATTAGCTAGAGTAATCTTAATTTAGTTATGAATCATATCATGGAATATGGTGGTCATTTCTCTTTGATAGGTAACACCAACATTTTTTATCCTAAAGGGTAGGATATTATAGCAGAAAGTACCCCAGGCAAATGTAAAAGTTGTCTTCATTTGATTAGTTAGAGTAATCTTAATTTGGTTATACCCAGAAAAGCCATCCATGAGGGAGTACATTTCATAACCTGCAGTCATGTCCACTATCATATCTATGTTTGGTAGCAAAAAATCATCCTTGGGGCATGCTTTGTTTAGATCTCTAAAGTCAATACAAAGCAGATGGTTTTATCATGTTTAGATATAGGTACAATGTTTAAAATCTATTCCACATAGTTAATGGCTCTGATAAAGTTTGAACTCAAGAGTTTTTCCAACTCTACTTTGATCAATAGTGTGACATGTTGATGCATCTTTCTCAATTTTTGTTTGATAGGTTTTACACTAGGAGAGATTGATAAATGATGCATGATAAGATCAGTGTCAAGCCCTAGCAACTTTGAGTACATCCATGCAAAATTGATCTTCTTGTCTTGAAAGAATTTGGTAAAATTTTCTTTTTACTTTGTTAAGAGTGATTGAGCCACATGGATAATTTTAGGAGATTCCTCTATTCCCAAGTTGATAAGGTTGTGTAGGTTCGATGAGATCCAAAGATCTGTAACAAAAATAGCTTGATAGAGTATGAAGTTCCTCATCTACAAGTACCTCAGGGATGTTTTCACCATTAGATACATATTTATGTTTACTTTTTTGAGGATCAGATACCACCACAGTGTGGTTTTTTCCATCTGACTTCTTTTTTCTTTTGATTTTATGACTAAGGTACTTAATATCTAATTATGTCATGTTAATCATGGGTTCATTGGTGGAAGAAGTGATGGGTTCAATGGCATTTAGGTAACAAGCGATCTCATAGTCATTTTGAAAAGAAGGTATTTCAAAGCTTTGATTTTGGACCAACCAATCTATGAGATTAGGATTAATCAATGAGAGTGATGTAGAAGCTTCAAGGTTGTTAACATGAAAAGAGTCATCTTTGGTGACATGTGAAGTCAAACCTATAGTAAATGTTAGGAATAGACCTAGAGGAACTAGCGTGATCCACTAAAACATTTTGTGAGCCAAAATTGTCTAACCCTATACTAGACTCTTCAACTATATTTGGTTGGGTTGCATAGGCATGAATGACATCCACTATATCTAAAAGGCTTTTCCATTCATACTCATAAGAGTTTGTACTCTGATCTCTAGCAATTAGATGAGCAATATTTTGTCTAATCTATCCTCTATTCATGTCTTCAAGGGTGGATTCCTCTTGTTCCAATTGTTGAGAAGTGGAAGCTTCAACATCATTATTGGTTGTTGGTGTTCCTTGTCCCTAAAGGAGAGAAGTGAGAGGGATAAAATCCTTATATTGTGAAGTGGTAGAAACAAAGGGAGGATCATCATCCTCTGATTTGCTAGACATGGGTGTGCTTTGCTCAAATGTTGTTATGTCATCTTCTAACCCGAAACCTTGGCTAGCAATATCTTGAGTATCACAACCTTGAGTATGACTTAAAGGTTCAACTAGAGCTATTTTATTACTAGTCAAAGACTCATGACCCTAAAAACCCATGTTTGCAAGAATTTTATATCTTTTTCCATAACATTTAGGAGAAATGGGAGTAATGACAATGACTTCCTCCTCATCTTCCTCTTCCCTATAGATCCAATCTTTAATTTCTTGTTCTTCTTTCTTTGCTTCTAGGGAAACTGAGGACTACACAAAAGTTCCAAAAAGACTCATGGTGAAAGAAAAAGGATTCTTTTTGGTAGATAGTTTCCCATAAGACCAAGGGGAAATAGGTAGAGTAGGAATAGAATCTAGAGTGTATTCACCCATGCTAAGGCTCATCATTTTCAAGTTCTATTCACACTATATAAAGGACAGTGTCAGCTCATGAGAAGATTGACTATGTGGAACTAGTGTTTTAGCAATAGATAATGTATTAATAGACATAGCGTTGTCACCAAGGATGACTATCTTAGTATCATTGAAGGGGAATCTGATGCACTGATGGTACATAGAAGGTACTGCTTGCATGTCATGAATCCTTGGTCATCCCAACAACAAATTGCATGCAAGTGGTATGTCTAGGACTTGCAAAATGACATCCTTTGCAACTAGACCAACTCTAATTGGAAGTAAAATTAGACCTTTGGAAGGTCTTTCAACCTCATCATAGGTTGTTATAGTGATCTTGCACCTAGATTTGATGGAAAATTTAGACATCCCCAACTGTTGGATCATGTTAAATGAAATTATTTTTAACCCTACACCATTATCTATCAAGACTCGATGAATGCGAGTATGGAAGATTTGGACTTGAACATGGAAAGAAAGGTTGTGGGGATGATTGAGAGCTCGGTCATCTTCTTTAGAAAAAGGTGAGGTAGTGAGGTGAAGAGATATGATTCACCATAGCTTGAAATTGTTCTACATTAATATTTGTGGGAATGTAGCAAAACATAGAGCTTTTTGAAGGATATCTTGTGCAAAGGAGATCATTCTAAAAACTTGAAAATGGAAATTTGAGCTAGGGTATGATTCATTTGGTTGACAAGGTCATAGTTGGAGATCCTAGAAGTAGTTTATTATTTATAAAATGAAGCATTCTTAGCATCATGCGGTACTTTTAGGACAACCTTAGATTTCCCCCTAGTGACGGCATTAACTCGTTCACTCTATGAAGAGAAAGATTCAACCACTTGGAGGACCACATTAGGTCTAGTATCATTATGGTGTTGAGGAACATGTCATGTTTTTAGGACAACTTTTTTTCATTCATCCTTAGCATCATAATTGGGTTGGTTTTCATCATTAGGACTTACCATGCATAAATATTCAATGGGCTCAAGTATGCCTATAACATTGTCTATATTAGTGTAAACATAGCTGATTTTGGCATCATGATTCTTTTTAGCAATTTTGGAGGTTTTACCTTTCTTGTATTCTAGCAAGGGTTATTTAAAAGCTTTGTGTCAAAATTTTTAATGAGGCCATCTGTGACAACATTACCAACCTCAATGAGATCTTGAATTACATCTTTGAGTTTGAAATAGTTTTCAGTGTTGTGACCCTTGCTTAAGGTGATAACTATAAATGTGGTCCTCTCTCCACCAAGGAGATTTGATCGGTGGATTATAGGGACAAGAATTATCTAGTGAAGTAATCAGCTTGTTTGCAATTAAGGTTTTCAAGACCACTTCATAAGGCTCGACCATTGGTGTATAAACACATCATTTTTTAGTAAACTTAAAGTTCTTGTCAAATATTTGTGGTTTCAAAACTTCTTCTTATTTTGTAGCATAGATAGCATTAGAAAGGTTTAATGCAAGTTCCTTGGTCTTAGGGGTGTCCACTACCCCATCATTGACAATATACTTGTTTTTATTCCAAGGTTTGTCTTTTTCTTTGTCATTTCCTTTATTATTCTTGTCTTTCTTTATGAAAATATCACCCTTCTTGATAGAAACATCCTCAATATGATATGCACTTTCAACCATTGCATTAAAGGATGTGAACAACTATTTTCTTAGATCAAACTATAGCTCAAGTACAAGTGTGTTGAAAAAAATGTCGACTTTCTTAGCTTTAGGAATCTGTTGAGGGTTCCTAGAGTATAGGGATCTCCATCATTGAAGGTATGTTGCAAAGAGCTCTCATTATTTTTTCTTGATTTGGCATAAGTCCAACATAGTTATAGGATGTTGAATGTTGTAAGATTATTGTTTGATAAAGTATTGTGCTAGCTCATCAAATTTTTTAAAGGGGGAGTCAATTTTGTGAACCACTCCATAGGTTTTCCTCTCAAACTTCTAGGAAATAAACACATAAGATAGGAGTCCTCATACATGAAATCCAAGCTAATAGCATAGAAATGCCTCATATGATTGTGAGTGTTAGATTATGATGACTGATCAAGAAAGTATTGTACATACTCCATAATTAGTGGGGTTCGAGGCATCGCCCCAAAAAAAAAAAAATGGGCCCTATTTTATAGAGATTTGTAGATTTTCCATTCGTAGATTCAGGCCAACATCTTATAATCCTAAAGTGGTTTAATACTTGTATAAAAGGGCTTAGGGTTAGGGATTGTTTCAATAGTGTGATGCAAAATTGGTTCTTGCGGCAGTAGTGAGTTGTAAGGGATTACAGATTGTAATCAGGTTGTAATCACTAGATTGTAATAAGATCGGACTTGCTATTTGGTGGACGTAGCCTAGGGATTGGGTGAACCACGTTAAATCTTCATGCCTTGTGTTCATTTTTTTGTGATCTATTATTTTATGTTATTGGTTATATTTGCATGTAGTTTGTATTTCTATCCGTGGTTTTATCCTAACAAGTGGTATCAAATGTAGGTTGTCTTTCAGTTATCCTTTGTAGGAAAGTCTCACAATTAAGTGGGAGTCTCACGGTTGAGTGGGAGTGATGGCAGATGAGGGTAAGCTGAGGGTTGACAGGTTTAATGGAAAAACTTCCAATTATGGAAGATGCAAATGGAAGATTATCTTTATCAGAAGGATTAATGGAAGTTGTTGGAAGACAAAGCCAAGAATTAGGGATCTATGTCAGATGTTGAATGGGATCTTTTGGATAGAAAAGCACTTGGAAGAATTCGATTATGCCTAGCACCATCAGTGGCATTTAATATTACAAAAGTAAAGATGACAAAAGAGTTGATGAAAACCCTAGCGACACTGTATGAAAAGCCCTCTGCTTCAAACAAGGTATTTCTCATGAAGCGTTTATTTAATATGAAAACGGTAGAAGGTGGATCTATTGCAGATCATTTAAATGAGTTTAATACTATTACTAGTTAGTTATCTTCTGTGGGTATCAATTTTGATGAAGAAATTAGGACTCTCTTGATTTTGTGTTCTTTGCCTAAAATTTGGAATGGCTTGGTAATGGCAGTAAGTAATTCTGTTCTTGGATCTAGTACCCTAAAATATGATGATGTGATCGATTTTATTTTGAGTGAGGAAACTCATAGGAAATCCTCAAGTGGATCTACATTAGGAAGTGCCTTGAATGCACAAAGTAGGGGCACAATGATTGAGAGAGGAAGTAACTCTAGAAATCATGGGAAATCAAGAAGAAAGTCAAAGGGAAAGAGGTCTCAATCGAGAGGACCAAATGATTGTTGGTACTGTGGGAAACCAGGGCACAAAAAGAAAGATTGTTGGAATCGAAAGAAAAATGAAGGAGCTAAATCAGATGGAGACAAGGAGGCAAATGTGGTAAGTAAAAAATCCAAAGAGGATGCTTTGCTTCTGTCTTTAGAAAGCATTGATGATTCATGGGTTTTAGATTCTGATGCTTCATTTCATGCTACACCTCATAGAGGTTATTTCATTGATTATGTCCAAGGGGATTTTGGGCTTGTTTATTTGGGGGATAATGAACCCTATAAAATTTTTGGAAAGGGAAAAATTAAGATTAAGTTGCAAAATGGGAATCATTGGCTACTACATGAGGTAAGACACGTTCCAAGGCTGAATAGGAATTTAATTTCAACGGGGCAACTTGGTGATGAGGGTTGTGTAGTTACTTTTAATGATAAAAATTGGAAGGTATCAAAAGGTTCCCTTATAGCAGCAAAAGGTGTGAAAGTAGGAACCTTATATCTTTGTACAGGTCATATTGTTCCTTCTACTGTGATTGTTTCAGAGAAAAATGAATGTTCAGGAACAATTGTTGAAGTTGAGTAAGGAGAAAAAATAGCTACTGTAGATTCTGATATAGCACTATGGCACAATAGACTTGGGCACATGAGTGACAAATGTATGAAAGTACTTCATTCAAAGAAAGTTTTACCAGGTCTAAAATGTGTTAATATGGATTTCTGTGAAAGTTGTGTGTATGGAAAACAAAAGAGAGTGAGTTTTGTAAAGACTGGGAAGGAAAACAAAAAGGGAAAATTAGAGCTTGTGCATACAGATGTATGGGGACCAACTCAGGTATCTTCCCTTGGTGGTTCTCATTATTATGTTACATTTATTGATGATGCAACTAGAAAAGTATGGGTTTATTTCCTTAGATAGAAATCTGATGTATTTCAAACTTTTAAGAAATGAAAATGCTTGGTTGAAAATGAGACTGGTAAGAAATTAAAATGTCTTAGATCTGATAATGGTGATGAGTATTGTAGTCATGAATTTGAAGATTATTTCTCCACTAATGGTATTCATAGACATAAAATAGTTCCAAGGACTCCATAAGAAAATGGAGTGGCTGAACGCATGAATAGGACTATAATGGAGCGCGCAAGGAGCATGAGGTTGCATGTTGGGTTGCCCTTACACATGTAGGCAAAGGTTGTCAATACTATTGTATATTTGATTAATAGAGGTCCCTCTACTCCTTTGGGTTGTGGTATTCTAGAGGAGGCATGGACTGGTAAGAAGGTGAGTTATTCTTTTCTCAAGACCTTCGATTGTGAAGCTTTTGCTCATATAGACTCTTAAAATAGAACCAAGCTAGAAGCTAAATCAAAAAAATGTGTCTTTGTTGGATATAGAATTAATGAATTTGGTTATAGGCTTTAGAATTTTGAAAATCATAAAATTGTAAGAAGTTGAGATGTCATATTCAATGAGAAAGTGTTGTACAAAGATCTATTGCAACAACATGAGAAGAAATAAGATGATTATGCAGTGTTGGATGATACTCCAAAAGCTGATCTTTGAGCCATTCCTCATGATGTGCAACAATCGCAACAACAAATAGCACACACACCAGTGAATGTTAGATGATCAACAAGGCAAATTAGACCTCCACAAAGATTTTCTCCCTCTTTGTATTCTATTTTACTTATTGATGCTGGTGAACTTGAAAGTTATGATGAAGCTGTGCAAGTGGATACTAAGATTCAATGGGAGTCTACAATGAAAGATGAAATGGACTCTTTGCTAAAGAATAAGACATGGGATTTGTGCAAGTTTCCTATAGGTAAAAAGGCTTTATAGAATAATTGGGTTTACAGGTTAAAAGAAGAGGAAGGAGGTAAGAAAAGATTTAAGGCTAGGTTAGTTCTTAAAGGATTTGCACAGAAAAAGGGAATTGATTTTGATGAGATATTTTCTCCTGTTGTTAAAATCACTTCTATCCATACTGTTTTAAGTCTTGTGGCTACTGAAGATTTGCATTTAGAGTAGTTGGATGTTAAAATAGCCTTCCTTCATGGTCATTTGGATGAAGAAATATATATGGCTCAGCCACAAGGATTTTAGGTCAAAGGTAAGGAGAACTTAGTGTGCAAATTGAAAAAAAAATTATATGGCTTGAAGCAAGCACCTCGGCAATGGTATCTAAAATTTGACATGTTTATGCATGAGCATGGCTATAATAGGTGTCATTTAGATTATTGTGTTTATTTTAAGAGGTTGGATGATGATAGCTACATTATTTTATGTTTATATGTTGATGATATACTTGTAGTTGGGTCTAACATGGATCATATTAAGGGGCTAAAATGCCAGTTAGCACATGCATTTGTATGAAGGATTTGGGAGCAGCAAAAAAATCCTTGGTATGAAGATTTGCTTAGAAGTTGTTGCAAAATTTCTCTATGGAGCATGCTAAAGTTGTCAGCACACCTTTACCTAGTCATTTGAAATTGACTAAAGAGATGTGTCCTAAGACACAGGAAGAGGAGGATAAGATGTCCAAGGTACCCTATGCTTTAGCTGTAGGAAGCTTGATGTATTCTATGGTATGCACTAGGCCAGATATTGCCCATGCAGTGGGAGTCATTAGCAGGTATATGAGTCATCCAAGATTTGAGAATTGGAATGCTATCAAGTGGATTCTTAGATATTTGAGAGGAACATCCAATAAGTGTTTACACTTTGGGGGCTCTACTACTAATTTACAAGGCTATGTTGACTCAAATTTGGTAGGAGATATTGATACCAAGCAAAGTACTACAGGTTATGTCTTTATTGTTGGTGGAGTAGCCGTGAGCTAGGTTTCTAGGTTACAGAAGATTAATGCTCTATCCACTACAAAGGTGGAGTATGTTGCTACTACAGAGGCAGTTAAGGGGATGATATGGCTTCAGTTCTTCTTGGAAGAATTGGGACATCCTCAGAAGGATAATTATTTGTTCACCAATAGTCAGAGTGCCATTCATCTTGCAAAGAATTTAGCTCTACATTCTAAGACCAAACACATACAGTTGCAATACCATTTCATTCGGTCAGTTTTGGAGGATGGACAGTTAAAGCTAGAGAAGCTACATACAAATGAAAATCCAACAGATATGTTGACAAAGGTTTTAACAAGGGAGAAGCTGAACTCCTCTTCAGCTTTGGTTGGTCTTCTAGACTGACCATAAATAAAAGAACAACAGATTCTAGGGTGGTTTGATCTAGTGGGAGGCCCATGTGGTAGTGGTATTATTGCAAGATTAGTCTCCAAGTGGGAGATTGTTGTTTAGTGTGGAGCCTGATCATTCCCCAAGTGGGAGATTGTTAGATTATGGTGACTGATCATGAAAGTACTGTACATACTCCATAATTAGTGGGGTTTAGGGCATCACCCCAAAAAAAAAATTTGATCCCTATTTTATTGGGATTCATAGATTTTCCATTCGTAGATTCAGGTCAACATTTTATAACTCTAAAGTAGTTTAATACTTTTATAAAAGGGCTTAGGGTTACCGTGTTTCAATAGTGTGATGCAAAATTGGTTCTTGCGGAAATATTGAGCTGTAAGGGATTACAAATTGTAATCAGGTTGTAATCACTAGATTGTAATAAGATCAGACTTACTGTTTGGTGGACATAGCCTAGGGATTGGGTGAACCACGTTAAATCTTGGTGCCTTGCATTCATTTCTATGTGATCTATTATTTTATGTTATTGGTTATATTTGCATGTAGTTTTTATTTTTGTCCATGGTTTTATCCTAACAGTGAGGATCACCATTTTCATCATATTTGTCATACTTAGAAACCTCTATATCCTTGGGAAATGGAGGCATGTATAAACTCCTATCAAATGGAAGAGCATAGATTGATTCAATAAATAAAATCTTAGGGAGCTCTTTGGTAGTTTGCAATTGTGCAAGTTGTTTCCATAGTTCTTGCATTTCTTACCTAAAGATTTTAGCATCAGTACACTCTCATTTTTGGATTATTTGTTGCACATCAAAGTTGTGAGGAAGCTTCCATCCTTTGGTCGTCATATATTTAAAATATTGATCCCCGTTTTTCTCTAAAGATTTTGGCATCAATTTTTGAGCGAGTTCATCTTGTTGAAATTTTACAACATCTTCACTAGTTACTTCTTCATTACTTTTGTATTGTGATTGTCTAGGTGGTGAAGGGCATGCCCTTGTGTTGACTCAAGGAGTCCTTGGAGGTGAGTGATTTCCATGATTTCCACTAATAGGAATGTGTTTGAAAGGATTATGATAATAATCTCTTCTAATTTCCTCATTGTGTGTATGGTGGTTAGCTTTAGCTTGTTATTCTGCTCTTTCCCTAGTGCGGATAATTTCCAAAAGTCTTTCATTTTTGCATGCTTTCTCTTCTAAGTGGCATTTGATCTCATCAGGATGCATGTTGTTTGAAGTGATTTCACCTATGGGTGTGTTAAAGGGTGTTCCAAATGGATTCTCAAAATTGTAAAGTGGATTGTGTCGAACGTTGGTTGTCTATGCTTGGCTAGAATTGAGGACTTCCACACAAGGTTGTCCATGAGAACATCAAGGTGGAGTTTCTAATAGTGTGAAAATGAAAGGGGAATGACTACCATTTCCAACTTGGAACCTAATTGTGACCAACATGTAATGATGTGTCTTTTCTTAATAGGAAAGGAAAAGTGTGTCAAATTTGAAGCTCTTACAATAAAGATTAGTCACTTGTCAAAGTATAATAGATGACTTGTCAAATAGTTCTCAAAAACTTACAGCACTGGCTACTCAAGCCAAGGGAGCAAGTAAGAAGCTCAATAGTGAGTAGCTAGTATAGAATGGTAACCAGATTTTGACTAGTGATTTACCAATGATGTTTTGAGGCTTACATCTGATAGACTAAACCCAATTTTTCAACTTAGGATAACTCCTAACATATGGATGCACAACTAGAACTAGGAAGGACTGAAGTGACAAGATCTTATATCAGATAAAGTAGAACACAAACTCAATTTTGATAGCAAATAAGCTCAGGAGATATTCTTTTAGAAGCGAAGTGATAGTAGGATAATATAATATGTCATACAACACAATTTACAACATTCATGTAACTCTTCTATTATGGGTGATAGTTCATACTGGGCAAGATGATAGACTTTAGACTTTTGTATAGTGGGACAATAGACTTGATAACAATAGGGCAATATAATTTTTGAAATAGAATTTCGTGTGATATTTCTCTAGAGAATAGGAGATAAAGTTCTAGTTTTGTGAAAAAAGACAAGTTTTTTACTCCAAAAGTTTATGTTTCAATTTGATAATTAGGTAATTTTTAAATTAGTCAGTGTCAAATTTTAGTGTGGGTCAACAACAAGGTTTGCAAATAGTATGGGTTTGTAACATGTCTCAAACAATTGAAAAAGGATAAAAACAACCTTCCTACCAATTTTACTAAGATGTTTGATTTGCAAGAATGTTAACATTGGTCAATACATTCAAAAATAGTAGCCAAGCAATCTACCTTAGAGTCATAGTTCATTACTCAACAACTTGGCCCATGCTTGATGCTCCTTTGCCTCACATCAAGTGGTTTCCCACAAGAGATATTGGATTTTTCATGGAAGTTCCATAAACACAACCAAGGCAACACATATGGTGAGTGTAAAATCTTGGGGTGATTTGGGTAGTCCACTAGAATCGATCTTTGCACCAAGAAGTTGAGTGGAAAAATAGGGTAGTTACTAACTTAGGGTGTTTAGAAAGGGCTTCCATTCATAATTTTCCTCTTGCAACCAATTGAGGAACACCCCATCTTGTGGTGGTTAACAGACCTCATGGCCACAAGAGAACCTTAAGCATTCTTTCATAATGATCTCCTTATGGTTGAAATCCCATAAGTGATCACACTAAGTGAAGAGAAACACTACATCTACCAAAGTTTTGTGTCCTTGATAGCCTTGAGTTTATAGTGGGTTGGAAGAGCTAGGCATTAGCTTTTCCCCACTTGGGTCATTCCTCTTAGGCTTTCCAACAACAAGCCCTCTAAAGGATTCTAACTACCATAGATTGGATCCACTCTCAAGGGTCAAGATTTTTGATTCACCACAAGGGTGAAAAGCATACTCTCCTTTCTTGATTGCTTCCCCCAAACATGCCAAGAAGATCCAATTATCCCCTTGCTTTAAAAATCCAAAGACAAGTCAAGATTTTTGATTCAACACAAGGTGAATAGCATACTCTCCTATCACCAAAGAACCCAAATCACAAGTTTAATGTGCCTATGAAAATAAAATAACTGGTAGATGCCACACATGGAATAAAAGGAAAAAAGAAAGTAAGTTATGGTTTTTATGCATTGGGTAGCCCTGCAAAAAAAAATTAGTAGCCCTTGTGCATTTGAAGCTTTGACATGCATTCTTTTTAAGGAAATTTAGGTAAATATGTCAAGGTAATACCCTATAATCACAACCATTAGCCCCACAAGTTAGCTTCAAAATAATATAAAATCTACAAATAAAACATTTGTAAAATAGCTAAAGACCTATAAAAACCAATAAGCACCAAGTAGCAATTGAAAAAATGACAAAATCACTCAAACAACAAGCAAATTCAAGTCAGGTGATAGTTTTTGCTGAAATTTTGTTGTGTGATACTTCTCCGTATATCTATGTGACAGAATCTTCCTGTGCAGTATTTCTTCCTAAGTCAAGCAAAAAAACTTACTATATCATGGCGACAATGTTTAGTATAGTTGTGCAACACTATTTCCAAAATGTATCATCCTGCAGTTATAAGAACTATTATACAAAATTGGAAAAATGTCACCCAAAATCTGTGACTATAAAAAAAGAAAAATTGTGAATAGAATGTAGAAAATGTAGAAATGCAGCAAGAAGAAGAGCAAAACTAAGACATTTTGCCCCACAGTGGACGTCAAAAATGTACACTCAAAAGGTATCACACTCTAAACCCTTATATCCAAATGATTCCATGAGTTTGAAATTCGTAGATACCAGCTTAGAGCTCCCTATCCACGGAGTGCAAGAGAGTATGTTTCAAGAATAAGAAGGCTCTCAACCTACATTAGAGATACTCTTCTTGCTAGTAAACCATGCAATGGGAGGTTCCAAAGATGAGATGCAAGAATGCAAATTTCCACAAGGAGTTCCTCAAGGATGCAAATGCAAGTGTGAAGATTAAGCTACATGAATATGCAAAATACAGCTATTCTAAGCAATGATGAGAGTTTTACAATCCCACTATTATGCTATGTGATTCAAGTTATTGCAAAGAAACTACATTAACATGCAACTATGCTAAAATGCTATATGATACTAAGCTAATATGTGATGGTTGAGAGAATGAGACAAGATATGAGAAGTTCTCCACAAAAGGCTCTCAAGAATTTGAATAGTAAACCTACAGCATAGCAATACTCAAGAGTGTGGATCCTTTAAAAAGGGGAGATTTATCTCTTTTAAAGTTGTACAAATGATAAAGATAAAAGTCAAGATGATGGATGATCAATGGTGGAGTTCGGAAAGAAAAGTGATCCATGTGCACACACATGACAACCAATAGAATATAAGTTGACTTCCCATATAAGACAAAATTCACAAAGTCTTTTCTTTTAATTTGTAAAATACAAAAAAGCACTTTATATGTGCACTTTAAGTGGGTTAGAAGAATGGGGTCTTTTATTTAGTTAAAAGGGGAGATTTTCTTTTAATCAAAAAATTAACTTAGGATAGCATGGTCAAACTATAGGTTATAATCAAATTAATTGAATATTAACAATTTGGTCTAGGTAAATGATTAATTAAATTACCCAAACTGCTAAGAAGAGGGCTAATAGTCTAGATGACCATTTTTAGGTGATTATGATGTCAATACCAATTTCCACCTATATATCGATGTGTACCTATATATCTTGTATCTGTACATGTATATCCATGTGTACTTGTATATCTTGTATCTGTACATGCATATCCATGTGTACCTATATATCCTTGTATCTATATCCATCATGTAGAAATCTTTATCTTCATTTTTTTCCCCCTTTGACATCAATGACAAAGGAGATATACCAAGGTTTTAATGTAACAAAAAGATAAGAAAAATATGCCCTCCCCCCCCCCGCCCCCCTTAAACCTATCACTCATTCATGAACTTATGCAAGAGAAGAGAGGGATAAAACCCCCAATCTTGTTCATAACCCTTCAAATATGGTTCTTGAGAGAGCTTTTGTAAATATGTCAACAAGCTGATCTGAAGAAGGAAAAAATTCTAATTCAACATTATTGTTGGCCATTTTTGCCCCAATTCAATCCATCATTGATAACCAATCTAAGAGATCTTCAGTGGGCTAATTTCTATGAGGTGTGTTAACATGCGATTTGGTTGGTGCTAACTTTTGTGTTAACCCGATCTCTTAATAGGTTGAGTTGGCTTGGTTTCTTCATGTCTCCAGCTAGTTTAGCTTGTTTATGTGCTGAGTTGGCTCATTTTTCCTTCATGTGCTAAGTTGCATGTTAACGTGCATTTTCTGTCAAGGTTAACATTCCATGTTAACCATTTCCACTATTTTGAGAAGTGACTTTTCTTGCTTCTACAAAATTGTGAAAATGAATGTTGCCTTTTCAACTACGTATTGGGAATGTGCCAACAAATAAATTAGTGCCAAATGGTGGGCCAGTTCCATCAGTGCATTTCACTCACTGTCAAATCAAGGATCATCTATAGGTGTTGCTATATCACTATGCAAAGTTGCAAGGTGGTTATTTCATGCAACATAGCGAGCACTTCCCATGTGGTAGGGGGTCCCTTCCTTTTATACACCATGGTGTGGTGGATCTTTTTTTTGCTGGATATTTTTTCATCTAATGGTTTTCGTATTTTTGGTGCACCATTCCTGGGTCTTTTATGAAGATGTGATGGCTATAAAATTTAGATGCATCTTTGGAGATTCCTTGCTTCATCCTAGCCGCTCATTCGATATAAAGAAAACCTTGATCAAGGGATTTGTTTTAATCAAGAATTGGGGATTTTCTTGTAGCATCTGAGCCATCTAATTCAAACAAGGAAATCTACATCTATGGTTATCATTTTTGGGCAGATCTAATTTTCCATGCATGGGTCAACTTTGTGATTTTCATGGTAGGTCAACATTGTGTGTTATCCTATCCTACATTTTTTGATAGCAACATGAATAGATTTGTTGCAGTCATGGCTTGTCACTAGGACTATTAATTTAATGCAAAAGTAGCTCTTTGGGCCTTGAAACGCCAATGATAATCCCCTTCCATGCCTATTTAACAGTTTTTCCATAATGATGATCTTTTCAATTGCCAAAATATTTTTTTGGCCCTTCCTTGCACTTCACTACAACAAGTTGATTTTAGGTCAAATTTCATTCTGATATTCATTTATTATACTCTGTAACCTCCACTCTATGGTTATTAGAGTTCGAACTCAAGGTTGTATCTCATTTATGCCTAATCTATAAAGGCAAGTTGTAAATACTTTTTCCAGGTTCTTCTCTATTTGTATTTTTGTAGTAGTGTTATGCTCTGCAATTTTTGCCTTTCATGAATAGAAAACTTAGCTTCTACCTCATCTTGCTAGTCTAATATATTGTGCATTTTATGCCTTGTATGAATTATTTCCTTATTTATTCTTTTATGTTCACATAGCATGTGTAGCCTACTGCTCAATGTTGTTATGTGAAATTTTTTCCTTGTAACATTTCATTAGTTTTACCTTCATGTGAATTTTGAAAGAGTATATTTGAGCGAAGATCCATTTATTTAGGTGATTTATTCATGTTTTGTGTAGTCATAGGTAGAGTTGTAACAAATATTTCTATCTTGGTGCATCACCACCTCCCCCCCTGCCTTTCAGTAGTTTAATTTCTATATTCATTCTCCCTTTTCTTCTCAAGAAGTAGTTTAGGTGCACCTTAATAGTAAGGAAGTTGGACTTCTCTAGAGATTTGACCATAGAGCACAAGTTCTACACTTGGAGGCCATTCCATGCTACACAAGGTTGCCTGAGACACATTCTCTTAGGCTAGGGTGCAAGATTTTGTGTCAAAAGTTGTTGGCATGCCCAATAGGACTACATTCAAGCTTACTATGAAGTCAACTAGTTTGCTAGTGGCAAAATAAAGACTTCAACTTCTGTACTAAGAAGACAGTGCTACTCTTGGAATTTTAGCCTTCAAGAGGATCACATTCAAGAACTTGGTGACTCCATATCTACATCTTGGTTTTAGACCATAATTGTTGAGATTCATGCCCAAAGCTCAAACAAGGGCATCTTCTAGAGGTAATTTTCAATATACAAAAGTTTCATTTTCAAATCCTAGAAGAAAAAAGAATAGTATTACTAGTTAGGAGTTTAGCAGTAGCACATACACTACAAGATCTCTTTCCACTCCTCTTGTTGACAGATCACAACCTAGGGTACCACCTTTCCATTTGAATAGATCATTATTCCATATGGGCCAACCTAGAGTGGATGTTTTTTCCACTTTCAATGGTGGGAGCCCCCTTATTCTGGCTCAAAGGCATGATATACCAGTGCCTACTCTTAAAAGTCTACCTAAGTTTACTGGTGAAACTTCCATTTCCCCCTTAGAGCACATTCAAGAGATTTCTAATGTTTTTAATATTCATCATATCACTGACGATGATGTTGTGGTTAGAATCTTAGCCTCATCATTTAAGGGAAAAGATTTACAATGGTATAGGGGATTTCCTCACAACTCCATCAATAATTGGGATGAGTTAGGAGAAAGATTGTGTAAGCATTTTGAATATAAGTGTGATCATTTATCACTTTTGGAGAAACTAAGTACAATTAAAAGAGCACCCCATGAGTGCATGACTGATTTTAATTATAGATTTCAAAAAACATTGGATAGAATTCCTACTACAGCAAAACCTCTCCTTGGTAATGCTTTCTTGCATTATCTTAAAGCTCTCAATCATAGAATTGCTACCATATTGCAAACCTTGGGAGGACATACTGTACTAGCTGCATATGAATTTTCCATAATGGCAAAAAATAATTTGATCCAAAGTGAGGAGCTAGCTCCAAGGCCTCCAATGCCACTATTTCCTGACATGCCTACACATCAACCCACAATGGCTCCCATCCAAACTGCAACTACATGTTAGCCTCTTTTTACTGCTCTAACTTCCACATCTTTGAATGGGATTAATGAAATTAGGGCCATGATGTAGGATATGATGCAAAATATAGATAAAAGGTTTGATGATCATACTACAGTAGTGCAAAAAATGAACAAAAAATTGGTGACTTTGGAGAGACAACAAGCTCAGGGTGGTAGGCCTCTTCAGCATCATTGTCAAAATCCTACATATATGCCCCCAAATCAAAATCAAGGTTATGCCCCACATAATAAAAATAGGCCTAATGGCAATACCTCTACTGCAAATGCAAATACAAACCTCAATGGGGATTTGGTCCCTTAGAACAATTTGGCTTAAGATCAAGACTTTTGTCCTTCTTGTAATTATTCATATAGTTCTTGTATGTTCCATAAGGTATAGGAGTTCCTAGCAATAACTACATAGGATCAAAAAATAGGACAGCAATATAATGTTGGTCAATCTACTGATGCTTCTCATTTACATCAACAGGGTGATTGTTCTTTCATGAACCATAAGCCAGAGGAGCATTGTCATGCCAACCATGATGCCATAGCTCATAATACTAGAAGCAAAAGGAGATATGTAGAGGATGCTCCATCCTCTTCATAAAATGAGGCTACAAAGGCTATCCCACATGCCATAAGTACAAATGTGCAACACAATGTTGCTGCTCCATTGCAAAATCAAAGCAATAGGAAGACTAAAGAGAAACATCCTTCTCCCATTCATATACCAGACCCTGTGGTCACCAAGGTTCCAACCAAGTCAGCATACACCCCTCTCAACATTGTAGATCAAATGAAAAGGACCAATATTAGTGTTCCTATGTGGGATATTCTTTCAATGCCATCTCAATTAGAATTGCTACAACAAGAATTAAATATTGTCAGAGTACAGACCAAACCAGCTACCATGGATGATGTAACAAGTTTGGTACAACCAATAAAGGAAGGAGATACAATTAAGAAAAATAAACCTCCTCCCTTTTATGTCTCTTTGATTAGAGGGGACAGGCTAGTTCATAATTGCATGATTGATTCTGGAGCTAGCAGTTATGTAATGCCTAAATGTATTGCTGACCTACTTGATATTAAGTATGTACTTTAGTTGGATGGTAGCTCTATTAAGAAAGTTGGAATACTAAGACATGTAGAAGTGGCATTACATGCATGCCCTACTTGTACTATCAAACTAGATATATCAGTAGTTGAGATTGATCCATTATTTTCCATTTTCCTTTTGAGGGACTTTACTACATAGATAGGTGGTTATATTGCCTCAGATTGGTCTTATATATTTTTTATAACAAGATATGGGACAAAATCCCCCCTAAGAGTAGACCCTTTAGCCATTAACCATATAGAAACTTATACTCCCAACCCCATAAACATGAATTGCACGATTTGAGAGGAGGATGAGGAATGCATAACTCATGAACATGATACTACTTTAGCAAAGGTGCATGATTACCTTTTGGATGAGTGGGTTGCCACTTATCATTTTGATCCAATGCAAGAGTGTGTAGAGATGGTCTTGGAACATACTGCATGAAGAGAATGCTCCTATGCCTAATCTCATGAAAAAAAGGGAAGGTACGAATGGATTATGGAGTATGTTCTTTGATGGCTCAAGAAACGAAAATGGTTTAGGTGTTGGTGTAATGTTGGTTTCACCTAATTTGGAGAAATACTACTTTTCATATAGACTCTAATTTAGCTACACTAATAATGTGGTGGAGTATGAAACTTTGATCCAAGGTCTCCAACTAGTAGAAATGAGAGGTATCAAGCTCTTAACAATATATGGTGATAGTGAGTTGGTTGTGAAACAAATCAAAATGTCACGAAGAACAACCTTCTCAAATCATACAAACATAGAGTTTGGGATCTACTTGAAGGCTTTCAAGCTGCCAATATTCAGAGTGTCCTAAGAAATAAAAACAAACATGCTAATAGGCTTGCAACCATTGGTTCTCTTTATGATATATTAGAGCATGTTGCTAATGAAAAGAAGCAACAAATTAGAATTTTTGTAAGGCCTGCTATCCCAAAAAATCGTAAAAATTGGCAAATGTTTGATTCTAATTTACAAATTGTTAATTTCTTGCAAAATGAAGAAGAGTTCTCTACTAGAAATCAGTTCAAGCTTCAAAATTAGTATGGGGACCAAATTATGAACCTAAACTCCAACATATTTCCTAAAGGTCTAGTTACCTTAGAGGGCATTTTCAACTCTGATGATCAAGCAAAAGAAAAGGTTCAAACTTGATTGCAAGGAGGGATGACTACACACCTATCACTGTTGTTGATGGAAAGACTGTTAACTTGGGAAAGGTATGCACTAATGCTAAACAAGAAGTTTTCATTAATTTATGTTAGGAATTCAATGATGTTATTGCTTTGACATATGAAGACTTAAAGGGTTTTGATCTAAGTCTATTTTAGTATATCATAGATTTAGACCATGATGTAAATTCTGTTAGACAAAAGCAAAGGCCAATCGGCCCAAAGATTGAACCCTTAATGAGAAAGGAACTATCTAAACTTATAGAAGCCAATATCATTTTTCCTATTAAGCACTCTTCATGGGTAGCCAATCTTGTTCCTATTAGAAAGAAGAATGGAGAAATCATATTGTGTGTAGATTTTAGGGAGCTTAATAAGGCTTCTCTTAAAGATCACCATCCCCTTCCTTCTATGGAACAAATTCTGTCCAAGGTTAGTGGCTCAAAAAGCCTTTCTTTCTTATATGGTTTTTTAGGCTATAATCAGGTGTTAGTCCAAGAGTTAGATAGATATAAGACAATATTCACTACCAAATGGGGAACCTATGCTTATTGTAAGATGTCATTTGGACTAGCCAATGTAGGTGCCACATTTCAAAAAGAAATGGAGATGGCCTTCAAGGGTGTGGTAGAAAATTTTATCCTAGTCTATCTTGATGATATAATTGTCTTCTCAAAACATGTAGTAGATCATTTTGATCACTTGAGATAGGTATTTTAAAGATGCAAAGAGTATGGTGGGTCCTTAAATCCAAAGAAGTGTGTGTTTGCCACTAACGAAGGAAAGCTCCTATGACATATTGTGTCAAGAAAAGGGCTAACAATAGATCCAGAGAGAGTAGAATCAATTCTCTCTCTCCCAATTTCTAGTCATAAGAAAGGATTATAGAGCTTTCTTGGTAGAATCAACTTCGTAAGGAGGTTCATCCCTAATATTGCCTCTATGGTGAAGCCTCTCACAGCTATATTGAAAAAGAACCTGGTGCTCACTTGGACTAGAGAAGGGAAGAATAGTGTTGAAGAGATCAAGAAATCAATTGCATGAGCTCCCACTCTTGTCAACCTCAAGTTTGATAGAGACTCCATCCTTTACTCCCTTGGAGGAGAGTCAAGTATATCAACTATTCTAATATAGCTGAGTGATGAGAATTTGGAGCAACCCACTACTTTCTTTAGTGAGGGGCTTAGAGATTATGAAGGAAGATACAACTATGTAGAGAAGTAGATCATTGTTGTTGTAAGGGCTCTCAAAAAATTTAGACATATTATATCCCATAACAAGGTCTAGCTCTTGGTTCCACATGCAAGTGTAAAGGAATTCCTGCTAAACAAAGATATCAATGAAAAAAGAGTTGGATGGATCACAAAAGTCATGGAATATGACATTGATATTAAGATCACCAAACTTGTGAGAGGAAAAGGATTGTGTGAGAAAATGGTCTACTCTTTTGAGACACTCAAGGAGGCTTCCCTCTTAATACATGATGAGAAACCAATAGAGAGTGAAAATTAGAATGATTGGTTGCACAACATGGTTACTTTCCTGGTAGAGGGAAGATATCCACAAGGCCTGAATAGAGCTAAGAGAAGATAGTTTAGATTGTAGTACATTCCTTATGTCTTTGTGGATGGAATACTATTTAGGAAGGATTCTAATGGATTCCTATTTAGGTGTATCAAAATGGATTAGATCAATAGGCTATTAAAAGAGTTCCATGATGGGCTTATTGGTGGTCATTTCTTAGCTAGGGTTACAATATTGAAGATAATGAGGGCTAGTTATTATTGGCCAACTCTTTTCAATGATTGCCACAAATATGTGAGGAAATGTGAGAAATGTACTTTCTTCTTGGGAAAGTAAAGATTGGTCACCCTTCCTCTCCATCCCATCCAAGTTGACCAAGCCTTTGCTCAATGGGCTTTGGATTTCATTGGTCCAATAAACCCACCCTCTAGTGCTAGTCACAAATGGATCTTGCCAACCATAGATTATTTCAAAAGATGGACAGAGGTAGTAGCTCTGAAAGATGCAATAGAAACTTTAGTGCTTGAGTTTCTTGATCGGATAGTAACCAGATTTGGTGTTCCTTCAACTATCATATCAGACAATGCCAAATCTTTTATTGGAAATCATATATGCTCTTGGGCTCTAGAATATGGAATATATTTGAGCACTTCCTCAAATTATTACCCCCAATGGAATGGCTTAGAAGAATCCTCTAATAAGAACCTCATTAGAATAATGAAGAGGAAAACTAATGAGAATCAGAGGTGTTGGCATGCTAAGTTGAAGACTACCCTTTGAGCTGATAGAATCACACCCAAGAGAGCAATTGGAAACTCACCCTTTATGCTACTATATGGAAGGGAAGAAAGGCTTCCTATTTCACTTGAGTTTCCCTTTCTTGAACAAGCTCATCAATTGGAGCTAGTTGAAGCTAACACTATGACAATTAGGCTAGCTAAAATAATGAAACTAGAGGAGAAAAGATAGCAAGCTATGCATACACTTGAGGTACATCAGTAGCAAGTCAAAAGAAGCTCTGAAAAGAAGGCTATAGCTAGAATTTTTAAGGAGACCTTGTCCTCAAGTGGGATGCTGGTAGAGCCAAGCTAGGTAGGAACTCCAAGTTTGATACTATGTGGAGTGGTCCATATGTTATCACCAACTATAAAGAGGCCAATGCTTTTTAGCTATCCGGCTTGATGGTGAAGTTCTCCAAATCCTAGTCAATGGGATTCACCTTAAACCTTTCTTTTAGAGGAGGTTAAAGGTTTTTGTACATATTCAGATAGTTTTCTTTCCTTCCAATAAGTGCACAAGCATCTTTTCTCCCCTTTTGGAGTTGTTCTGAGCCTTCTGGAGCTCCCTAGATTTTTTTATTCTTTTCTGGTTGCAAATTTTGTAAAGCTATAGGTGGGGTAGCATGTTGTTACTTATTGGTGACTCTATGACCAATGGATTGCTTATGGCCACTGATCTATGCTTAGTAGGCAAGCATCCCATTGAGTCACAAAAATGTTGGCCATTTCTACCCCCCATTCAGCTCATCACTGATAACCAATCTGAGAGATCTTCAATGGGCTAATTTCTTTGAGGTGGGTTAACATGCGATTTGGTTAGTGTTTACTTTTGTGTTAACCCAATCTATTCATAGGCTGAGTTGGCTCAGCTTCTTCATGTTTCAAGCTAGTTTAGCTTGTTCATGTGTCAAGTTGGCTCATTTTTCCTTCATGTGCTAAGTTGCAAGTTAACACGCATTTTCTATTGGGGTTAACATTTCACATTAACCATTTTTGCTATTTTGAGAAGTGACTTTTCTTGCTTCTGTGAAATCGCAAAAAAGCATGCTGCCTTTTCAATCATGTATTGGAGAATGTGCTAACAAATAAATTAGTGCCAAGTGGTGGGCTAGTTCCTTCAGTGCATTTTACTCACCATCAGATCAAGGATCATCTATAGTTGTCACTATGTTGCTGATCTGATTAGGATCTAGGACTATTACAGAGGAATGCTTAACATTATTTCATAAAGTAAAATTTCAAAGAATTAATTAGAAAATTAACACAACTTAAATGCTGAAATGAACAAAGCATAAAAAGGTAATGACTGAAAGAAAGAGAGTAGAGAGACATAAGGCAAAACACGATTGATAACGGAGTTCATCCGCAGATCGGACTACATCTCCGGGTCCTGCTCCAATAGAGGGACCAATCCGATTTGCTCCAAAATCAATTACAAGTGTTCAAGATCTTCCCTTCAAGCACAATTATAGCATTACTCTCCAATGTGCAGGAATAATCATCAAGTCTCCAAAATCATAATCTCCTTCTCATCACCTAGATGCCTTTCCAAAGCCTACTACCCCCATTTTATACATCAAATTTAGCCAAAAATGGGCTAAAACAATTAACTAACAAAATCCTCCATTTTGGTTACATATTTCGAATTTACCCCTTTTACCATTATTTGGATATGATTTGACACCAAAATTAAGGGTTTGTTTTAAACAAATACCCCTAATTAAATAAGCTTGGGCAGATTTGTTATGAATAGATAACAACTCTTCCCTTAATATTACATATGCCATAACTAGCCCATTGGTTGGCCTTAATTTTAGGAGGCCAATGGTTAGGAGTTCAAGTCCCATTATCTCATTCCTTTAATTCGAATTAAATAGCTATTTTAATTCAAATTTGAATGTTTTCCCTCTCTTTATGATTTCGTGATGTCATGTTGATGTCATCAAAATCCATACTTTTACTGGAATTTGAAACCATCATAACTTTTATATCCGATCTATGTTCTTGATGAAACAAACGCCATTGGAAAGCTTTTGACGAGCTCTTTCATTTGGAATCCATTGTCAAATACTTTTGAGATGATTATTTTTTCACCCTTTTACGACCTTTGGTCCCAGTTTGACCAAATTTTGACCAGTCATAATTTTTGCACTTGAACTCCAATTTTGATCGTTCAAGTTATGTTGGAGTCAAAATTGTGAACACTTGTAATGATGTTGATTCTTGGAGCATTGGGGACATTTTACTTTTCAGTAATTTTCATCCCCTGGATCAGTTGCTATGCAAAGTTACAAGGTAGTTATTTCATGTGACATAGCAACCACTTGCCATGTGGCAAGGGGTCCCTTCTTTTTATGGGTTGTGGCATGGTGGATCTTTGGTTTGTTGGATTTTTTTGATCTAATAGTTCTCATATTTTCACACCATTCCTAGGGGCTTTTACAAAGATGTGATGGCCATCAAATTTAGATACATCTTTGGAGATTCCTTGCTTCATCCTAGCCATCCATTTGATCTAAAGAAAACCTTGATCAAGGGATCTATTTTAATCAAGTGTTGGTAATTTTCTTGTAGTTTGAGCCATCCAGTTTAAACAAGGAAATCTACATCTATGATCATCATTTTTGGGCAGATCTGATTTATCATGCATGGGTCAACTCTATGATTTTTGTGATGCATTAACATTGTGTGTTATCCCATCCCACATTTTTTGATAGTAGCACAAATGAATTTTTTTTGGCCATGGTACATCACCAAGACTATTTATTTAATGCAAAAGTGGCTCTTTGGGCCTTGAAACACCAATGATTATACCCTTCCATGATTATTTAATGGTTTTTCCATAATGACGTTCTTTTGGGCTGCCAAAATCTTTCTTTGGCCATTCCTTGTACTTCACTACAACAAGTTGAAATCAGGTTAGATTTCATTTTGATATCCATGTATTGTACTCTATAACCTCCACTCTATGGTTGTTAGAGTTTGAACTCAAGGTTGTATCTCAGTTATGCCTGATCTATAAAGGTAAGTTGTAAATACTTTTTCCAAGTTCTTCTCTATTTGTATTTTTGTAGTAGCATTTTGCTCTATATTTTTGCCTTTCATGAATAGAAAACTTAGCTTCTACCTCATCTTGCTAGTCTAATATATTGTGCATTTTATGCCTTGTATGGATTATTTCCTTGTTTATTCTTTCATGTTCGCATATCATGTGTAGCCTATTGCTGAATGTTGTTATGTCAATCTGTTTCCTTGAAAAATTTCATTAGTTTTACCTTCATGTGAATTTTGAAAGAGTATATTTGAGTGAAGATCCATGTATTTAGGTGATTTATTCATGTTTTGTGCAGTTATAGGTAGAGTTGTAACCAATATTTCTATCTTGGTGCATCACCCCCCTTTCCCTTTCAGCAATTTAAGTTTTGCATTCCTTCTCCCTTTTCCTCTTAAGAAGCAGTTTAGGTGCACCCTGATAGTAAGGAAGTTGGCCTTCTTCAAAGATTCAACCTTAGAATGCAAGTCCCACACTTGGAGGCCATTTCCATGTTACGCAAGGCTACCTAAGACACATTCCCTCAGGCTAGGGTGCAAGCTTTTGTGTCAACAAATACCATTCAAGATATCTTCCCTTATGAAATGATAACAAAGATCAATGTGCTTGGTGCATGAATGCATGACTAGATTCTTAGAAATATTAATTGCACTCTAATTATCATAATAGATAGGAACTAGTTTAGACACTATTACTTTCATATCTGATGAAGTTTGAAGCATCCAACAAACTTGTTGACAATAAGAATATGCAACTATATATTTAGCCTCTGTAGTAGAAAGTGTAGTAGATTCTTGATTTTTACTATGCCAACACACTAGTCTATTACCCAAGAAAAATGTTGCTCCTAAAGTACTTTTTCTTTCATTTAGATAACCTACACAATTTGAGTCACTATAAGAAACAAATCTATAATCATCATGTTTAGGATACCAAATCCCATCATCCAAAGTACCTTGAATATATCTAAAAATTCTTTTAAATACCATAACTTGAGATTCTTTAGGTGAAGATTGAAATCTTGCAACCAAACATATGACATGCATGATATGAGGCCTTGAAGTTGTGAGATATAGTAAACTACCAATCATGGATCTATAAGTAGTTTGATCAACATTAGGAGAATCATCATTTTTAGTAAGTTTACATCATGTTATCATTGGTGTTCCCATAGGCTTACAATCTTCCATATCAAATTTCTAACATTTTATTTGCATACTTAGTTTGGGATAAGAATATACCATTTTCTAACTGAGAAATTTGCAACCCAAGAAAATATGATAGTTCTCCAAGCATGGATATTTCAAATTTAGATTACATAAGCTTTTAAGAACCTTGACTTAAAGCATCATCATTAGATCCAAATTCTATATCATCAACATAGAAAAGAACAATGAGAACATCATCACATGTGCCATATATGTACAAATTGATATCAACACCACCTCTTCTAAAGCCATTTTTGATAAGATATTAATCCAACCTAGAATATTGGTCAAGCCCCTAGAGCTTGTTTCAAACCATAAAGATCCTTTTTTAGCCTATATACATGAATAGGATAGTCTTTGTTTTCAAATCTTTTAGGTTGATCCATATAAACCTCTTCATCAAGATAACCATGTTAATAAATGTCATTTTAACATCCATTTGGTACATTTTAAAGCTCTTGAAAGCTGAATGTGCAAGAAAGATTCTAATTGCTTCAATTCCAGCCACTGGTGCAAAAGTTTCATCAAAGTCCACAATTCTATTTGTGCTCAACCCTTACAAACCAATCTAGCCTTTTTCCTTGATATCTTTCCATTTTCATCAAGTTTATTTCTAAAGACCCATTTAGCACCTATTATATTTTAATCTTTAGGTATAGGCATTAATTTCCAAGTTTTATGCTTTTCAATTTGACTTGGTTCCTCTTTGATAGCTTTAACCCAAAACTCATCCATACTAGCTTCTTTATATGATTCAGGTTCAATTTGAGATAACAAACAGAGATTAGAACATTCACTAGATGTAGTTCTTGTTATCATTTGAATACCTACATGTTTATCCCCTTTAATGTGTTCATGAGGATGATACTTCTTCAATCTTGTTCATGTAGCCTTTGTACCTATGGGTTCTGGTGTTTCTATTTGATCTTTTATCTCTCCTTCACATTAAACAACTTTATTATCTACTTCTTTTAAGTTGTTATCACTGTCTTGTAGTAAAATACTATCCATTCTTATTTCCTTTTTATCCTACACAACTTCGTCTACTTTCACATGTATAGTTTCATCAAGTTTATTCAACCTTTTATCAAAACATTTGTAAGATTCACTTCAAGAAGAATATCCTAAAAAGATTCCTTCATCACATCTTGAATCAAAGCTTCTTATAAATTTTTAATGAAGCATCTACTTCCAAAAATTCTAAAATACTTAATAGATGCAAGATGTCCATACCATAACTCATAACTAGTGTACTTAGTTTTTACCCTTAGTTGGGCCCTATTTAAAATATATATTATTGTTTGAACTGCTTCTTTCCAATACCTATTTGATACTTTAGATTTATCTAACATAGTCCTTGCCATTTCTCTCACTGTTTGGTTCTTTCTCTCAACAACTCTATTTTGTTGAGGTGTTCTGGATGTTGCATATTGTCTTTTGATGCCATGTTTTTCACACTGGTCAACAAATTCATCTGAAGTAAACTCACCACCTTTATCCAATTGTAAGCATTTAATCTTCATGTCTGACTCATTTTCAACCATTTTCCTAAAAATCTTAAGTTTTTAAAATGCCTTTGATTTATGCTTTAAGAATGTTACCCATGTCATTCTTGTATAATTTTCTATAAAAAGAATGAAATAATTTTTACCATTTAATGACATTGTCGTTGTAGGACCACATAAATTAGTATGTACTAATTGCAATGGTTTAGAAGAAAAATATTCTTTTGAAGGAAAAGATGCCTTTGTTTGTTTACCATGTTGACACCCTTCACAAATAACACTCTCTAGCTTACTTATACATGGCATAACTCTTACTTTCTAATGCTTACTAACTTTTACCAAGTTGTCAAAATTCAAGTGCCTAAGCCTTTTGTGCCATAACCAGCTTTCATTCATCTATCCTATAAGACAAACATCTTCATGATTGTTAGTATTTGTGATATCTTTTAAATTGTATACATTCCCTTTAGATCTTTTACCTAATGCAGCCAACTATCCAAATTTTAATTTGATTTGGAAACCATGGTCATCAAAAACAACTTCATATCCATGATCACAAATTTGACTAACACTTAGAAGATTTTATTTTAATCCATAAACATAATACACATCATGAATGGACTTTTTTTACTAAGCATCAAAGAACCCAAACCTTTAATTTTCCTTGAAGAATCATCACCAAAACTAACATTGCCACCTTTGTAGTTAATCAATTTGTCAAACTTTGTTCTATCTCCTATCATGTGTCTAGAACAACCACTATCAATTATCCAAAACTCCTTTTCTTCAAAATGTAAAGCCATTTGAACAAAAATAGACTTATTAATCTTAGGTTTCCATATCTTAGTCACTTTAGTATCAAATTCTTTATCAACTTGTAGACTAGCATAAGATTGATCATTCTGAATTGACTTAGTTTTGCAATTACACATAACATGACCAAAGAGATTGCATTTGTAACATCTTAGACCATTTATTTTAGGAAAGGAATAACCAAAATGAAATTTTTAATACCTCCTTGACATGTATCTAGAATTACTTATTCTATGTCCATATAGATGACACATGAAGCAATACCAATCAAAGAAAGAAGTGAAAATGTTTGAGTATCTTTTACCCATGAATGAAGTTCTTTATATAAATTGATTTTTATCATTATAAATCTGATAAAAATCTGCATTTTTACCTACATTTGAAGTGGTAGCATTCTAATTTGTATCCTTACTTTCAGATTTATCTTTCATGTCACTAGAACATTATCCAAGTTCAAAACCAATTCTCATTAGATCATCAGTTCTTCTTTGTTTCCTTAACATATCATCCAAATTAGTGTTCTCATATTTTTATAAATTTCTTCTATATGATACTACTTCATTCAGTAACCTTGTACATTCCCAATCTTTAGAACTTAACTCTTCCTTAGTGACAAAGACAATTCTCTTTTGTTCCTCAACTTGTAATTTCAATTCTATAACTTGCTGATTTAAGTCCTTAGTTGCTTTTTCAAATTTATATTTTTCTTTTAAGAATTAATTTTCTTGAACACTTAAATTCCTTTTTAATTCCTTGATCTTTTTAAGTGCATAAATAAATTCACATTCTAAATCAGCCTCAACAAGTTCAACATCATCATCACTATCTGATTCTTGACAAGTAGTTTCTATAGCCATGAATGAAACTTCATTTTCATTACATTCAAAACTAATAGATTCACTATCTGATACATTAGAAATCTAACTCTTCTTCTTCTTAAAAAAATTCTTTTTGTTATAGAATTATTTTTTTACTTAATTTTTATTTCTTGTCATCTACTTCGTCATGACTATTATAATAAAATTTAGATGCAAAGTGTCCTATTTTACCACAATTAAAGCATTTGAAAGGAATTTTACCTTTGTATTTACCTTCTCTTTTATTTAATTTCCTTGATAAATGCACCTCAATAACATCAAGATCTTCTAATTTTGAAGAGAATTGCTTCACTTTCTTTTCCACCTTGAATGTTGCTTCTTTGCTTGGGGATTCCTTCTTGCCAAACTTTCTCATTTCATAAGCTACAAGTGCTCTATGAATATCTTCCATTGTGTACTTGTTAATATCTCTAGTTTCTTCTATAGAAAATATCTTAGAATAAAATTTATCAATAAGGGATGCCAAGACTTTATTTACAACATCAATATCATCAATTTTTCACCAAATCCTCTTATTTCATTTATAGTTTCATCTATCTTAAAGAGATAGTGTTCTACTTTTTCATCATTACTCATCTTAAGGCCTTCAAATATTGATTTCAAATGTTGTATCTTGGCTTCTTTAACTCTATCATTACCATGATATGTGTTTTTCAAATCTTCCCATACTTATTTAGAAGAACAACAATGCATCACCTTAACAAAAACATCTTTAGATAAACTGTGAAGTATAGAAAATTTAGCTTTCGTATCAGTTTCATACTTCCTCTTTTAATTAGGATCTATAGGTAAAGTATTAGGAACTTTACAATCATTAATAACTAAAGCCCAAACATCAACATTAATAGATAACAAATACGTTTGCATCATTACTTCCCAAAAATCAATATCTGATCCATCAAAAATAGGAATCTTTAAAGAACTGCATTGAGCCATAAAAGATAAGTATTCCACTCAACCAAATATACTCAAAGTTGTAAAACTTGATATAGGGAACCTTTCTTTGATACCACTTTTTGGAATAAAAACACCATTATGGTTTAAAATACTTTTCAAAACTTGAAACAATTACAAGTTATAAAAATTTAACACATGAGTAAGATAGTTAATGAATAAAAAAGTAACACAATATTTAAAGATAGAAAACCCATTAGGGTAAAAAAAAACTTTGAATCTAAAACTTTATTGGCCTCTTGGGTAAATATTTTAGAGCTACAACTTTGGGAAGCACCAACACCCTGTTTTAGAAACATCAATTTCAAGGAACATTAATCCCTTACACCTGAAGCACAAACTTCATGAATACAAGAAGCATCAACTTCCAAAATAAATATATGAGATATAAAATTAGAGGATCATCTCTATAACAACACAAATTATGAATTCACTAGTTTCAACTTCTTGTTGAAAACATAATGCAAGATATACTTTTATTCTCCTCAAAACATCCAATATCCAAATATATTTTATTTTTCCATTAAAAGATCTAATCAAATAATAATATGAGTGAATGAATAAGAAATATATAACTCTTCTACCTTTGATAAACTTTTGCAATGAAAGTCAAATCATAAATACAAAAATAGAAACATAAAGCATTACCCTCTTCTTTGTTGTTAAAAATTTTCCTGTGAATTGTTCAGCCTGCAAGGAATTTTACATCAATCTTGCATCTTCTATCAAAATCACATATTGGATGTTTTAGAGGAATTTATCCTCTACTTATAAACCAAGAAAGTCAAAATTTTGGAGGTAGGTACATACCTCAAACTTCCATTAGACCAAAACCACTCAAAACTACTAAACATGTCATAACAATTTGGTAACTGTTTATGATAAACAGGCTTTTCCTCTTTCGATACAAGTGTTATGCAAAAACTAACAAAGACCCATTTTAGATAACTCAAAGACCTTTCCAACAAGTTGTCATAGTTTGGAACTATCTGGTAAAAAATCTTCTCAACTTTCTCATAGACCAAAACTATTTTTTTAACCGTTTTCTAAACCAATGTGAACATTAAGTGTTAATTGTATAACACTTAACTATTTTTAATGAATATATTTTGAACAATATTAAAGGGAATCAAATAATTTAATGACATGATGTTAGCTCATTATAACTACATTATTGACATCAATGACAACAATCAAATATCAAATACCAAGGGTTCAATAGGGCCTTGAATTCATTATGCTAGACACACAACTGTAAGTCAACTACTTTAATTTATGTTGTATGATTTGATGACATGGGTTTCATGTTTTTCCTCCTAGCTATGATTACTGTTGACATAGAAAGATATGTTTTTCCTTATGCACATCATCATTTTGAGTTAAAATTTCAATCCTTTAAATATTTTCCAAAATGGAAAGTTTATGAAATGATTGGTCAATTGCACACCCAGTATGTTTATAATTATATTTGATTTAAATTATGTGATGGTATAATATGCATATTGGAGTAATAAGTTTAAACTATTGAGATAGTCAAAGGATGTTTGAATTTTTCACTAGGGTATGCAAGCCTACCAAATGAAGACTTAGCTTGTGATAGAAAATAAAAATGTTTTTAATTATGTAAATAACATGTGATGCACATGTGGTGCAAGAATTATGTTTATGCCCAACTTATGTAGTTCATTGAGTAAACTAGTATGCCAAATAGGAAGAACATGGATTTTATTTGAAAAATTATTGCATGTTCCATTATGCATTTAGAAATGTTTGATTATCAAGATAAATTACATGTGATGTATTTGAAGTTTGGTTATGTTCCTAGTGGCCCTTGGATGCAAGGTGCCATTAAACATCTAAACCCTCTTGGTTGCTAGTGAGATTCATTGTGCTTTATGTGAATTGAGCTTTCATTTTATTATGTCTAGTTTCATTGACTTTGATGTGAGGAGGAGCTAGCTTGAATATTTTTCTTGTGACCACCTAGCCACCAATCTCTTATGTGACCTATTTACTGTGACTCTTGTTCACTTTTATTATTGGTTTGTACCTCCTATTTGGACTTTGACTTGAGAATTATTAATCTTTTTTTCAAGATTTCTCTGATCTTGAAGTGGCTAGGGTGTGTTTGCATGTGTGTTTTTGATGATGTTATTAATATGATTTGAAAGTGATGTCATCTATCATGTTTAGTGTGGAACATTGATAGGATGTTGAAAGGAGTAGATTGTAAAGAACATGCCATTATTTATTTTTGCATTAATTAATTAATTTGATTTTACTTTATTTTTCTAAAAGTTTACCTTCTAGTCTGGGTGCTAAATATGGACAAACAGGCAAGGGTAGAAGTGATGCTTTCATTTTCCACTCTACTTGCTAGTGTACTACTGGTACTACAAAATGCTTTGGCCAGAGCTATGTTTCCCTTGTTTCATCTCCTTTCCACATCCATGATTATGACTATATGAGCATATGTGGCGTTAGACATGTGTGAGGTAGTATGTTTCATGGCTACACTAGATAACTTTTATCTTTGGTACTGTACGGTCATTCCATAGTTGGGAATTCTATGTGTTAGGTAGGATTTCAAGAAAGTACCTTTTGTATTACTATGAAATTTTTGAGTTGGGTAATTCTATGAGTTAGGTAGGATCCAAAGGAAATTCTTATTAGTAATATTTGGGCACTGTAGGGTTGGGTATTCTACAAGTTAGGTAAGATCCCAAGGAAGTGTAAGGCTTCATGGTTGGGCAGGAAAACACCTCAACCATATTTTATGTGATGATTTAATGGTGTGAAGGCCATACACCAAAACTTGTGCTTATATTTTGGTTAAGAACACTATGGTGATGAGATGGGCTTGATGGACTAAGGTCATTGAATTGAAAAAAATTGGTTTTACTGATCCTTGCAGGTGATTGGTGATCATGCCTAGATGAATTTCTCAATGGTGTTGATCATATGGTAGATGGCATTTCACTTGTATGATGTGCTTATTGTTCCATGTCCGACGTGTAGGTTGAAATTTTCTATGATGTCCATTGAGGTATAATGCTTTAAATTATACTTCATATATTTATAAAATCATACATTTTGATTAATGGATGATGTGTAGGTTAGCATCCTTGGATAATATCATGTGTTATATTATTAAATGGATAGTTATTTTTTAATCCTTGATTATGGTAATGAAATAGTTTTTGACTCTTCAAACTAGGGTTTTCCTTGATTATTTCCATATTTCTTGCAATTGATGATGCAAAAATTATTTAATAGGACATGGTTCTTACATATGATGAAATAAAGTTTGACATGTAGGTCAAATTCTTTGGTACATTTTTTTTGAAAAAATAGTCCACCAACATAACTGAGAGGGTGGGGGTGAATCAGTTATCCAATAATTAAAACATTTATTTCCTTTAAACAAAGTTAACCATTCAACCAAAGTAAACAAAAACCATACAAAGATACACATAGACAACTAAACCAGATATGTTGACTAGGGAAACCCCTGATTAGAGGGAAAACCCTGGTGGGAATGATGCCCACAAGATGATGTAATAATATAAATATTTCTTGTTAGAGGATGGACCCTATTAGGAGTCTATTACAACATTTAGTACAAGGAGTCCCTATTAGGAGACTTTCAATCCCTATTAGAAGATTCCAATGCTGTTAGGAGTTGTGCCAACCCTGTTAGGAGTTGTGGTACAATGTATACAAGATGACCCCACTACCTAGACATGCAATTTCAACAAAAGAGCTCACTGCTCAAACAAATAGTTTACTATTATTTTCTTCTTTCCTTGATCTTTCTTTTGTCTTGTCAACTAGACCAATTACTATTAGACCTTGTGGACTAGGTCATGAACCTCAAATCCAAATACCAAACCTTAAATCACTCAGCAAAACTTCAAGAATGAAGTTTCCTTCACTTTCACACTTCTCTACTCAACTTTGCATTCTACACCCTTTGCTACTTTTAGAACATTCACAATTCACATATATCCATACCATGATAAAGGAAAATATCCTTCCTGTATATCAAGTCCATAAAACAATTCCTTGAGTCAGTTGTTAGTCATTCTCAATTAATTATTATAGGACCACATTAAGAACACATTACACTTAGCGATAACACAAATCTTCTTCCTTGCAACTTGAATAATTTTCTATACATGCAATATTATGATGAGCGAGCTTAGCCATGTCATCCTCAACATGTCTTCTCCATGTCCTCAATCTTGATTGACAATATATCAACTTTGCTGAGAGATATAAAAAGTTTACTAGAACATGCTTCTATAAATTCTAACTTAGAATAGACATCACCAAAATTTACATAACTTCTTCTAGACTTATCCTTTTTGCTTGTGACATTAACTGCATATGCCAAATACTCAGAAGTATCTCCCATAACCTTGGGAGGTTATCATGCTTAAATATCCATCTGTACCAACTTGATCTTTTGGTTGTTATTTTGTCAGATACCATAGAAGACATCAAAAATACTATGTTGACATCAAACATCATGAATGTAATATATCATCATCAAACCAATCTTCCAACAATCTCCCCCTTTGGCAATGATGGCAACATAGATGAAAAAAATCTAGTTCCAAGAATACCACCAAAAGACTATCCATCTTCAAATCCTCTTCATCAATCATACTCCCCCATTGATATACCTCAATGTGCTCAATACCAAACTATTATTCCACATATTGTTCTTATGTCAAACATCTTCCTCATCATACTACCAACATTCTCTTCTTAGCATAATATTTTCCTACAATACTTCTTTGCATTAGCATAATTTTTTTCATGCCAAACTTCTCCCCCATTGAAATCAATGTCAACGGTTTCTACAACCAATATCTCTACATCAAACTTTGCAACAACTAATACTTATTCAGCTTGAGTGTCAAAAGACACTATTCACAACAATATCAATCAAGAGTTCTAGATGACTCTGTCCATCACAAATAGTCCCCCACACAAGATGCATCAATATCTAGTCTAGAAAAATAATGGTGCTTAGTTACCCTGGGCTGATGCACTCTTGCAACTTCTTACTCTGATGTAGGAAGGGGCATAACCCCAAGCATACCTTGCAAATACTCAAAAGTCTCTTTGGGAAGAGGCTTAGTGAATATATTTGCAATCCACTCTTTTGTGCTCACATACTCTAATTTGATTTCTTTTTCTGCAACTTTTTCTCTCAACAAATGATACTTAATAGAAATGTGCTTATTCTTTGAATACAACACTAGATTCTTAGACATATTCACCATGCTTGTATTGTCACAATCTATAACAATAGGTTCACTCATTTCTATCCTTATATCTTTTAGCATCTGCTTCATGCAAATAACTTGATTGCAATTATTTGTTGCTATAACATACTCTACTTCTGTTGTACTTTGAGATGTACAATCCTACTTCTTTCTTAACCAAGAAACCAATCTTCCTCCAAGAAAGAAGGCTCATCCACTAGTGCTATTTATGACATCCATACTGCCTGCCCAATTGACATTAGTATAAGCACTTAGATTAAAATCATTATATCTATCATACCATAATCCAAATTCTAAAGTTCCTTTCAGGTATCTAAATATCCTTTTCACTGTTTCATAGTGTGCTTCTCTGGGATCAACCTAGAATCCTGCAATAATTCCAACTACATTTAGTATATCTAGCCTTATGTGAGTCAAATATTGCAATCCATTAATCATAGATCTGCACTTCTTTTTCTTAATAGTAGGTCTCTCATCCTTTGTATATAACTTGTGTCTAGTTACCATAAGTGTTCCAAAAAGTTTACATGTTTCCAAACCAAACCTTTTCAGTAAATCCTTTAAGTACTTAGTCTAAGAAATAAAAATTCCTTTTTTATTCTGTACTATCTACAATCCTAGAAAATATTTCATCTCTCCTATCATACTCATTTCAAATTCTTTCCTCATTTCTTCTGCAAACTTCTTACTTTCTTCATTATTTCCTCCAAATATAATGTCATCAACAATTATTACCAAAATCATCAAACCATTGTCATTTTCTTTCCAATATAGATTACAATCTGCCATATCTTTTCTATATCCAAGCTTTTTCAAATGCTTGTCTAACTTTGCATACAAGGTTCTAGGTTCTTGCTTCAATCCATGCAATGTTTTCCTTAGTCTACATGCTATGTCCTTGTCGTCTATCAAAGGAAATCCTTTAGGCTGCTCAATGTATAACTCTTCTTCAAATTCTCCATTTAGAAATGTTGACTTGACATCCATCTAATATGCTTTAAATTTTTTTTGTGCTACATAGGCTAAGAATAGTCTCACTACTTCTATTCTAGCCACTAGAGCATAAGCCTCCTCATAATCTATTCCTTCTTGTTGTAAGTAACCTTTACATACCAATCTTGCTTTGTTTATTACAACTTCTCCTTGCTCATTCATCTTGTTCCTGAATACCCATTTAGCTCCTATCACATTCTTATCTGTTGGTCTGGGGACCAATTCCCATGTCTCATTCTTTACTATTTGAATCCAATTCCTCTTTCATAGCTTGTTTCCAATAGTCATATTTACATGCTTCATCTGCATTCTTTGGCTCAACTTGAGATATCAAGCATAGTTCTTCATTCACTCTACTTCTTGTCATTACACCTTTGTCTTTACTTCTGATGATCAGTTTGGATGGGTGATTCTTTATCATGTTCTTTCTTGAAGTAGGATTTTTTATCTCAACTCTTGGCTCTACTAAACATTTTGAGCTTTGTCCCTACCTTGGTTCTCCTTCATTCTACAAATCATTGTTATTCTCAAGAAATGTGTCATCATTCCTTAGCTTAGCATCAACATCATCATCTAAACTATAATCAACTATTCTCTCTTGTATTCTAAACTTCTCATCAATTCTCACATTTTCACTTTCTATAATAGTCTTAGTTCTTTGATTATAGAATCTATAAGCCTTGTTTTTCAATGAATAACCAAGAAACATACCTTCGTCATTTCTAGCATCAAACTTACCAATAGAATCATCTCTCTTTATGTAACACCTACTTCCAAATATTCTCAAATACATAATTGTAGGTGAGTGACCAAACCATAGTTCATAAGGTGTCTTGTTTTTGTCCTTCCTAACTTGCACTTTATTCATAGTGTAGACTATTGTGTTCATAGCTTCTCTCCAAAATGTCTTGGATACATCATTCTCTGCTAACATAGCTCTTGTAGCTTCTGTAACAGACTTGTTCCTTCTCTTTGAAACACTATTCTATTCAAGATTCTTCAATCTATCACTTTCTTCTTCTCTAGGATCAAATCTTTAATCTTCAATCTAGTTCTCATTTTGCAAATCATTGTTAATGATAACTTCCACATTTTCATGGTTAGCCTCTAGATCAACAATAGTTACAAAAGCTACTACTTCCTTTTCCTTAACCAATCCATGCTTATTATCATAGTCATTCAAGAATCTTTTTGTACTTGCTTTAAATTCTTCATCTTCATTAGAAATCAAACTCTTTCTAGATTTCCTTATTCTCTTAGGGCACGTAGAAGAAAAATGACCAAAATCTTTACATGTCCAACAGGCAAAAAATTTCATACCTTCAAGTTCTCTCTTTGTAAGTAAATCAATACCTTCCTTTATTTTTATGTTTTCTTTTGATTTGGATCTTTCTTCACTTGTGCTACTATTCCTTTGAATACAAAAGAAGGATTCTAGATTTGTAAACTCAGTACTCTACTCTTTACACAAATCTAATAACTCACCAAGAATTTCCATCACTTGAGTGTCAAAATTTCCACTAACTTAGGGCTATATTTTCTCACCACTAATCTCCCAAAGCTATTAAGCTTATCCTTCAAGGACCTAATGCTTTGATACCAATTGTTAGAAACAATAGTCCACCAAGATAACTAAGAGTGAGGGGGGGGGGGAGGGGATGTGTGAATCAGTTATCCAACAATTAAAACATTTATCTCCTTTAAAAAAACTTAACCATTCAACTAAAGTAAACAACAACCATACAAAGGTACACCTAGACAACTACACCAGATATGTTGACTAGGGAAACCCTTGATCAAAAGGAAAACTCTAGTGGGAATGATTCCCACAAGATAATGTACTAATATAAATATTCCTTGTTAGAGGATGGACCATGTTAGGACTCTATTACAAAATTTAGTACAATGAGTCCCTATTAGGAGACTCTAAATCCCTATTGGGAGATTCCAACCCTATTAGGAGTTGTAACAACCCTATTAGGAGTTGTGGTACAATGTATGTAAGATGAGCCCATTGCCCAAACATGCAATTTCAACTACAAGAAGAGTTCACTGCTCAAACAAATAGATTACTATTATTTTCTTCTTTCCTTGATCTTTCTTCTATCCTTTCAACCAGACCAATCACTTTCAAAACTTTTAGACTAGGTCGTAAACCTCAAATGCAAATACCAAACCTTGGATCACTAACGAAAACCTTAGTAATGAAGTTTCCTTCACTTTCACATTGTTCTACTCAACTTCACATTCCACACTCTCTGCTACTTTTAGAATATTCACAATTCACATATATACATACAATGATAAAGGAAGATATCCTTCATTTATATCAAGTTCATAAATAATTCCTTGATTCAACTATTGGTACTTCTCAATTAATTATTATAGGACCACATTAAGGACATGATACACTTAGTGATAACAGAGATCTTCCTCCTTGCAACTTGAATAACTTTCTATACATGCAATATTATGACGAGATAGCTTAGCCATGTCATCCTCAACATGTCTTCTACATGTCCTCAAACTCTATCCTCAAGATATTAACTCTACTAAGAGATATAAAAAGTTTACCAAAACATACTTCTATAAACTCTATCTAAGAACAAACATCACCAAAACTTACATAACTTCTTCTAGACTTATCCTTACTATTTCTGATGTTAATTACATATGCCAAATACTTAGAATTATCTCCTATAACCTTCAGTGGTTACCATGATCAACTAGTCATTCACACCAACTTGATCTTTACACTATTCTTCTATCAGATACCATAAAAGACATCAAACATGCTATGTTGACATCAATGACAAACTCAGTCATGAATGTAACATATCATCATCAAACCAATCTTCCAACACATTCATGTATGGAATATTCACGTGATGATATTTTGTGCTCAACAATTTGGTTGATAATTGGTTTATTAAATGTAATTATTGTTTCACCTATCATTTTGACATGTAATTTGGAAACTAGAATGAAGTTGCATAATTAATTGAAAGATATTTTATCTACTTCTTGATTCAACTATGTGTAGTTGAATTTTGACTAACTAGACTTGACTTTTGGCCTATGTGGTAAGTGTATGAAAATGTAGCCTTCCTATGAGAATGCAAAATGATATGTATAGATCATTCTTTTATCTATTTTTGGAAATAGTTTGCATTGGTGTTATGCATATGTGATGATCCACCATGCATGTGACTTCTAATTTAAGGAAAGTTTTTGACTCATTTTATTTAGTCAGCTAAGTTGATGAACAACAATCAATGATTTGGTCATCTTGAGTTGTTTGTTTTGGACTCCTAGTCAATATGTTGTTCAATATAGACTTGGTCGTTATGTATTTGAATTACACCTTTGGTTGATATGTTTGATTGGGATTTGGTTTTATTATCTAATATGAAGAACTTTGGGTCAATGTTGCTTGATAAATTTGACTATGTGGCCTTTATATCATTTATTTACTCATCATATTGGTTGGATCTTTGTCATTAATTTTGAGCTAAATGATGCATTATGATGTAAATAAATTTACATGTCAACTTTTGCAAGCATTTAGATGCATAATAATTTTAAATGTTAATTATTACATTCATGATGTTATATGTGCATGCCATTAATATTTCCTGATGAATCAAATGATGATGAATTATAAGTAATGTGATTGTATTACTTGATTATGTTTCATGGACACTGGCCTATTGATGTGGAAAATTACTCACTTAGCGAGCACCACATGTTAGATGGTAAGTATGTACATATGGTACACATGGTATGTATGATTGATTATTTACGTTACTCATGATCAAGATGTGATTAAAATACGAGTTATGAAGTCATAAAGTTAAATGAAAAATGTTGACTCCTAATATTTGAATTGATATCCTTGAGATACTAATATTGTGAATGAGATAAAACCATTATAAGTGTATATGTATAAGTATGGCAAGAAGTGGCTATGAAGTACCTAATAGTAGGGTCAAATCTAGGTGATACCAAGGTATGATAAGTAAGAACATGTATGTGTTTGGTATCATGTGGTTTTAAGGTAATATGTTACTTAGTTTTGAGACTTCTTGAGATAAGGAAGTAATTGATTTAATATTCAATGGTATTTGAATGATTTATGATATATGATGGACTAATATTTTGGTGTTGTTCCTGTAATGCAATATAGGGAATGAAACATCATTAGAAAGGGGGAATATTGTTGGAGAGAGGTAGTCTAACCTTTTAAAACTATAGAATGGAAATGGAATTCACACACACACACACATAGAAAAAGTTCTTGAAATGATTACGTATACATGAACTTACATTAAATGTGTGTTATTTTCTCTAACCTATTCTTTCGACTATATGTTAATATTGTTTTGAAACAATAGCTCCATGAGAGTTAACATGTTAATGTGTTAATGAAATTTAGGTTTCATTTAAGGAAACAAAATTTTGACTTTATTTGAGTAGATGAAAGTGAATATTATTACTAGAATAACATTATTGATCATTAAAAATATGGAAGTTTTTAAATCTATGGATATGATTGTAAGCTTTAGCATATCAACATCAAGGACAATGCATCTCCTAAGGGGGAAAGGATGTCATAACCCAAATTTTCCTTGTTAGAATAAGATGGCAATTTTATTACCATGTGGACTTGTACAATTATCATGATTGTAGAAGTAAAAAGTTAATTATATTGATGTAGTGCCTCTCCCATTTGACTTTTGTAAGTCATCCTGATGGATGCAACCTTGCTGATCTTTTGTTGTGATGGGATCATGATTGTGACCCTGAGTGGTCTACACCATCGAGAATTTTGGATTTATGTTATTGTATCAGTTGTTTTGATTATTCTTTTGACTGATCTATGAGATTATGATGTGATTTTTGGTTCACTGAGGTTTTTCCTAGTGGTTACCAAGATCAATGTGGTATCATGAGGTTGTTTCATGATTACCCTTAGATGTGTGCAGAGACTGCACTATGTACTATTACCATGCTACACTGGACTAGGTTCCTATAGCAATGATTAGTCATGATTATGACTATGTTTGCTTATGTATTTTAAGTGCCTTTTGTTGATTCTTTAAACAATAATTATTTAATGTTTAAGTAATTAGAAATGGATTGTTTAGGTTGGATTATTTGGTTATGTGCTATGGCATTTACCTTGCTATATTTTGATCTGAGTGATTTCTGTTACTTTGTGATGATTTACATTTGAGACAACCCGAGGGTCAGATGTTATACCTTGATTTCAGTATCATAGATATTAGACTTCTATGTTGTTTAGTTAATCATATTTCATGATGATGCCATTTTGAGATGACAGTGTGTTTTATGATGATATTTGGTTATCTGGTATTTGGACATACCTCTGATTATATTAGGTGATGGATTCAATGCTATGGTTATTTACTTCATTCTTGCATTGTTATGCTTTATGCGAATGTGAGTGATGTAAATAGATTATTTTAATATAATTAAATAAATGGTTAAATTAGGTGAATTAATTCATTTATTGCTTTAGCTATGTTATTATATGCAATTGTGCTTGATCGTGTTGTTTAGTGTGCAGGATTTATATCCCTGGCAGTGGCACATGGAGTTAGTGATTCAGCCTTTCATATTTTACCAATGTCGTCCTTATATGGTTGACATATCCTTAATTAAATGTTTAATTTAAACCTTTCAATGATTATTAAATCCAAACTCTACATTATTTGATTTGACCACTGAGTGTGTCTGTGCATTTAGAGGTTTGCATTGTGAAAGTTATTAAGAAAATTTATGTGTTTTGGGTTTTCGGGCTTTTTAATTGATTTATTTTAATTTTTAGCAGCTTTTCCATAGATGAATTCATATTTATAGGAATAGCCTATTTTCGTTTGGGTTGATTCGGGGTTTAACTTGGTTGGCTAGTTATTTGCCCTAATCGATTATTCACTTGAAAAGTGAATAAATATCCAAAAAGGAATTTAATTCTTGACTTCTCATTTTTCAATTAGAAAGTTGGAGAGTAAAACCCAAAATCCTCTTCATGAGGATTTACTATTTTGTTCGTTGTGGGAGCTACGGGTTGGGATCGTCGTGAGGTTGAGCTCGTTGGATCTAGCTCAGGGAAACCTTGGATTGCTGCAATTTTTAGCCACTTCTATGGGCTTTTTATTTTTTGGTTCAAATTTTTGTTTTGCCCTTTTGGCTGTGAGGTAGGGCTTTCCTATTTTATTGTTTTGGCTCTATTTCTACTTCTATTTTTTATAGCAATTTGTTTGGAAGTTGAGAACTAGTGTTCCCCTCCATTTCTGTATGTTAGTTCTACCCAATTGGGCGGGTATGAACATTTCCCTATTTTTTGAGATGAGGGTTTAGGGTTTTATGCCATTATGCTAGCCATTTTTGCATATGGTGTTCAAATTTGATTATTTTTAGATTTTTGGAGTTTTTGTGCCCAAAGGCCAAATGGGTTTTTATTTTGCAATTTTTTTAAAATTTGGGGTTTTTACCTCATTTTGCCTGCTGCCCTATTTTCTTAGGTTTTCTTGGCACAATGTGGGTCATGGACCTTGATGATCCATTTGGATATTAGTCAGACCACTATTGCACTTTTATGTTGCATTGGGATGCATGTTGCATCCGTACTCCCGACATTGTGCTCAGTTGAGTGATTTTATACTTGGTGTTATTGTTTCTTTTAGACCTTTGCTTTTGTTTCATGAGCGCTAGGATTCGTGTAGAATCCATACTCTTAAATTGAGGTTAGTTGAGTGAGTTCATGATGTTTGGTCTTGTTGCATCATTGGGATTCATGTAGAATCCATACTCTCGGATTGAGGCCGGTTGAGTGATTTTATGATGTATGGTTTTATTGGCTTTGGGATTCGTGTAGAATCTGTCCTCTTGAGTTGCTTTCAGTTGGGTGTTTTTTTTGCATTATGTTCTCATCATGTCCTTGTGTTGTGATCTTCGTGATGGTGGTGCACCACACATGAGTACGTGCACATATATTTGTTAGGTGACTTGCGAGGCCTAATCTTCTATGGTGCTTCTGGAAGTTATGATCATTGGGGTTGGGATGGGAGTATGCATGCCCACGGGCACTTATCATAGGATGAGCATGGGTAGGGTAGGGTAGCATATGGAGGGGGCTTCTATCTCACAGCCTGGTGACCTCAGTCCCATAGGGTTGGTGGAGGATAGGAAGTTTTAAATAAGTGATAACTAAATAAAATGTGTGAATGGTAATAAAACTTAAGATAATAAAATGTTGTGTCGAGCCATTCCGTTGAGGGATGCTGAATCCGCATGATCCAAGCTTGGTCTTTTCAATGTCAAGCGACTCTCCATAATTTCAGCCCCTAATTAGTAGCCTTTTGAGTGTCTGATCAGGACCTGTACTCCTTACATTATCTTAGGTTCTTGGTTACATCCATCATACTATCTAGCGTGAGTGTTAGCCATGGATGTTGTTTTTGTGTGGTTGTGGTTGGATCATTATCTCCATCAGCACGGTGGGTGTGGACCTATGAGTTCCACATGGTTGGGAGGCATAGCTACCTTCACCACTACTAGGGACCGGTGTATAGAGACGATCTTTTGTCCTAGTGCAACTATTGCTGGATGTTTTCACTTGGTACTTTGGGTTTTGAAGTATGCTTTCTTGTGATTTATGCTTTCATTGAAATTCTTGGATATCATGTTTAGATGATGTTAGTTTATTTTACGCATTCTCATATTATGATGTTTAGCATATGCCTAAATGATGTGAATTTTTGTATTAGTTTATCTATTGCTTATTGCCTTAGCATGTTAGATTTCCTTATTACAATGTGCATCATGTAATAGGTGATGTTATCTATTTGTAGAATTATCTTATGCTTTACTACTAGCATGTTAGTATTTCCTTATGCTTTTGGTTATTTGCATGTTTAGTAGTGACATCCCTATTACGACAGTATCGATGATTTGATCGATGGCTTGGGATGTTACATACGGAGGATGGCTAGGACCCACGATGGTCTTATGATGCTATTGATAGTTGGAAGGAACTATGTACTTAGTTTGGTTGTTTTCCCTCTGCGATGTTTATTTTTGTACGTTCTTTTCTATTGTGGTTTAGATGGATATTTGTTCCTCTTCTATTGTTGATTATGCTTCAAGTGTTCATTTCTCAATTTTTGTGGATTCGGTACTCCCTAGTGTGGAGGTTCTGAACTCTATTTTTCTCTATTTTTCTCCTTTTTTATTTTCCTTAAGTGTTTTTGTGTTTCTATGGGTGACATTTTATCAGCATGGTGAGACATAAAAATGTATTGCACGCCCATAGAAACTGTGTCATACGATGTTGTAAAGTATCGCATGCCTCTTGGAGAAATGTCGTGCGATACTAGAAAGTATCACACCTCTTTTGGAGCAATGTCATACGATACCCTGAAAGTATCACACGCCATTGAGAAAAGTGTTGCTCAAACTTGAAAGTGTCACCCTCCTTCTTTAGAAATGTCGCATGATACTTTTTAATGTTGTATTAAAGTATCGCACAGGTTTTATAAAAACTTGCGCGAGCTGGCGGACACTTTTCAATTTGATCTAAACTTTTTAAGAGTTGTTTTGGATACCCTTTTCAGTGTTTTTTGACCCTGTATTGTTGATTTTTGGATTCAATTTTTTTCTTTCAGTTCTTTTTTACGTGTTTATGTTGTAGTCCTTTGGGGTTTAAAATATATTGTTTAAGTATACTTAAGATATATTTTAATATATGCGACAAATCTTTTGAGATAGGTTTCAGACCTCTCGGAGATGAGATAAAGATCCTAGGAAATTTTAGGGCTTCAGAAATCTAGACTTAGCCAATTTTTAGGGCTTTAGGATTTCAAGCTTAGCCAAATTTTAGAATTCTACATTTTACCCTAGCTTGGTGTTTTTTTGATGAGTGGTCATTTCTTTGAGCCCTCATCATGTGTGTGGTCATTGTTGACTTTTGTTTGCTTGTGTCAGTTTGGTAGTGGTGTTCGGAGATCTATTGGTTGCCAGGATTGTGGTGAAGTCTTTCGTTGCAATCTTTTTGATCCCTGTATGATGTTGCCTCATTATCTATGTGGTTTCTGTTGGCTTTTGTTTGCTTGTGTCATTTTGGTAGTGGTGTTCAGAGATCTATTGCTTGCCAGGATTGTGGTGAAGTCTTCCATTGCGATCTTTGTGATCCCTGTATGATGTTTCCATGTGCATTCATACTTGTAAAAAAAAAAACATCTTGGCTTGTATTGAACCCTTGTTCCAAGGATCTTTGGGCGGGGCATTACAATTTATAACATAATTTATTTTAGTAATGACATAATTAGTTACATTTGAATCATTAAATTGAGATAAGGAATTGTGTTAGTTAGGGAGAAGGTAGTGGGATAATGAATGAAATACCTTAGTGGTTGAGAGAAGACAGGGATTCTTTTGAAAAAAAAACTATCACACATAAAACTATTATGGTTATTATTGGATATTACAAATTGGGTCAATTACAGATTGTGGGGGGATGACATGCATTGGTGGTATTTTGTGACTGACAGAGGGAGTGAAGATAAAGGGGAATCATCATTGCTAATGTTGAGGATAGATAAGTGGAAAGAGTCAGGGAAATTAACATTTTGGGGACAATATTAATGTTGAGATAAGTTGAAATTTGAATTCTATTTCATATTTTTGAGGTCAATGTGTTCTTCTATTGCTAGCCTATGTGGTTGAAAAGAATTGTTTTGAGAATTTTGTATCTTAGTTTTGAGTGTTGTCATTCCTCATTTTGTATGTGGAGCTACTTGTGTTAGTTGTACCAAAATGGATGAACTTTAGCAAGGGCATGGAAGTTGAATTTTTCTCCAACGAGGAAGGTTGTAAAGGTACATGGCTTGAGAGGATAGTGGTTTAAAATGAGAGAGGAGGTATTTGTAAGAGTATAATAAAAAGGTCTATTACAAGTCAGCTATGAGGGTAAGAAAAGAATGGCATAATGGAAAATGGTCTAGGTCAAGCAAATTTTCCTTGAAGGTAAGGATGTGCTCATTAACTCCATTAGCCTTTTGATATTCTTAATTAAGCTATTTTATCTTCAATATTATGAATAAGCAGTTTTATCTTTAAAATGATTTATTATCATTAGTTTGTAGTGCCTTGTTAGTTGCACATCTTCATATTTCTAATTTTAATATCTAAATCACTCAATTGATAATGATTTGGCTTTTTATAAATCACAGTAGGGGAGTGAAAATTCTTTTATGTTTCATTCCAATATTAGATATCTGATTGTGATTAATGCTCCACCATGTTAAATAATAGGCATGCCTATATATATGAAATTTTGCAAGCATGTGGATAACCCAAAAATGTTTTTATGACCACATACTTCTCAAAGAGAGTGCACTTCATTATTGATTAATTGCATTGCTTTGAAATATTCAATGATGAACCAATTACTTTCTTCAATATTAGAGTATATTACAAATATACCATATGATCTCATGACCTTGTAATGAATTTGTTGGTCGAAAGTTGTCTTTGATGTTAAATAGTCCTATCATTAATGTTAAGTAATTACAAAGAGCATAAGGCATCTGAAAGATTCATAAGCATGTCTAAACATTTGAGTTCCAAGCGTATAATGACAAGCTATGTGGGTAAGATTAGTTGATGTATATTTGTAATATCATCTTTTGTAATGAAAAATAACTTAGTTGAGAAAATTGTATAATTGAGCAAACACACATAATATAGTATTTTTTTGGAAAAAATTTCTTAAAATATATCAGTAAAAAAACTATGGGTAAATCTCCTAACTTTTATTGGTTAGGAATTTTCATAGATTAGAAGTGTTCAAAATTTATGGATAATCATGACTCTGATTCATTATATTGTGTATTAGAATAGTAGGTTACCTTTACTGAAAACTGTTTTATCAAAAGATTCTAAATTTTGAGAAAATAATACACCAATGTGTTGTAATACAAACATGGTAAACATCACCTCTTCTCATTGTGTAATTCCAAAAACATCAATTTCTTAATAAGTGCATTTGTGATAATCACCATCTAGATTATACAATGTTTGAATGAATACTTTTTAACAATGAACAAACCAGTCTTAATGTTTTTGGGAACCATGACATAAACATGGAGAGTACATTAAATCGATGCTTCTATTTGTGGATCTTTTGGGCCTTAGCAAAATATGTGCAAGGTACTATTTTTTAGTTATGGACTATTTTTTGAATGCTATAACAATTAACTTAACTGGGGAATAGACAAGCAAAAGGTTGACCCTAATAGATAGGAATCAAAGTTCTCTATACTGACTATAACCTATGAGTAAGTATGTACTCTATAGATTTGGGAACTATTCTAAAACACTTAGAATCTAATACATTTTCAATGTCAATTGACATCCTTAGTACAATCATCTTTATGTAATACGGTAAAGAAGCTTAAGGATGTGAGAGAAAGATGTATTTTTCTAAAGAATGAAACCAAGCACTTCTTAACGAAAACTAAGCATTCTCATTACTTAAATTTACACCTTGTGTATCTATGTTTTATGAGAGGAATTCAAGATATGATAACATACTTGGAATATCAATTGATGGGAAAAGACTTTCATTGTTACCTATAGGATTAGCTTAATATACATATTTATAACATGTATTAATAAAGTTTTGATGGTAGTACTTGTATGCTCTTTTGGAAATTGGACTAATTTTCTTACTAGAGATGAGCTAAGATGATGTGATTGATTGATGCATGTTAATGGACTTTATGGTTTTATCCTTGTATGTTGATGGGTATATGCAACTCAATGTTGGATAAACCATGTTATTTTATTATAAATGATGGAAATGGGACTATGATACTAAAGTGATAACGAGGAAAATGTTGTTTTTGTTGTCTTATTGAATGATTAATGTTCTTGAAATTATTTGTGTAGCACCATTCCATTACTCATCTAAGTTTTACTTGTTTAAACTATCTCATTGTCAGGTTGAGTATCTTTCATGTTAGGAAAGATTCTAGGGAAACTCAATAGCTTCATGGTAGGGTGGTAAAGCACTCCTAAAATATTCTCAACCTTGTGTTCTTAGATAGGTTCTAGAGCTCATTTCAACTCAGTCATCATCGTTAGACCATCTAGTATTTGGTATATGTATTCTTTTAAATTAAATTATAATTAAATATTTATGTTGACTTGTCAATATCCCAATTACTTTGACTCTCTTTGACCTTCCACATTTTACAGAGAATGCTGATGTGGCATTAGTTTTGCAGGGACAGTCCTTACATATGATATCAGATCTCTTGGTTCTACATGTAAGCCTTGAGTTCACTATGCTAGACACACAACTATAAGTCAACTAGTTTACTTTATGTTGTATGATTTAATGACATGGGTTGCATATTCTATCTCTCAACTATGATTACTTTTGACATAGAAGGATATGAATTTGCTTATCCATGTCATGGTTTTGAGTTAAAATTCCAATCCTTTAAAGATTGCCAAAATGGAAAGTTTATGGAATGATTGGTAAATTGCGTACCTCATATGTTTATAATTATATTTGATTTAAATTATGTAATGGTATAATATGTGTATTGGAATATTAAATTTGAACTATTGAGATAGTCAAAGGATGGTTGACTTTTTCACTAGGCTATGAGAGCCTACCAATGAAGACTTGGCTTGTGATAGAAAAGAAAAATGTCTTTAATTATGTAAATCACATGTGAAGCAATGTGGTGCAAGAATTATGTTTATGCTCAATTTATGTGGTTCATTGAGTAATGTAGTATGACAAATAGGAAGAACATGGATTTCATTTGAAAAATTATTGCATGTTCCATTGTGCATTTAGAAATATTTGGTGATGCATCTGAAGTTTGGTTATGTTCTTAGCAGCCCTTGGACACAAGGTGTTGTTAAACATCTACTCTTGGTGACTAGTGAGAGTCATTATGCTTTATGTGAATTGAGCTTTCATTTTATTATGTTAAGTTTCATGGACTTTGATGTGAGGAGGGGCTAGCTTGAATATTTTCCTTGTGACCACCTAGCCACCAATCTCTTATGTGACCTATTTATTGTAACTCTTGTTCACTTTTATTTTTGATTTGTACCTCCTTTGTGGACTTTAAATTGAGAATTATGAATCTTGTTTTCTAGGTTTCTTTGATCTTGAGGTGGCTAGGGTGTGTGTGTATTTTTTATGATACTAGTGATGTGATTTGAAATTGATGTCATCTATGGAACATTGATAAGATGTTGAAAGGAGTAAATGGTGAAGAATATGCCACTATTTCTTTTTGCATTAATTAGTTTATTTGCTTTTATTTTATTTTCTAGAAGGTTACCTTCTAGTGTGGGTGCTAAATTTGGACAGATAGGGAGAGGTAGAAGTGATGCTTTCATTTTCCACTCTACTTACCAGTGTAATATTGGTACTACAAAATGCTTTGACCAAAGCTATGTTGCCTTTGCTTCATCTCCTTGCCACATCCATGATTATGGCTATATGAGCATATGTGGGGTTAGACATATGTGTGAGGTAGTATATTTCATGGCTGATCTATATACCTCATGTCTTTGGATTGTATGTTCATTCCATAGTTGGGAATTCTATGTGTTAGGTAGGATTCCAAAAAAGTAGCTTTTCTAGTACTAGGGCATTTTTTGGTTGGGTAATTCTATGAGGTAGGTAGAATCCAAAGGCACACTTATTGGTAATATTTAGGCATTACAAGGTTGGGTATTCTACAAGTTAGGTAGGATCCCAATGAAGTGTAAGGCTTCAAGTGTTCCCAATCAAACCCTTAAAATTCACCTATTGGCTGCATGCAGTCTCCAATTTTCTGATTGGCTGCATGCAGTCTCCAATTTTTTTATTGGCTACATGAAGGTTGCATGGGTGGTTGAGAGGATTTGATCTTATCTCCTTATTAAGTAATGATTCATGCATAACCGTTTTACATCTTGGCTTGTGATTGCACAAACTTTCATGTTGATCCTACATTACTCGACACATGAAGTAATACTGATGCTCGACACCATCTATTATGGATTTCTCGGCATCCACTATGTTTCTTGGTTACTTAGCTCCTATAGAATTACTATGTCACTCAGTACCTATAGAATTCTTGTGTTACTCATCACCTATTAACTTCCTGTGTTACTCGGCACCTATTAACTCCTTGTGTTCCTCAGCACCTATTAACTCCCTGTGTTTGGCACACATTGGACTTCTGCTTTGCTCGACACATACTATCTTCTGATCTACTTGGCACTATCTATAACTTGGCATGTGTTAGAGTTATGGCTCAGCTTCCATTGTATACTCGACATGTATAGTGAAGATGGTTAAGTATGTTGACACTCATTTGTCAATCTTACTTATTTGATCAACAATCTCCCCCTTTGACATGAGTGTCAAAAACACTTAACTGATCATTCATGATCTAATCCTTATATGTACATTCTTCACTTGCTTAACTTACATACAAAATTTCAAAAAAAAATATTGTAAAAAATCAATATACCTTATGACTCCCCCTAAGTTGATTATACCTTATCATGTCATGAATTCTAATATCTTGTGCCATTGTGCCTGATATTCTTTGTTTCTATCCTATTCTTTCCTTTTGATCCTGTTATCTCCTTATCTTCTTTCTATATGCATTTCTCCTCATGCATTTTTCCTCCTTTAATATATCTCCCCGTTAGAATATTATCTCCTACATTATCTCCCCCTTTTTGACACTGATGTCAAAGGGTGCTAAATAGTAATGTCATGCTTGGCCAAAAATGTTTTATTAACCTCAAGGAGTATTTTGAGAGCTACATCCCAATTATTCAATGCAATATCCAATGCTTTGTGTTGGATTACAAGCTTTGCTACTAGATCTACTAGTCCATCATGTGTAGAAATATTCAGATCTTTCTTGAGGACTGTTTTAGCATATAGTTGCTCCTTGTGTAATACCTCCAAGTGAGGAGTAATTGAAGCTTGAATTTGCATTAGCTTTTCTTTAATAGTGGCCTCTTCTGTTGATAATGTAGCTAATTCCCTCTGAATGTGAAGCATTTGAGAAAATTACTTCTCACTCTGTGCAAGATTTGAGGGTAGTTGCATACTAGAGAGCTTTAGTTTTCTCTCAAGGTTCAAAATTTTTGGATTTATTTCTTGTGTGAACCTAGAGAAATCACACAATTTGTTGTAAAGGGAAAAGATGTTCCCTAGTACAATCTTTATCTTATCCAATTTCTTCACTAGGTCATCCTGTCCCAAAATAATTCCATTAGCTATCTTTTGGTTGACCTTGCCTAGAAACTTATTTTCTGACCATTCCATGAGTTTTATATTTGTATCATGGTCTTCATTATTAACTTGGTCAACTATATCAGAAGTTGCTCAAGGATTGGCCTGCTTGCATCTAGAGGTTGTAGGCTGAAGGCATCCATGAATATATCCTTGATCTCATTCATTGTTTGCTTGTATTTGTATTCCTTCCTCAATGCCTCTTGCCTCCTTCTCTTGTCCAATGCACTTTGTATCTCATTCATTTTTCCTCAGTTAAAGTGCTTGAATCATAATAGGGTATTTGAATTTCTCCATCAAGCTCAAGAATACCATAATGAATGGTCCTGGCTACCCTAGTAGAACTTGAGCCTGGTGTCTTGACTTGTAAGGTCAACATGTCAGTACTCGACTTCTAAACGGGTTTGGTAGGAGTTCTTATTTTTGGTAATTCAACCAAAGTTTGTATTGCAAACTCCTCCTTATCCTGTGTTTCTTCCTTATCCTCTTCTTGTGCCACTACTATTGGGGGTGTACTTGTTATCTATACTGATATACTTGTATCTGCCCCTGTTGTTGCACTCGGCTCTTGAAGTGTTTTTGTGACATCTTTTGGTGGTGATAGAGGTGGAAGAGATAAAGATCTAGTAGTTTGAATGTTCTAAGGTGGTTCTTGTGGTGGCACCTCACCTTCCTTGATTTTATCTATTGACTCTTGGAGCTCATCTTCCCTGACCAATGTGGGACTTGTACACAATTATGCTTGAAGAGTTGTTTGGTCAAGGATCTTAGTGAGATCCTCTGTAGTTAGTGGATTGATGTTTTGACTTGAGGTGTCAACAACATCCTTAATCTTTATGATTTTTGTAGGTGTGGTAGTAGAGTGAGGAGGACTAGGAGGTGTTAGTTGCGTGTCTTGCACACTTTGGTCTTGTTGCACATCAGTACCCCTATCTTCATCTTTTCCTTCCTCCTCTTTTTCTTCCTTGTTTTTCTCTTCTTCAACCTTTTTCTCTACTTCTATCTTCTCTTCTCTCCTCTTTCTTCTCTCTTCTGGCTTAGCAATGGCTTCTTCTTTGTATTCCTCTTCAAGGACATCTTTAGTTTTCTTATATAAATTCTTCCATGATCGTGAGGTTCTCTATACTACTACTTCAATTTTGTTTTGGAGAATGGAGAATGCCCTGTACTTAGGTGTAAACCTATGTTATGCCTTTTGACTACTTTAGTTATCTGTACCCTTGTCAAATTAGGCAGTATGTTTGCTAGGGTTGATTCTCTCATCTCCTTCTCCATTTTCAAACAAAAATGCCATCTATCCTCTACAATTTTAGACAATTCTTTTGGCAATTGTCCATCTAGTTCAAGAGGTGTATACTTGAACTATACCATCATTGCATAGACTCATTCTTCTATTCTATTTTGTTCCTCTTTAGTGAACTTATTGAAATCAATCTTTTCCATGTCACTTAAGTCTCCATTCCTAATCTTTTCACATAATGTATCAACTGAAGCCTTAGGAGGATGACTTATCTTTTCAAATTGATCTTCCTCATCAGTATCAAGTTGAACCACATATCTTTTCCTTTTTCTTGGCTCTTCTTGTGCCTTCTTGGCTATCTTCTTCTTCTTTGTAGCTTCCTCTTTGTCTTTTTGTATGGAGGCCCTTGTTGTAGCTTTGGTTGTTGGCTTCTTGTGTGTTGGCATGGCAGATTTCTTTGATGTAGGCTAAGAAGTAGGAGGTGTCTTTGCCTTCCTTTTGATATCCTTGCTTTTGATGGGTGCTTCCTTGGCTTCTTCTTCCTTGGCATCTTCATCTTTGTCTACACCTTGGCCTTGTGTCAATTTAAGTGGCCCTTGTTCTAGCTCATCTTCATCTTTCTCATCATCACCTTCTTCTTCATATTCACTAATTTCTTTTACTTCTCCTGTTGCACTTGTTTCTTCAACACCAAATTTCTTCTTTATTTTCTTTACTGGTTTGTCCTTCGTCTTGACTGTTGTGGCTGTCTTGAGTTCTGTAACAACTTTTGATCTGATAGTGTCATAAGTTCCAAATGCCTTAGTAGTTTTGTCCATTTCCTCTGCAAGTAATGTTTTAATAGTTGCAGAAGCTTGATCAACATCAAGCTCATATCCAATTGGTCTAAGCCATCTTACTCTTGGAAGGACTACTTGGATGTAAGTATAATCAATGTCAACAAGAAAGCATATGTCGTTCTCATGTTGATTCACCAATGAGATTGGTATCCTTATTCTTTTCTTCATTGCATTCTTGAAATCATCAAAATAGATAGTCATTTGATCATCAAAGCTATCTCCCATTTGTGCAATAAAATCATTTATTTGATCAAAAATTGTTTTATTCTAACTCCAGTTGACTTTGCCAACTGAAGGAAATTCCTTCATCACATAAAAGAACATGCATACCAATGCTGACCCAAATTTTCATTGTGCTCCCTTAGACTTTCTAATTGCTCCAAGATTTTCATTTATCTGCTACAACATGAGCTCTGCAAGGTCATAGGTTTGGTCTTTCTTTACAAGCTTATATGCCACATCCACTACTATGCAGGGTACACTATTCAACCTACTAGATTGATAAAACTTATGTGATATGATCCTTACAGAAAAGTCTAGAAGGGGACCAGTTATGGTGTCTATGGTCATGCCTCTATTGTTCCACTTTGCTCTTGTGTTTTTCTCTATTGTTTCCTTCTTATCACTTCTCAATGTCTTTAGCTAATCTAGGGTTGGAAAACCTATGACCCTATAAACCATCTTCTTAGTAATTTTAACTGGTCCTTGCTCTAACCAGAATGATCCATCATGGATTCTGCTAAGTACTATGGTTATCCACTCAGTTTTGAATATGATTGGAAAAACTAGGGCTTTGGTTAAACCCTTCTTTTCTACAATTGAAAACTCATATTTTAATATACCATTATCACAAAGTTTATGATAGGTGTTGAAGATTTCTAGGTCTCCTATGGCCCCAATCTTACAGTTGTAACACTTATGCACATCCTAAACCATAACAACTTATTTTGGAATCATAGACAATGCACCTGCGAGATCATTTTTGTATGCTACCTCTGGTATGGGCCTAAACTCAAGTTGTTTAACCTCGTTACTAACAAGCTGAATCTCATGGCTTTCCTTTCCTTGGGTTGACTTTGAACCAAATGCCATTTTGGTCGAACTAAGGTTTAATGTTTAAAGCAAACTTCACAAACTATACAGCTCGACACCTGAAGGAAATACCTGGTTAAATGCTTGAAATCACTTGGGTTGATGTTGAATTGCTACAAATCACTGGTTGAATACTCAAAAATCACTTAATTGTGCTCCTGGTAATCATTCTTCATTTGAATGGCTAAAAATGAATCAATTTTCACCTTTAAGAGACTCAAAAAACCTTGCATTTAATGCATTCTTGTACCTTCACCTATCACTTGGCTTCTAAAGGTTTTCAACTTGGCATCTATTCCATTTTACTCGGTAGCCATTCTCACTTGGCATCTACTAACTTTGTTAATAACTCGGCAACCACTTACAGGCTTTGCTTGGCTTCCACTTGACTTTTTAACTTGGCTTCCAAAGCAGTTTCTCTTGGCAACCAAAGACAGCTCGGCATCATCATTCAAATATTGTCTTGGTATCTTAACTCATGTAAATTTATACTTTGTAGTGCTTCTTCTCTGTTTAGGGATAATGTATGATACTTCCTTATATGTATCAGCCCCATAGGCTCATTTTGTGATTAGTTGGATGAGATATGATCACTTGACCTCTTGGGTGAAGTGACCCTTCCATTGGATGTACTTGGTCCATCTTTTTTTTTCCATGTCTTCTTCATGTCTGTTTTGATGTGTGCCTCCTCATCTTTTTCTTTGCCCTTATTTACTTCAGTCTTGGGTGCTTTGGCCTTTGTTGGACAATCCTTGTTGACATGTCTAGTTTTCAAGCAACTGAAGCAAGTAGTTTGGTTCAACCATCTTTTATAGTTCCCCTTGAAATGTGTTCTAATGAAATTCTGGGGTATGTGACCATACTCTTAACAATAATGATAACTTTGTCTTGTATTGTAGTCCTAATTGTAATGATGCTTGAGATCAGACAGAGGAGGTGAGTTCACTTCACATGAGTTTGAGATGTTCTACAATGATAGAGGAATCAAGAGATAGACATTAGCACCTAGGACCCCTCCACAAAATGAAATTTCTAAAAGAATAAACAAGTCTGGAATGGATTGTTCTAGAACACTTAGGATAGAGGAAATATTTCTATAAAATACTGGAGAGATGATGTAAGTATTGCAGTATACACTTTGAACCATGTGCAAGTAAAGAAAGGTACTCACTCAACACCTTTTGAACTATGGTATGGTCATGCACCTAATGTGAAATATTTTAAGGTATTTAGAAGAAAATGCTATATTCTTAAAGATGTTAGGAGTGGAAATTTTTATCCAAAGAGCAAAGAAGGTATATTCTTTGGTCATTCCACAAGAAGGAAAGCTTATAAGTGTTTAATTACTGACACTAATAAGATTGTGGAAAGTGAAAATGTGAATTTTGATGAGTTTATAGAAGCACATGAAGTTTAACCTAAAAAAGAACTAGAAGATTACAAGACATTTGCATACTATTGTGAAGGAATGCCTACTAAAGAATATGCTACAAATCATGCAACAAACCAGCAGCAAGTTTCAACAACTATCAAGTCACATCTTGTGAATGTCGAGTTGCATTTAGATGTCAAGTTTTAGAATGAGGACAATGCACAATTTGATTCTAATATTAGCATACATGAAAGAGATGTTGAGATACCTGACAGAGATGCACACAGTGATACTAAAGCTGAGAGAGAAAATGCAACCACAAGAACTGAGCCTAGACTATCCAAAATATGTTAAAAGACACTATCTTGTAGATCAAATAATTGGAGACAAAGATGCAAGGCCAATGAAAAGAAATATATTGAGAGGTGAATCATGTTTGTTAAGCATGAAGGGACCTAAGATAGTGAGAGATGCATTGTAAGATGATGATTGGTACAAGGCTATGGAAGAGGAAATTTAGCAAATAGAAAAGAACAAGACCTAGAGCCTAGTTCCTAGACTAGAGGACAAGAATGTGATTGGCACAAAATGGGTATTCAGAAACAAGCAAGATGAGAATGGTGAAGTGACAAGAAACAAAGCAAGACTAGTTTGCAAAGGATATGCACAAGAAGAAGGAGTTGACTATGGTGAAACATTTGCCCCTATTGCAAGAATGGAAGGAGTAAGAATTTTGCTTGCTAATGCTACATATAAAAGTTTCAAAGTTTATCAGATGGATGTTAAGTCTATTTTTTTGAATGGAATATTAGAAGAAGAGGTCTACATAGAACAACCAAAAGGATTTGTGAATAAAAGCAATAAGAACATGGTATGTAGACTTCACAAAGCCCTATATGGATTGAAACAAGCACCAAGAGCATGGTATGAGAGACTTCATACTTATCTTGTTAACATTAGATTTGAAAGGATTGATGATAACAACAATTTGTATGTGAAGACAAATAAAGAAAAAGGTATATTGTTATCTAAAATTTTTGTTGATGACATAATATTTGGAGGACAAGATGTTTTGTGTTAAGATTTTTCAAATCAAATGAAGTAAGAGTTTGAAATGTCAATGTTTGGTGAGATCAAATTCTTCATGAGATTACAAGTCTATCAAATGAAATATGGTGTATATATAACTCAGTCAAAATATGTCAAGGAGATATTGAAGACATTTAGACTTGAGGATTCAAAACTAGTAAGTATAGTTATGGTGACAGCACTCAAGCTATCAAAGAATGATGGTTCAACTAAAGTCAATCAAAAATTATATAGATCCATGATTGGAAAATTGTAATATGTAGTACACAACAAACTTGATATTGCATTAGCTATGGGGATAGTTGCTAGATTCTCTACTAACCCTAGAGAGAATCACCTGATGACAGTAAAAAGAATAATGAGATACTTGAAAGGAAAATAAGAGTATGGTTTATACTATGAGAAAAATGAAAAGTTTGAACTAAAAGCCTACACTGATGTTGATTGGGCTAGAAATATTGATGACAAAAATAGCACTAGTGGAGGAGCATTCTTCTTAGGTAGAAGACTTGTTACATGGACAAGCAAGAAGTAGATTTGTACTTCCTAATCTACTACTGAAGTTGAGTATGTTGTTGCTACTATTAATTGCACAAACATTGTATGGATTGAATAGCTGCTAAAGAGAATGAACGAAGAAATCACTAAACCAGTGACATTTTATTGTGATAATACAAGTGCTATAAATATATCAAAGAATCTTGTCATGCATACAAAGACAAAGCACATTGCAATAAAGTATCATTATGTAAGGGAGTTGATTCAAGACAAAGAGGTGAAGATGGAATATATTAATACAAAGGAGAAAATTGCTGATATCTTCACCAAAGCATTACGTAAGGATTCTTATGAGTATCTGAGAAGTAAATTAGGGGTGATACCCCTATCAAAGGCTATGTAAAAGACAGAGGGAGTATCCTGCATCAAATGAGCTAACATTCATTTCATACAAATTGTTGCAGTGGATCTTACTTTAGGAAATTGCCTAAAGTAATCATAGAACTAAAATTTCAAATCAATCGCAAGCAAGGTGATAGAGGGAGTAAAATTGAAGAGCCTGCAAAAAGTGTATATATGCATATACAAAAGATGTCAAGTGTTGAGTATATGTCTTTAGCATTGTTGTCAAAGAGGGAGAATGTACAGTAAACTAATCAAGTGTAGACTGATCAAGAGAAAGATGATTAGAAGTAGATAATTAAGGAAGAAAGAAGAATTCATTATTAGAATATCAAAAGACTGAAACCAATAAAGAGGGAGAAAGCAGAAAGAAAAAGAGGGGGATATTTTGATATTCTGCTGATTCATGACAGAAGAGAATCAAATAAGAAAGATATTTTGTAACCTAAGAGGGAGTTGCTGATAGAGGGAGAAGTTTTATTCACAAGATTTCTTTTTGGTATCGCCTTACTATTTTAACCTAGTTAGTTTGATAGAACAAGATGTTCACAATTTGTTTGACTGGTTGATTAGTTTGGTTTGTTATCAATGCCAAAGAGGGAGATTGTTGATATATGATTGAAAAGATCATTTGAGTAAGAAACCTATTGAAGAAGACTGTGTGTTTTCAATGATTGTTTTGTTACTGATGTCAAACCTACTATATGCTAGTAAGACATTTGATTATATGTTTAAGCACTATCACTTAGTTGATTGATGAGGAGGATTTGATCAACAATATATAACAAAAGGACCTAGAGGAAAGGTTAAGTTATGATTATGTATTGAAGTGCAAGAATCAATTAAGATAGTGATAACATAATGTATTGATGATCTACTTGAGGTTACAAAATAATTGGCTATACTTAGAAATTTTAGAAGAAAAAGGTTAGACAAAGTTCATTTGCTAAGCTTGACCAAGTTGATAGAATGTGTCGAGCAAAGTTAGTGCAAGTTGAGAAAAAAGTTAGTTGGAGCCAAGCGAAAGCAATTTCTAATGGATGTCAAGTAAACTGATAGGTGCTGAGAAAGTTAGTAGATGCCGAGTGATTTTCAGTTAATGTTGAGCACCAGTAAAATCCAGTTGATGCCGACTGATTTTACAGTAGAAGCCAAGTAACACAATATGTGTTGAGTATCAGTAAATTGATAATGCCAAGCTAGTGCATTATGATAAAGATCAAAGATTCACCATATAAAAGCCAATAAGTTTGTTTTCTTGGAACCTATAAATCAAGAGGAAGATAAGATTGATGAGTTGGAGGCACAAAATCTTATGTAAACCATTTTGGAGGAAAATTCAAAAGGATTCTAGGAGAATTTTCTAGACAAGACAAGCTATGGGGTAGATACACTATATCTTACCTAATCCATCAAAAACCCTAATTTTTAAGATGGATAATGAGTAGGAAAAAGGGTGCTAAATTCCTATATGTAGGGATGTCTAGTCATGAAGCAAAGATGGATGGAGGTCAGAGAGTTCATTAAATTGTGAAAAGTTATATTTTGTACATCTAGACCTTGAATAACTGATTCACCCCCCCTCTCAGTTATTCTAAATAATTCTAATAGGGAGGGAGGGAGAGAGAGAGAGAGAGAGAGAGAGAGAGAGGGAGGGAGGGAGGGAGGCGTGAGCTAGAAATAGTGTGAAGGATGAGAGATAAAGAAACATGAGAGAGTTGTTGAGACTTTAATTTAATGATTAACAAACGAACCATGTATTATAAAATTTGAAGCCTTAATAACTCTTTAACTCTTGATTTCCTTAAAGAAGTCCCACTACAACCTTTTCTCTATTGCAAATAATAATCTAGCTTTAAGGATAAAACTTATACTAACACTAATGAAAATGAAAACTCTAATTTCAATCCAAAGGATAATTCTAATTACTTGAATAAAATATATACTTTTTTATTGTATTAATTATCAAGTGGGTGGTGATTTTTTGTTTTTTATTTATTTTTAAAAGGGAATCAATTGTATTAAGTATATTTTTGAAGTGAACATATAAAATCTATAATGTATCATAAAATATAATATATTTAATAATAATGATTTATTCTTTTACATAAATGATAAGAATGTCTTTAATTCTTCTGTCATGAGTACTACTAGCTTATGTTTATATATATATATATATATATATGTATGTATGTATGTATGTATCCAATAGATATCCTTCTTGAGGCACCTATTTTTATAAATTGCCTTAGTGCAATAGGTGCTTCAGAAGGATATCTCTAAGATTATTTTATATATATAATATATATAAGCTAGTTATTTATTAATCCTTGATTATGGTAATGAAATAGTTGTTGACTATTCAAACTAGGGTTTTGCTTGATTATTTTAATGTTTCTTGCGATTGATGATGTGGAAATTGTTTAGTAGGACATGGTTCTTACATATGATGAAATAAAGTTTGACATGTAGGTCAACTTCTTTAGCATATTCATGTATGAAATATTCACCTGATGATATGGTGTGCTCGACAATTTGGTTGATAATTGGTTTATGAAATGTAATTATTATTGCACCTATCATTTTGACATGTAAGTTGGAAACTAGAATGAAGTTTCATAATCAATTGAAAGATATTTTTATCTACTTGTTGATTCAACTATGTGCAGTTAGCTTTTGACTAACATGACTTGACCTTTTCGCCTATGTGGTAAGTGTATGAAAATGTGGTCTTCCTATGAGAATACAAAATGGTATGCATAGATCCTTCTTTTATTTATTTTTGGAAATATTTTGCATTGGTGTTATGTATATGTGATGATCCACCATGCATGTGACTTCTAGTTTATAGAAAGTCATTGACTAATTTTATTTAATCAACTTGGCCAATGAACAAAAATTGATGATTTGGTCATCTTGAGTTGTTTGTATTGGACTCCTAGTCAATACATGTTCAATATAGACTTGATCATCATGTATTCAAATTACACCTTTGGTTGATATGTTTGATTGAGATTTTGTTTTACTATCTAATAATGAAGAACTTTGGGCCAATATTGTTTGATACATTTGACTATGTGGCCTTTATATCATTTATTTACTCATCATATTGGTTGGATATATATCATTAATTTTGAGCTAAACGATGCATTATGATGTAAATAGCATGTCAACTCTTGCAAGCATTTAGATCCGTACTGATTTTTAATTTTAACGTTTACATTGATGAATTTATATGTGCATATCATTATATTTCATGATGAATCAAATGATGATGAATTACATATAATGGGATTGCATTACTTGATTATGTTTCGTGGACACTGGCCTATTGATGTGGATGATTACTCCATTAGCGAGCACCACGTGTTAGATGGTAAGTATGTACATATGGTACACATGGTATGTATGATTGATTATTTATGTTACTCGTGATCAAGATGTGATTAAAAGATTAGTTAAGAAGTTGTAAAGTAAAATGAAAAATGTTGACTCCTAATATTTGAATTGATATCCTTGAGATACTAGTATTGTGAATGAGCTAAAACCACTATGAGTGTATATGTATAAGTATGATAGGAAGTGGGTATGAAGTACCTAATAGTAGAGCCAAATATAGGTGATACCAAAGTATGATAAGTAAGCACATGTATGTGTTTGGTATCATGTGGTTATAAGGTAATAAGTTACTTAGTTTTGATACTTCTTGAGATAAGGAAGTAGGTGATTTAATATTCCATGGGTATTTGAATGATTTATGATATATGATGGACTAATATTTTGGTGTTGTTCCTATAATGCAATAGAGGGAATGACACATTATTAGAAAGGGGGAATAGTGTCGGAGAGGTAGTCTAACCTTGTAAAACTATAGAATGGTAATGGAATTCACACACTCACACATAGCAAAAGTTTTTGAAATGATTACTTATACATGCACTTATATTAAATGTGTGTTGTTTTCTCTAACTTGTTCCTTCAACTATATATTAATATTGTCTTGAAAAGATAGCTTCATGAGAGTTAATGTGTTAATGAAATGTAGGTTTCATTTTAGGAAACAAAAAATTGACTTTATTTGAGTAGATGAAAATTGGTATTGTTGCTGAAATTATGTTATTTATCATTGCAAATATGAAAGTTTTGAAATTCTATGGATATGATTTTAAGCTTTAACATATCAGTATTGAGGACAATGCATCTCCTAAGGGGGAAAGGATGTCATAGCCCAACTTTTCCTTGTCTGAATAAGATGGTAATTTTATTACCATGTGGACTTATTCAATTATCATGATTGTAGAAGTAAAAAGTTAATATATCGATAATGTAATTTATTTTTGTAATGACATAATTGGTTACATTCAAATCATTAAATTTAGATAAGGAATTGTGTCAGTTAGGGAGAAGGTAGTGGGATAATGAATGAAATACCTTAGTGGTTGAGAGAAGATGGGGGTTCTTTTGAAAACAAAACTAACACATACAAAATTGTTATGGTTATTATTGGATATTGCAGATTGGGTCAGTTACAGATCGTAGGGGGATGACATTCATTGGGTGTATTTTGAAAATGATAGAGGGAGTGAAGATAAATGGGAATCATCATTCTTGATGCTGAGGACAAATAATTGGAAAGAGTCATGGGAAATTAACATTTCAGAGACAATATTGATGTTGAGATAAGTTAAAATTCAAACTCTATTTCATATTTTTGATGTCGCTGTGTTCTTCTATTGCTAGCTTGCATGGCTGAAAGGAATTGTAATGAAAATTTTGTATCTTAATTTTGAGTTTTATCATTCCTTATTTTGTATGTGGAGCTACTCAAGTCGATTGTGCTAGAACATATAAACGAGGCACGAAAGTTGAAGTATGCTCCAACATGGAAGGTTTTAGAGGTGCATGACTTGAGGGGACAATGGTTTCCAATGAGAGAGGAGGTACTTGTAAGAGTATATATAAAAAGGTCTATTACAAGTTGGTTATGAGGGTAAGAAAAGAATGGCATAATGGAAAATGGTCTAGGTCAGGCAGCTTGTCCTTGAAGATAAGGATATGTTCATTAACTATGTTAGCCTTTCAATATTCTGAATTAAGTAGTGTCATCTTCAATATTCTAAACAAGTAGTTTTATATTGAAAATGCTTTATTATCATTAGTTTATAGTGCCTTGTTAGTTGCAATGTCTTCATATTTTTTTATTTTTTTTCTAAATCACCCAATTGATAATGATTTGGCTTTTTATAAATCATAGTAGGGTAGTGAAAATTCTTATAACTTTCATTCCAATATTAGATATCTAATTGTTATTGATGCTCCACCATGTTAAATAACTAGCATCAATAAACATTTATATATATATATATATATGAAATTTTACAAGCATAGGGGTAACCCGATAAAAAATTTATGCCCACATACTTCTCAAAAAGAGTGCACTTCATTAATTGATTAATTGCATTCCCTTGAAATAGTCAATGATGAAACATTTTCTTTATTTAATATTAGAGTGCACTACCAACATAGCATATGGTCTCATGACCTTGCAATAAATTTGTTGGTTGAAGTTTTTCATTGATGTCAAAGGTGTAGGCAGTTTTGTCATTGATGTTAAGTAGTGTTGTCATTGATGTTATGTAATTAGGAAGAGCATAAGGTGTCTAAAAAACTCATAACCATGTACGAACATTTGATTTCTAAGCATACAGTGACAAGCTATGTGTTGTAAGATTAGTTGATGTATATTTGTAATATCATCTTTTTTAATGAAGAATAACTTAGTGGAGAAAATTGTAGAATTGAGAAAACATGCTATGGGTCAATCTCTTAACTTTTATTGTTCAAGAATTTTCACAGTTAAGAAGTGTTGAAATTGTATGAACAATCATGACTCTAATTCATTATCTTGTGTAATAGAATAGTAGGTTACCTTTACTAAGAATAGTTTTGTCAAAAGATTCTAAATTCTAAGAAAATAATGCGCCAATGTGTTGAAATACAAATATGGTAAACATCGCCTCTTCTCATTGTGTAATTCCAAAAATATCAATTTCTTAATAAATCATTTGTGATAATCATCATCTAGATTATGCTTGATGTTTGAATTTAACTTTTTAATAGTGAACAAAGTAGTCTTAATGTTTTTCGGAACCACGTTATAAACATGGAGAGTATATTAAACCAATGCTTCCATTTGTGGCTCTTTTGAGCCTTAGAAAGATATGTGCAAGTTATTGCTTTTGAGATATGGACTACTTTTTTGAATGTTGTAAAAATTACCTTAACTGGGGAATATATGAGTAGAAGGTTGACCCTAATATATAGGAACCAAACTTCTTTGTACTAGATATAACTTGAGTAAACATGTACTCTGTAGATTTGGGAACTATTCTAAAACACTTAGATTTTTAGACCTATTAAATGTCAATTGACATCCTTGGTACAATTAGCTTTATGTAATATTGTAAAGAAGCTTAAGGATGCAAGAGCAAGATGTATTGTTCTAAAGAATGAAACCAAGCATCTTCTTAATAAAAACTAAAGATTCTTGTTACTTAAATGTACACCTTGTGTATCTATGTTTTATGAGAGGAATTCAAGATATGATAACATACTTGGAATATTTATTGATGGGAAAAGAGTTTCATTGTTACCTATGGGATTAGCTTAATATAAGTATATATAACGTGTCAATACAGATTTGATGGTAGTACTTGTATGCTCTTTTTGAAATTGGACTAATTTCCTTGCTAGAGATGAGCTAACATGATGTGATTGATGTTAGGATTAACCTCAGACAGAAATAATAATTACATGCAAATATAACCAATAGTAGAAAATAGTATATCACATAAAAGAGAACACAAGACACCAAAATTTAATGTGGTTCACCCAATCCCTGGCTATGCCCACCAATAGTAAGTCCAATATTATTATTACTAGTGATTACAACTTGGTTACAATCTGTAATCCTTTACATCTCTATATCATTGCAAGAACCAATTAACACATCACACATTATGAAAATCCCAAACCCTAAGCTTTTTATATAGGATTTTGCCACTTACAAAATTAGTGCTAGAATAAGTCATCCAATAGGAAAAATAGTAACTAGTGCCTTTTACAATATAAGGGTATTTTTCACTTTGCAAGCATTGTCCCTAAGACCCCCCATGGGGATGTTGCCCCTCGACCCCACCATATACTGCGATAGGAAGCGCACCTAGAGCACTACCCCAGGACCTTGCAGGGGTGTTGCCCCTCGACCCCATCTTGGGGGCACTACCCACAAATCCCCATAGAAATAATATGGGGAGAAAACCACACCAAATAAACCTCTGAGTTTGATTAGGCTCCATATCACAACAATCTCCCACTTGGATATTGATCAGACTCCACAACAATAACCTCCCACTTGGAGACTAATTATAGCACTACTAAACCTATAGCTCCCACTAGAATATATCAAACCACCCTAGACTCTATTGTTCTTTTATTCTAGATTGTCATCTATATGTATCTTGTCCATCTTTAACTGTCTATCATCCAAAACTAACCTAATGAAATGGTATTGCAATTGAACATGTTTTGTCTTTGAATGTAGAGTTGAATTCTTTGTGAGATGAATAACACTTTGACTATCTATAAACAAATAATTATCCTTTTGAGGATGTCCCAATTCTTCCAAAAAGAAATGAATCCATATCATCTCCTTAGTTGCCTCTATAGTAGCAACATACACTGCCTTTGTAGTGGATAAAGCATTAACCTTCTGTAATCAAGAAACCTAGCTCATTGTTGCCCCACCAACAGTAAATACATAACCTATAGTACTCCACCTAGTATCAATATCCCTTACCAAATCTGAGTCAACATAGCCTTATAAATCAGTAGTAGAGCCCCCAAAGTGTAAACACTTACTAGATGTTCCTCTTAGTTATCTGAGAATCCATTTTACTATATTCCAATGCTCAATTCTTGGATAACTCATATACTTGCTAACAACTCCCACTACATGTGCAATATATGGCCTAGTACATTCCATAGCATACATCAACCTTCCTATAGCTGAACCATAAGGTACATTAGACATCTTGCCCTCCTCTTCTTGTGTCTTAGGACACAACTCCTTAGTCAACTTCAACTAACTAGGTAAAGTTGTGCTGATAGTTTTAGCATTCTCCATAGAGAAACATTACCTTCTCAATATAATCAGCCTAATATAATGTCAATTTCTTGTTTGTCCTATCTCTACAAATACTCATACCAAGGATTTTTTTTGCTACCCCCAAATCCTTCATATAAAATGCATGTGCTAACTGGCATTTTAGCCCCTTAATGTGATCCATGTTAGACCCAACTACAAGCATATCATCAACATATAAACATAAAATAATGTAGTTTTCATCATCTGACCTCTTAAAAAAACATAATGATCTCAATGACACCTACTATATCCATGCACATGCATAAAATTGTTAAATTTCAGATACCATTATCGAGGTGCTTGTTTCAAGCCATATAAACTTTTCTTCAATCTGCACACTAAGTTTTGCTTATCGTTGACCTCAAATCCCTATGGTTGTGCCATATATATCTCTTCATCCAAATCACCATGAAGGAAGGTTTTTTTAACATCAAGATACTCCAAATGTAAATCTTTAGTAATCAAAACCAATGCCTTTTTTCTGTGCAAATTCTTTTACCACTAACCTAGCTTTAAATCTTTTCTTACCTCCATCATCTTCTTTCAACCTGTAAACCCACTTATTTTGTAAAGCCCTTTTACTTGCAAGCAACTTGCATAAATCTCATGTCTTATTTTTTAGCAAAGATTCTATTTCTTCTTTCATTGCAAACTCCCACTAAATCTTTGTATCCACCAGCACAACTTCATCACAACATTTAGGCTCACCAGAATCAATAAGTAAAATAGAATACAATGAAGAAGAAAATCTTTCTAGATGTCTACTTAGCCTTGTTAACTGTCTAACATTTACTAGGGTGTGTGGAATTTTTTGTTGTGGTTGTTATAGATCATGAGGAATTGCTAGAACATCAGCTTTTGGAGTATCATCCAGTACTACATAATCATCTTTTTTCTTCTCATGTTGCTACAATAGATCTTTGTATAACACTTTTTCATTGAATATGACATCCTTGCTTCTTACAATTTTATAATTGTCAAAATCCCAAAGCCTATAACCAAATTCATTAATGCCATATCCAACAAATACACATTTATTTGACTCAGCTTGTAGCTTGGTTCTATTTTTAGAATCTATATGAGAAAATTCTTCACATTCAAAGGTTTTGAGAAAAGAATAACTCACCTTCTTACCAGTCCATGGTTCCTTTGGAATACCATAGCCCAAAGGAGTATAGGGACCTCTATTAATCAAATATATAGTAGTATTGACAGCCTCTACTCACATATTTAAGGGCAACCCTACATGCAACCTCATTGCACACTTCATTATAGTCTCGTTCATGCGTTCAACCACTCCATTTTCCTGTGGAGTCCTTGGAATAGTTTTCTTTTTATGAATACCTTTAGTGGAGCAATAATCTTCAAATTCATGATTTTAATACTCACCACCATTATTAGATTTGAAACATTTTAATTTCTTACTAGTCTCATTTTCAACCAAGCATTTCTATTTCTTAAAAGTTTGAAATACATCATATTTATGTCTAAGAAAATAAACCCATACTTTTTTAGTTGCATTATCAATAAATGTAACATAATAATGAGAGCCACCAAGGGAAGATACTTGAGCTAGTTGCATACATCTGTATGCACAAGCTCTAATTTCTCACTTTTATTTTCCTTCCTAGTCTTCACAAAACTCACTCTCTTTTGTTTTCCATACACACAACTTTCATAGAAATCTATATTAACAAATTTTAGACCTAGTAAAACTTTCTTTGAATGAAGTACTTTCATACATTTCTCACTCATGTTCCTAAGTCTGTTTTGCCACATCGCTATATCAAAATTTACAATAGCTATTTGTTCTCCCTCCTCAACTGCATCAACTATTTTTAAACATTCATTTTTCTCTAAAATAATCGAAGTAGAAGGAACAATATGACCTTTATAATGATATAAGGTGCCTATTTTCACACATTTTTCTATTACAAGGGAATCTTTTGAAACCTTCCAATTTTTATCATTAAAAGTAAATACACAACCCTTATCATTGAGTTTCCCTACTAAAATCAAATTCCTCCTCTACCTTGGAAGATGTCTTACCTCATGTAGTAGCCAATGATTCCCATTTTTTAACTTAATCTTAACTTTTCCCTTTCCAACAATCTGGCAAGGTTCATTATCCCCAAATAAGAAAGCCCAAAATCCCTGTTGTCACAGAGGTTTGCACCCTTGTCCAAAGTTTTTACCTAAGGACAACCTTGTGAAATATTGAAACAACCTCCAAGTTGTGGGACTTGAACTATGAGGTTGAGTCTCTGGAGAAGTTCGGCTTCCTTTACTATCAGCGTGCACCTAACTACTCTTGGAGAGGAAAAGGGAGAAGAATGCATGAAAAGCAAATCTACCTATTCTAATCTAAGGGGGTGATGCACCAAAATAGAGTGTTTAGACCAATCTCTGCCCATACATGCACTATTGAACCATCATGACACCAAAAGATATACACATTCAGACTTTCTTTAATCTAACAACCACATGCAGATCAGAAAACCCAAATGAATGACACAAGGAAAGAGAAGATTCACTTATATATCATTCACAGGCCAGAAGAGATACAATCATGCAGATTGCAGATCTCTAAAAAACACGAATGAGAGGCAAATAGTTCTTGCACTTTACATCAATGGCTAAAGGATATAAGGCAGAATGTCATACAGTTCATAGGCAAAGGGAATTTACACATGAAATTGCAGAGCAATATCAAAGAAGTCAGAGAAGGATCGACCCTTACAAAATTCACAAAAATTGCCTTTATAGTTCAGGCATAACTAAGATATTTCTCTACTGAAATTACTCTACAACTACTTCCATTAAGTCTTACAGAGAATAATCATGGAGATCCAGATGCAATGATATATGATCTTGTTGGAACAGAGTCCTGAGAAGATGAAAACAGTGCCATTAAATCGTCTGACCAAGTAGATGGATCGGATCAAAGGTGGTGGAATGTTCTCCTGGAGGTAGCATTCATTCCAGAGTGGTTGGCATTGATCACAAGGATCAGATTGCGCGAGAAAACATGACCTCCCCTATTCTAGCTTGTGGATTAGCAAAGTCAGTAGGTCAAATGAATCCTGTAAGCAGAATGAGCCATGTGGACCAATGGTCTTTTATCCTTCTACCACCTTGCAAGGTCTTCCTGTAGTTGACCACATCTAACTGACTAACTGCGCCACCTCCCAACTTTTTCGCGATAGTCACATTAACTGTCAATGCCTAATTTTCAACACCTAGCCCCAATGTATCTCCCTAGGCCTGTGAGGACACATGTCCTTTAGGTGTTTTCCCACAATGTTTAATCTCCACACAATTCTATACTGCGGGCAAGCGCTGATCGTCAATCTACAGAAGATCAACGATCAAGAAAGATTCTTTGTATACTGCACTTGCTCTTCAAAATTTTGGACCCACAAAACACTTGGCAGGTGACTCAACAATCACCCTGGTAGCACCTTGGTGACCCACACAAGAAATAGGTCCCATAGAGACACGGGACAGTGAGGCGCTTGCTCGCATTTCTTAAAGTCTTCGCATCTTGATAATGTGGGGAAGCCTCGATCATGGATCTGTGAAGATCTGACAATTGGACATACAACTAGGAACATGGGACATCATGGGAAAGGTGTCATAAGGGGGCATGCCCGCATTCCTTAACTTCTTCGCGGCTTTATCTTGCGAGCATGCTCCAGCTGTTGATCTGATTTGAATCTAAGGTGATCAAAACCCTACAGAACTGCATACCTGGTCAACTAGATGGACCAATGAGATCCGCCTTCGTACTCTAACTCACCTGACCACTTCCATGGAGGACGAGCTTCTATTACGCTCTGAGAAAAGCAGGCCCATGATGTCACATCAGCCACACATCACAAGGGGGCATGCCCTCTTTGTCTATCTTCCTTGCATCTTGTTCTTGTGGGCATGCGCCAGCCATTGATCTCAGGAGATCTGATAGTGCTCGTAACACGTGCATCTGGTACCTCTATGGATATTCATCATGACATCATCTAGATGCGTGTCACCAAAGTGCTTCCTCACATTGTCAGAAGGTCTAACGAGGCTCAGAATGCAAGATAGTGGGCACCAATCGAATTGCCAGCTCATCAGCCACATTTCCACCCTCTGCAGCCCACAAGAGAAATGGACCCACCTACCATGCATCACAAAGGGGCTTTCTCACAATGTTTAAAGATCGTGCATTTGGAGAATGCAGGAAAGCGCTCACTGTTAGATTTGGCTTGATCTGATGATGCGAAAAGTTGCAGGCCGACGGAACAAAACATAAGGTTTTATCATTTTATTATTTTTGATATTTCTCAAGCACTAAAATAATACTAAAATATGGAAGATGACCGTTGGGTGGGGCAAGCATTTAAAGTTCAAAATGGATAACAATCCCCTTGGACATAATCAATAAAATAACCTTTATGAGGTGTAGCATGAAATGAAGCACCAGAATCTAAAATCCATTAATCATCAATACTTTCTAAAGATAGAAGCAAAGCATCCTCTTCGGATTTTTTGTTTACCACATTTGCCTCCTTGTTCCCTTCTGGTTTATCTCTTTCATTGTTCTTTCAAGTCCAACAATCTTTCTTATTATGCCATGTTTACTATAGTACCAACAATCTCTCCATCCTCTGGATTGAAACCTCTTCCCATTTTACTTTCCTCTTGATTTCGCATGATTTTTGGAATTATTTCCTCTCTTGGTCATTTTGCCTCTACTTTGTGCATTCAAAGCATTCCTGATGTAGATTTATCAAAGGATTTCCTACAAGTTTTTGCACTCAAAATAACAATGATCACACCATCATATTTTAGGATATTAGATCTAGAAACAAAATTACTCACAGCCATTCTAGCTTTTAGGCAAAGAACAAAAAATCAAGAGAGCCCTAATTTCTTCATCAAAAATTAATACCCACAAAAGATAACTGACTAGTAACAGTATTAAACTCATTTAAATGATCTACAACAAATCCATTTTCTGCCATTTTCATATTAAATAAATGCTTCATGAAAATTACCTTATTTGAAGCAAAGGGCTTTTCATACAATTTTGCTAGGGTTTCCATCAACTCTTCTATCCTCTTTGCTTTTGTAATGTTAAATGTAACTGATGATGCCAAGCATAATTGAATTCTTCTAAGTGCCTTTCTATCTAAAATCTCCTATTCCTCATTTGTCATAGTTTCCTAGTTTTTAGTATTTCCTTCCAATGACTTCCATAAATCCTCTAATAAAGATAGTCCTCCATTTTACATTTTCCATAACTAAAAGTTTTTCCCATTAAAATTTTCATCCCTCAGCTTACCCTCATCTACCATTGCTCCCACTCAACTATGAGACTCCCACTTAACCGTGAGATCTTCCTGCAAAGGATTGCTAAAAAAAAATGATGACAATCTGGCTCTGATACCACTTGTTAGGATTAACGATAGAAATAATATTTACAAGTAGAGATAACCAATACCAGAAGATAGTAGATCACATAAAAGAGAACACAAGACACTAAGATTTAACGTGGTTCACCCAATCTTTGGGCTACGCCCACCAAAAACAATTCTAATATTATTATTATCAAGTGATTACAATTTGATTACAATCTGTAATCCCTTACAGCTCAATACTATCGAAAGAACCAATTTTTGCATCACACATTATGAAAATCCCTAACCCTAAGCCTTTTTATACAAGATTTTGTCACTTACAAAATTTGGGCTAGAATAAGTCATCCAATAGGATAAATACTAGCCAACACCTTTTACAATATAAGGGCATTTTTGGCTTTGGGGCCACTGCCCCTCGACCCCACCTTGTACTATGACAGGGGGCACACTTGGGGCACTGCCTTAGAAACTAGCAGGGGTGTTGTCCCTTGACCCTGTCTTAGGGGCACTATCCCCAAACCCTGATAGAAATAATATGGGGAGAAAACCATGCTGAATAAACCTCTAAGTTTGATTAGGTTCCATATCACAACAATTGATTGATGCATGTTAATGGAATTTATCATTTTATCCTTTTATGTTGATGGGTATATGTAACTCAATGTTGAATAAACCTTGTTATGTTATTATAAATGATGGAGATGGGATCGTGATACTGAAGTGATAACTAAGATTATCCAAGCTTTTTACTGATTGTATTTGATTGACTCCTAATAGAGTCCATTCTTTCATAAGGAATATTTATATTAGTACATCATCTTGTGGGCATCATTCCCACTAGGATTTTACCTTTAATCAATGGTTTCCCTAGTTAATAGATCTGGTGTTATTTTGTTTCATTATCCTTCTATGGTTATTGTATCTATTGTTTACATGTTTTTGAATTATATAATATATTGAGAGTTTTTTTAATTGCATAGCTAATACACCCCTCCCCCTTGCCCTCTCACTCCCTCTTAGTTATCTTCGCAGAATTTACTTTCTAACAAGTGGATCCCTTTGGGTTCTCTCTCTTGTGTTATGTACTCATTTATCTTGATATATGTCTCTTCTTGTGGCCATTTCATAGTGGAAATTTTCTTTAGTGGATGCATGTACACTTTCGTTAAAGCTATTTCTCCCATCAAGGTATTTGTAATCGCTTTCACATGGGGGCATATACTCTGCACATCCTTTGATCATAAATTACAAATAGGGATTCTATGTATAGCTTAGACTACTTTAGTCTTAAGTGCTTAATATGATTTCTAGGTTATTCAAAAATCTATCCATTATTATTTCATTTCTCTCTCTTTTCATTCTAGTTTCTTGGAACTATTTATAGTTCCTAGGGCTTTGTCTCTTTTGGATCTCTCTCTCTCTCTCTCCTTCTCCCCTATTGCTAGTTTTGGAGGCCCAATTCTTGTATTGGACTCTTCTTTTGACTACTAACACTTTAGGAAGCCTAGTTTTGTTTTGATCAATTAAGGACAAACACATCTTTATAACTAGGTCTCTTTCAATTCTTCTTCTTAGGATATGGAATTCTCTTGAATTTAGACCCTTTGATGGGCTGAATAGCATACCACAAATACTTTCTAGGCCATTCAAGATTCATATTTGATGCATTGACTAGTGTGCCACACAAACTTTCTAGATCATTCAATGTCATCCCCTTCTACAGAGACCTTTCCCCCTCTTTCTTTTATTTCCCCTTTCTTATGTGGTTCATAATAAGACACACAAACCTTATTGGGAAAGTAACTATACCCCTTTGTATTTCTTATCTCTCTTATTGATATTTTTGATGTGACAAAGACTCAAGTCTCTTAGGGGCTTGATGATTTCTTTGCTTTCTAGATTATGATAAGATTGCCTCTTTGATCTTGATCTACTTTACCATGAGTTTGAGTAATCTCATACTCCCACTAAAGTGAGGGAATAATTGTACCATCTTAAAGTGTACACACTTTCCTTTTAAGACCTTTTATCACCCTCTTCATCATGTCTTTCTTAGACCATGGATGGACTTGTGCTTCCCTATCTTCTTTCATTTTCTCCTCTATTTCTTCAAGTAACTTTCTAATCTTTCTATGGCTCCCTTGACCTAATCTCTAGGACTAGGTAACCTTAGGTAATTTGTTCTATACCAAGTTGACCTAGGTTGACTTATTCCCTAGTGACTTTGAGGCTTAAGGCTCGAATGACCTCAGGGTTTCATTAGTCTCATTGCGCTCTCCAGTTGACTTGTATTGTTTTCTCACCTGAAAACTCATATATAATGAGACTCAAAGGCTTCATTTTCATATATCGCATTCTCAAATTATTCAAGATTCTACAAGAGTGAATTTCTGCCTTTTGCATTCAATGAGTTAAGCATTTTCAAAGATTCAAGCGAGGAGATTTCTATCTAGCATTGAAGGATCCTTTGTGGGCATTCCCTCTTCAAGATCTATCTTATTGTTGGCCATCAAGAGAGGATATATGCACTAAAACATTGATTATCTTCTAAATTGATGCACAGTTACATCCGTGGGATTATGGTAGCTCTATTACAAATTGTGGAAAAACTCTACATTCCTATACCTAATTCAAGATCTACAACACACTACAAAAAAAATCCTTATTGAAAATGGTTTTAAGCAAGGTGAATCCTAACAATAAAACTTTTTTTTATTCATTTACATTTACATTTCTCATTAAGAGTTTATTCCTTAACACATGGCTTGACGAAGGCAAGCCCTCATCCAACCCACAACAGATACTCTTACTTTTCTGTGTGTAAAAGAAGGATAGCAAAATTTCACAAGAAAATCTGGAAATAACTTCTCAAAAGCTTTCTAGAGAAGTTGGTTTGATTTTTTTACAATGTTGTTGGACTACATCAAATCATGGAAAGATTTTCTTCCTAAGGTTGACCAAATCCTTTATGGTTTCTAGATGAACAAGTTCTAGGTTTTGTTCCTTTCATAGACTCATTTAGAAATTCACAGTTGGATATTTAGAAAAAAGCTCAGACCTATAGCTTTCAGAGCTAAAATACATCTTCCTTTACATATTTCAAGGAAACTCTTTCATGTTTCATTTCCTTTTATATCTATATCTTAGATCTATATCTTAATTGGGTTGATTATATATACATAACATCTAGATCTATATTATTTAATCAATTGGCTTAATTTTACATACACATTATCCTATAAGGGCCAATGTGTGTATTTCCTTGTATTGTATTCTCCTTTATAATTTGAATTTGGCATTGGAACCCTTCTTCCTTTGGGTTCTAGTTAATTTACTTTGGGCTATAAGTGGAATCATATTATGAGATTTCCCTTACCCTCACATACATATTTGAATGGATTAGTGGCCTAAAAAAGTGAAGATCTACAATCCTATTAAAGTGCCTCCCTTTTCCCCTAAACAATTCCTACATTCACATAGTGTCATATTTTCCTTTTAACCCTTCAAATTTTTCTTGTAAGACATGTCCATATCCTCCATGGACTTCTAATATCTTATCCCACATATTCTTGGTTGAAGAAAGATCTTGGATCTTGATGTACTAAGAATTATGTAGTGTGCTTGCAAGTTCTATCACCATAGAGTTATGAATTAACTTTTCTTTCTTATGTGCCTCAGAGAGTGTGCTAGAAGGATGAGTATATTTATTCATTGCATTATCCACAATTCTTGATAAGTGTACAATTTCATTCTTCTTGCCCACATACCAAAGTCATCCTCATAATTGTTAAACTTAGGTGCATCCTTCCTATAAATCTTGAGATCTTTACCTTACAAAGTTAAGCTTCCAAATTAAGGACCTAAGCTCTGATACCAATTGTAGATATAAGAAGATTACTAAGAGGGGAGAGTGAATTAGTAATCACCAACTTAAATAATAAACCATAAAATCAAACTTATTTTACATTTTACCAATAGTAATTTTTGTTATCCTATATTAGCATTATGATTGATTACTAAAACATTAACCTTGTCTAGGAATCTGCATGCTTTCATGAAGGTGAAGTTTAAGGTCGACCTTCAAAATTATTCAAATTGAAGTCAAAGTTTTGACCTTGCTTGGAAATTTATTTGAAGCCAATTCAAATTTTGAGCCTTGCTTGGAATTTTTTAAGTGAAAGAAAATTTCCAAGATAAAAAATGCTACATTGATTCAAATCAGAATTTCAAGTACCTCAATCATAATTCAACCATTAAAACACAAATCCCTTCCTTTGATGGAAAAAAACACATAAGTATTGTATGCAACTTGTAATTTTGTCAATGTGAAATCATAACAATACTTAGCACTTTGTTAAGCATTTCCATCAATTTCTAAATTTGAATTTAAAGGACGCAAATTTTACTACCTCAATGGAATTCCATTTGAAGACAAATTCGAATCTTGAACAATCTTTGATTGGGACTTAAACAACTTCAAACTCGCATCCTGATGAAGTTTGCCACTAGAACTCCCCTCATGATTAAAACTTACCATTAGACATCAATATAGATCTTAAAGTTTTCTTAACTTTAACAATTTATCAATTGAAAGTCAATATTAAAATACTTTGATTTTATCCTAAGAAAATACAATACACTTTAGATTCAATAAAAAGTCACCTTATCAACCACACTAAAATGTTTCTCTTTATGTTTTTATATATGTGTTTCTTGATATATATGACTGAAGCAATCTGAGTACATGATTTTATCACCGATGCCAATATGTTTCTTGATATATATGATAGAAACAAATATATAAAATCACACAAATCTTTCAAAATAAACAAATTATTATATTTCTCAATCTTATATTAGTGCTTCTTTATCAAACATATAATAAGCTAATTGCACTCGTTATGCACTCTACCATTACTTGAATACCTCCAATGCAAGTGGAAACTCCAAAGAACAAACAACGGAGTCACTTCGTAAACTCCAAGTCGATCACTGTCCGAAGCTTTGTAAACTACGCAAATAAGGAAGTTTTACAGAAAAGATATTAACTAGAGCATTGCATGCACCGTTAGTTGCTATTCATTTATTATCATTGTTAGTTTTTTCATCGCCATTAATCAAGCGGCAGATTCAAGGAAAATATTGGTTCTTTGTTTCTTGTTCTAAGTTTCAATCTTATAGACTCTTGTTGATCTCCTGTTTTACATTAATAAATTTATCTTATCTTATCTTGCCCTGTCTTGTCTTGTGTTAGTCGCCTCCAGCTACAAATAGAAGCATCAGCAAACTCTCTAATCACAGAAAAGAGATGAAGGGATACTTAGTTCTGCTCTTGCTTCTGTTATTCGCCTCTCCTTCTGCTTATGCTCTTTCATGTGGTAAATGC
>CM053791.1:825187288-825194788 GCA_028749045.1 Cupressus sempervirens
CCTTCCACAAAGTAAACAAAATCTCCATCCTAAAAGTATATCAAATCTAGGTAAATTTCATAGGAATCCTTGGGGAATCATCCAACATAATCATGTGCCAAGAAAAGGGTTCTAGATTGAAGGGTTTGAAAAAAATCATATATCCATAGCCAACAATTCTAAGCACACCTATAGAACCAGAAAATATGCAAATATGACTCAAGATGCCCACAAAAAGGACACCAAGGATTTGAAACACCAATATGCTTGAGTTGAAGCCTAAGGGGAAGCCCTTGGAATAGCAAGTACCAAGAAAAATGGCAAATCTTAGGCTCAGTGATAGCACTTCAAATAGTATAAAATTGCACCCTCCAATGATAAGGAGGTGACTGAAGATGCCAGTGCCGGTTGAGAGTATCCACCATAGGGAGATGGGGAGAAAGCCAAAAATATCCTAAGTTGGGCTTCTAACTAGTGAAGGGTGTGGTAGGATACCACTTCCAGTCTTTCCACCAAGGTTGCACAGACTGGATTCCCACCTTGTGAATCAAATGATCTAGAATGGTAGAGAGTAGATGATCAAAATTCTATTGATCTGGATGAGAAAGATGAAACTGGACCTGCATATCCTCCCAAGATTCGAGACTCATAGATATCTTGGAAAAAATATCCTTAGGATTTTTTATGCCATGTTTGAAAAAATGCAGAGCATTGGTACCTCAAGTCTTTGCTAGAGGAACACCCTGAATGGAAAACAATAGGGACCACCAAAGGTTCTACTAATTCAAAGAAAGCCCATAACGAAACCCATCACCATCCCAATGAAGCCAAGACTTCACAACTTCCCAAGCTTTCCAAATGCTCTTGATAAAAAAAATCCCTAGATATGAATAGGTTCTCACATGATGAGAAGGGTCTGAAGACCAATTCCATTCCATGTAGGCCCATTAACAAGAAATCCAAAAGAGATACATTGTCAAACCAACACTTTCCAAGCTTCATCACTGGTGGGAGCATGACTAATCCACTTAGCACAAAGAGTGAGACGTTGCTTCTGTTTGAAAAGAAGACCAAGACCTCTAGACTCTTTGGGAAGACAAAAGAAATTCGAAGCAACCCTGTGAAAGCCATGATGATTAGAACTAGAATCCCAAAGAAAGTCATAGAGAAAATGTTCTAGCTTGAGGTAGGAGGTTTTTGAAGGAGGCCAACAAGAGGGGTAATACACATGAGTAGCGACCAGCACCTTCGAGAAAATTTGAAATTTCCTTGCAAGAGAAAGGGGTTTAGTTTAATTTAGTAATCAAGTTTTTTCTCAATTTTCATGAGCACAACATTCCAAATTCCACCAAAGAAGCTTAAAAGGTGAAGGGGATGCTCAGAAAGTGGAATATCTCTTAGTGAGTAACCCATTTCCACTCAAATTGAGTAAGTCGAGGTGGTGTCAAAAGAAAACATTGTCTATAACAGAGCATCTTGTGCCATTGAATAGCTGAACTAGGAGCTTGATAAAAGGTGTCCAATCATTCCAAGGCATTAGTGATATTTTGCTCGTCCTCTAGGAGAGTGAGAAAAGATTCATTAGCAAAGTGACCATTGACAAGCTGGGAAGAAGAGTTGGGAAAGGAAATTCCATGAACCAAACTAGAAGAAATAGAGTGGGCAAGTAAGTACCCAAACCCTTTAGCAACAATAAGATACAATATCAGAGTTAGGGAACAATGATGCTAGATAAATCAAAAGCAATTGAAGGCTTTAGATTGAGAATTGTTAATGGTAATACAAGCATTAGCATCTCCAAAAACCATTTCCATAGACTGAAGAAAGTTAGGGCCAAAACCCAAAGCCTGGAGAATAGCCAAAATGAAGGGTCATTCAATCTGATCATAAGCTTTGGCAAAATCAATTTTCAAAAAAAGAGCCTATCGATTGGACTTTTCAGCCCACTCTATGCCTTCCCAAATAACAATGATGTTTTCAAGAATATATCTAGACTTGATAAAACTAGTTTTCTCTGGTCGCACAATCAAGGGAAAAAGATGTTGAATCTTGAGAGACAAGGCCTTAGCAATGATCTTGTATTACACATTAAGAAAGGTGATGGGCTGCCAGTTGCAAATATCCTCAAGGTCACTAGCTTTAGGTATAATTTAATGTTTTCTTCGTTAATAATGGTTCCTAGACTCTTAGTGTGATAAGCTTCAGGATAGACTTTCTGCAAGTCTTGATATATAGAAACCTAGAGGTGTTTATAAAATTCATAGGGGAACCCATCACAACCTAGGGATTTGTCATTTTCCATAGAAAAGACAACATCCTAGAGGTCCTTAAGGGTGAGAAGTTTCTCATAGAAAGCTCATTGCTTGACCGCTAGGTAGTTTGGAGTAACTAAAATATACTTTCTGAGAGCTTCCTCTTGGGCAACTAAATTTCCCTGTGGAGAAAAAATATTTTCATAATGATGCACAAAATCATGTAGTATGTCAGAGAGATTGGAAAGAGTAATATTTCCCTATTTAATATTTTTAATCCCAAAGTTGGTATGAGAAGCTCTTAGAGCCTAGAAGAATTCTTTAGAAGTTTTATCACCAACCTCCAACCAATGGAGGCAAGCTTTGACTTGGGAACCCTGAGCAACATAGTTATTATTAATCTATTTATCATGGTGAAGCTTGACAAGTTGGACTTGCAAATCAGAATCAAACAGATTAAGGGTAAGAACTTGAGAAGCCTTCCTGAGAGCCTTGGTATTGGCTTCATAAGACCTTTTTCTAAAAATGGCCAATTGCCTCCCCATAGATGTGAAGAAACCTAGTGGTTCTAGTAACAACATCATTCCACCATTAAATCCAACCTATTTGAGAATGGGGTCATGGCTCCAAATTCCAAACACTTAAAATGTGAACAATATTGGAAGTATGTGTCAGCACTAATGTCTTGAGGAAAAATTATGTTCTGACAAATCATTGGACAACAACTTTCCAAGAAATTAATGGTAAAATAAATGGGATAATGGTATGATAATGTCATATCTGACAGAGGAAGGACAAGTAACTCTCAATCTTCAAAAAAGGATAAAAAGATTATGTAGTAATCATGGAACAATTGAGACTTTTAATATACAATCAGAGCCAGCTCAAAAATTAGACAACAGTTAGCATTAGGATTAAAAAGGCCCAATTTATTGTACATATAGTACCACACTTCCCTTTCCCTAGTTATCTGGACAAAAAGGAAAAATACCTTCCTTGTCAGAAGCCAGATTAACCATATTAATCACCTCATATAACCCAAGTAGTTGAAGGCAAGTTGTCAGCCATCTAGTACCAAAATTGAGATATTTCCACAACATCATTGGGAGCATAAGCATTAACTATACCAAATGAATGATTATTGATAGAAAGAAAAATCCAAATAATTCTATGCATGGGGTCAGAACCATGCAAAATAATAATAGAATGAAGGTGAGGTGATAGGAGAGTGACTACACCACCTCAACCAGTTTCATGTTGAGAAGAAAACATAATGTCATTTGGCCAAATGATGTGATAGGTAGAAGAAAGAATGAAGCCAAATATTTTAACCTCTTGCAAATAAATGAAATTTAGATTACCAAGTCTATGATGGGTATCTTGAACATAGTTCTTTTTGAAGAGGTCTATAAGACCTCACACATTCCATGATAAAAAAATTCATGAAAACTCTTCCATATTTGTTTCATGCTCAAGGGAGGAGTAACTATTTTGCAAAAAGGTAGAAACTAGGTTGAAACTAGAGGGAAACCTTTTGGGAGTGATGACATGTTGCTTCTCTTCTAGTTTCTCAGCATGCTCAAGAGGACTGTGAGAATGTCACAAATTTTGTGTCTCAATGGAGGACACATCAAGAAAAGTGTGAATCACTACAGGAGTGGTAGCCCTTGCAATCACCTTGATCCCCTACAAAATGTCATGGTTTGAAACCTATGAAATGACAGAAATTGACTCTTGTGAAACCATCATCGACCCTACAATGGATGAGGTTTTCATTCCATTCTACATAAGAGGAGTGGAAGCTAATGCAACATTTGACTGGTTGGGAGCCAAGGAAGCCTTGCCCTTGCACCCAACAGTGGTCCATTCATCTTTTTCTTCCTTTTGTTGGCTTAATAGGAGCATCCTTTTGGGTGGGGGGGTGTTTACCCTAGGCACTATCAACTTGGACAGTTCTTGATCTTGTGTTCTATTGACTAACACCTATAACTATTAGGAACAAGGTGTCTCAACCTTGGATAATCCCTATTCTTATTATTTGTTTTGCAAATGTTCATTTCGCAAATAATGTAATTAAGTGTTAATGTACATGTCTAGTTGGCATGTTGATGTGTCACTCCACTTGCATGTGTTGGCATCTTGAGTTATGATGGATTCCTATGACACATAAGAGCTATCTTTGGAATGTTTAATTGTGTGTAAGGAAATTATGACTAAAATAATTATGACAAATTTCTATGACATGTAAGAACTATTTTTGGAAGATTTAATTGTGTGTAAGAAAATCATGACTAAAATGGTTATGATGGATTCCTATGACACTTAAGAGCTATCTTTGGAAGATTCCCTAAGCACATTATATAAGTGCTTTGAGGGCCATAGATAGTTGTGGATTGTGTAAGTAGTGTTTTTTTGGTTGCTACTAGATAAGTCTTCCATGTCCTGAAAGAGCTTGCACTGCAAGTGTGTTGTAATCTTTGAGTTGAAGATAATACATTGTGCAGGTTTTGGAGGGCTGAGGTTATTTTACTGAAAGGTTCTTCCCTATTGCCATATCTTTGTGTTTGTGTTTTCTTTCTCTATATGTTTTTTGTATTCATGGTTGGCTGCAATATTTTTGTTTACATAATATTGAATCTATAATAATAAGGATTTTAAAATAATTTGCATAATAATTTCCTTAAGAGATTAGTGTAGGAAGTTGTTTCCACACCTAAGTTTCCTTACAAGTGGTATCAGAGTTTGATCAACTTTTGATCCCAGTTGTTGGGTAGGGTTTTTTGAGATAATCTCAAGTTGAGTGGTAGTTTTGTGTAGAGCATTTTGAATCTTATTTGAACACTGATATGGCTAGTTCATCATACAGAAAAATGAAGATGGCAAAATTTAATGGAATTAATTTTGAGTTGTGGAAACTCAAGATGGAAAACTTGCTTGAAGATTGTGATCTATGGGAGGAAACTTCACTTGATGTGAGACCCATAATTATATCTCAAGTAGATTGGGATCTCAAGGATTAGAAAATTAAGGGTCTCATTAGACTTTGTCTAGCTAATACAGTTCTCCTAAATGTTCTTGATGAGAAGACTACAAATAGATTGTGGACACAGCTTGGGTCTATGTATTAGGCCAAATCTCTAGTGAACAAGTTGTTCCTAAGGAAGAAGTTGTATTCTCTAAGAATGGAGGAAGAAGGATCTATTATAGATCTTTTAAATTCTTTTAATTTACTGATTGCATAGTTGACATCATCTGGTGTCAAGATAGAGGAGGAAGATCAATGTATGACCCTATTATGTTCCTTACCAAATTCATAGGACCATCTTTTGATGGCTCTTGGAAGTACTTTAGTCACTTTCAGAATGGATGATGTGGTGTCTTCATTTTTATCTGAGGAGATGAGGAGAAAGTCATCAAATTCAACTAAGGAAGCTCTTGTTGTTCATGGAATATCCAACAATAGAGGCAAGAAATTTGACAAGTCTAGAAAGGGTAAATCCAAATCCTATGGAAAATCAAAGACTCCTAGAAATTCCAAGGAAAAATGCTAGAACTATGATAAGACTGGGCACTTCCATAAAGACTGTAAAGAGCCAAAGAAGAAGTAGAAGGCCTCAAATTCTAGTTCAAAAAAATCTCAAGAAGATGGCAATGCTTTCATTGTAGCCTTGGTAGCAAATGCATCTGATGATTTGTGGTTGATAGACTTGGGTGCTTCTTTCCACATGACCTCTCATCAAATCTGGTTCTCAAAGTATGAAGTTTTTGATGGTGTAAAGGTGTACTTGGGTGATGATTGTCACCTAAAGATAGTTGGACAAGGATAGGTCACTATTAGATTTCCTAATCATTAAAACTGACATGAATGCAAAAATTGACCATAAAGTCAAATAAAAAATACATGGTGTAGTCCAACCACTTACTACACCCTATAATGCATTTTATCTATATGTCGCTTTAAATTGTTCTAAAAATAAAAATTCCTTTCTTTTCATAATACTTAATTAATATATCAAAACAAATATGTAAGAAAAATTTACATGCACTTGTTTTGGATTGTGAGAGCATAACATACTCATTAGATTATCAACAACCATATCCTATAAAGTGGAAGTATGACATCTACTCCTACAACTTGTACATGAATGACATGTTAGGAAATCTTCACATATGCTAATTTCTACAATACAACATATGCCCTAGAAAGAAGATGGCTTAAAAATCACACGCTAAGCTTGATTTCTTGGCTAAAGGTGCTAAATAGTCAAAGTTGACTTATTATTTTCAAGCTTAATTTCTTCCTTATTGTGTGATGTTTAAGGGTGGCCTCTAGAAGGTGGTAGACATAGTAAATGGGTTGGCTTATGTCAATAAAGCATATACCTGGAGAGTCTATGACTCTATAGACTCATTCAAAGATACTAGGACAATAACATAGACCATGGGTTTAGAAATTGTATGCCTTCTATGTTGTGGTTGTACTACCCTATGTTCCCTTGGTATATCTTGCACAGGGCCTCTCAATCTACCCTAAATCTATCAAAAGTTAAAGTAATTTTACTTCTCATCAAGGATAAACCTATAATACAAATTAATCAATAAATATAGAGGCAACATTCCTGATTATTATAAGTTGGTTTCTCGAAGACCATAATTCACCTATCCCTAAAGTTTTTTTTAACCTAATATGAACACACTATTACCCTTTTTATTGTTGTGGGGTCTAATCAATCTCCCACTAGGAGATTGTTGTGATGTGGAGGCCAATCAGACTTGAAGGTTAATTTTTTCCCCACTTCATTTGGTGTGGCTCCCAACCAGATTTTACTACAAGGGTTTGAGGGCAGTGCCCCAAAGCTCTAGGGATTAAGGGGCAATGCCCCCTATAGGTTCCTAAGGCACCACCCTAGGGCACAAGATCAAGGGGCAATGACACAAGGTTATATCATAGTTATACTATCTAGGGGACGAGGGACCATGGAATGAGGGGACAAGTTTTTGGGATGGGGATTAGAAGGACATTAATTTGGGGACAACTGAGGGACATTGGGAATGGTGGCAGGGACAAGAGTGGGTTTTCTATATTATACATAATATGGTAGTTAAAATGTGAATAATGATAAGATGTATTGCATATAAGATATAAAGATTTAAAAAGTAAATACTTGAACATTTCATAAATGGAACATTGAATGTTGAACATAAATTGTCAACAATGGGACATCTCTCATCCTTGACGAGGTGGTAGAATCTAGTGATACTATAATGA
>CM053791.1:825844788-825934788 GCA_028749045.1 Cupressus sempervirens
TATGTATATATAAACTTCTTATATCTTTCCTATTCTTCCACTAGTGACTTCTTCAATTCTATTCCTTTGTTTTTATTCTCTGTCTCTTTTTAATAATAACTTCTTGTTCTTTTATACCACAACTCTTCTTCTTCACATCTTTTTGACAAATTAAAGATTCTTCATTTATATATTTTCACACCATATAAAATAAAATATTACATCTCTTGGTAAAGGATGCATCTCTATGATTCATAACTAATCCTTGTTTTAATTTCACTGATTTATTGTTACGATTCTTCTAACATTGCCAAATTATGATAATTAATCTCCTTATTTAAAAGATGTATTATTGGACACTAGCATGTCAAAATATTCTCCTATTAAGACATTGAACCCTTACTATATTGGACTTCTGTCTAACTCTCCAATTCTACCGCTTTTCATCAAAATTTGTTTCATAGTCTATGTACTGTGTGGCTCTTTCAACCTATTGTTCATACGATAACTAGGAAAACAATTTATTTGTTTACTTCACACCAAGCTACTCTCGATGCCATGTATTATATTTATCATTGCCTTTGCTTTTATTTCCTCATTTTATTGGGTCTTTTCCAATCAATTTGTATATCATTGATTTGTAAACTCCTTGTTATGAATGACTTGCAATTTTAAGATTCACTAGGATACAGATTTAATATAAAGATTGTAACTAACATTGCTTGTGAACTAAGAAAATAATACTTAGAAATTCAAAAAATAACTATGTAGGCAAACCATGTATTAAGAGAACAAGAGACAAAGGATTAGATTTCAGAGATTCATACATCACCATGGTCTTCCATGGAATTAAAGTCAGCTTCCCACTTCCACACTGCGATAAAAGGAACTTGCTAGCAACATGTCCGTGCCTAGCTCCTTCGCCACTTTTTACAATGCTAAGCATTAAAACGACAACTCTCTCGCAATGGGCATCAAGTCTTTACAAAAATGACATAATGTTATCAAAAACACTCTCAAGAAAATTCTAAGTTTTTATCTCATAGTATGAGACCACTTAATTTTCTTAACCATTCTCTCTATATTTCTCCTCTCCGAGAATTACAAAGACTTCTCTAAGTCTCATTTCAAGCTAACTACCTCCTTTTTATATTAAAATTTTACCCAATTTAGTGAGTAACCAATTGATTTTATATAATATCCCCATATCTCCTATATTAACCTCTTTTCCAAATTAAATCCATTGTACTTTCAAATTTACTAATGTTTAAATGGCTCATATTAATTTAAGCACATTTATGGTTAATGAAGATAGGGGATTAGGCTCTTATATGATCCATCCGCTCATGCCAAATAGAACATCCACCAAATGCATCCCAAAAATATTGTCAACACAATTGGTTGAGGATGAAAATAGAATGTTGGGTGTTGTGGGCTCAACTCCCACTAAGGTCGCTTCTGTCTTGTAGTAGATTTTGTCTTATCTACAATAAATCATTACAAAACACAACCACCGCCAATAACAAACAAGGAACTGTGAGTGGTGAAATGTAGAAAAATGCTTTAAGGAATTAGAGGTTTGTGGTTCAAACCTCACCAACAATTTTCCTCCAACCAGCAATAATACAATGTGCCACATGGCAAAAAGTTATTTGTCTAGCATTGACACGTGTCCCACTTTAATTGGACCATGTTACATTGCCACGTCAATATAGTGGTCATCTCAAATGCAATGATATTTTTGAAAGCCACATCACCATTAAATGCCATGTGTCACTATAGGATTGGATGAAGATGTTGACTAGGATGTTGATGTCATCACTAGTCTATCTGGTCAACCCTTTTCCTGGGCAACTTAAAATGAGCATAACTTCCACATACGATATTCATTTTTGATGAAATAAACATCATTGGAAAGCTCTTGATGAGGTCTTCGATTTAAGACCATTGTTGACCACTTTTGAGATGGTCAAATTTCATTGTTTTGGTCAACCCCTAGTTCACTGTTTAACCCAAACTTTGACCAAGCATATCTTGAGCAAACAGACTCCTTTTGACACACTTCAAGTTGTGTCAGAAAAATTTTGCCGTGCTCTATGCATTGATACCAATCTTGGGAGATTCTAAGTGGGTTAATTTTTGAGGTCTTCAAGATCCAGCTGGATCAATCATTCAAATATGGTCTTTACTTTAATGTTGTTGCTACAAGCTTGACATCGCTCCATAAACAATTTGTTGCACACCCATACCATATTTTGTTTCTATATTACAATTTACATCTACTTTTTTATTATTGCAAACTTTAGATTATTGTTTGGCCTTTTGAATCATATCATCCATATTATTATGCAAATAAACAATTACTATATGCTGCAATTTTATTTATCTTATAACTTAATCCTTTCAAGGACTTAGGTTTAGTGGCATAGTGTCCATCCACTTTAGACCATAGATATGAATCACTACCCTATGTGCCATCATATTGGATTAAAGCAATTGTTTATAAGTTCCTTTCATATCCTTATTTATTGGACCACGTCTTTACATTTGTATATGCACATATCTGTAACAACCTACCAATTTCAACTAGATATGTTTGTTGCCGTCATTTCTAAATTATTATCTTGTGTCACGACATGATTGTTGTGACTTAGTACATGGTTATCCTCCCTACAAATTTTACCATTGATTAAATTTCAAAAAAAGTAAAACACAATGAAATTTCTTGAAATTTTCAGCATTTGATCTTCATGATTTGTATATTTTGTGATAAAAAAACAACAAAATTTACTATGTTTTCGTGAATCTGAAAAATAATCATGTTTGACTTTATTTTGTCTTTGGTACATTTTGTCTGGAGATTAACCAATGCCTATTTATATGCAACATTGTACCTTCTTGTCACTGATACATTTATGTTACTAATGTATGAAACAACTAGTAGTAATACTCTTCCTATGTATCATGTTATCGTGGCATATGTATGTCTTTGATTCAACATATATTATTCTTTTTCAATCATACTCTATAGTTACATGAGATGACCCATCAATATATCCATCATATTGTGTATCAATTTCATCTCTAATTTATATATCAAATGCATCATATATATTTTTTCTCCTTATGTGGATTTATCATGATTCTATTTTATGTATATTTCAAATGTAACATTTATACCATGGTATGTTCAACTTTATTTCCATCTATTTTATTTTAATGCATCTATTGTCAAGCCTCATATCTGAATGCTTCTTTCCATATCCATTTTGTAACATATTTATAAGAGGTATGAATCTTGTTGTTCCCATGATCACTATAGCTTTGTTCATGTTATTGAAACACTTTGACAAATATGGCAATAATGTTGGTTTAAAGAATAATTTTGACAACTGAGTGTCAATACACTTAACCATTTTTCACTATACATGCCGAGCAAAGAGTAGGTGCCAAGTAATAACAAGTGCCAAGTAACATGAGGTGCCAAGTAATAACAAGTGCCGAGTAACATGAGGTGCCGAGTAATAACAACTACCGAGTAATATAAGGTGTCGAGTAATAACAAGTGCCAAGTAACATGAGATGTCGAGTGTTAATAAGTGTCGAGTAGCTTAAAGTGTCGAGTGATACAGTTTTGTTAAGGTGTCGAGCTATTCAGGAAACAACATGTGCCGAGTATCAGTAATGCTTCAGGAGCCGAGTAACTCAGGATATTAGCATAAGAGTTTGTGATTGCACAAACTATGATGTAAACTATTTTTGTAGCTGACATAAGATAAATCTTGAAAGATATAGAGATAAGAATGAATCTTTTACATTTTCTATGCAATCTGCATGCAGCCAATTGGAAAATTGGAAAGGCATGCAACCAATCAGCAAAAGGCAAGTATTGAGTAGGAAATTAAGAATCAATGTGGATCGTAGATTCATATCAAACCCTAAGTCTTCGAAGTCTTTTTAAGAAAGACGAAAGTTTCATTGAGAGAGAGAGAGAGAGAGAGAGAGAGAGAGAGAGAGAGAGAGAGAGAGAGAGAGAGAGAGAGAGAGAGAGAGAGAGAGAGAGAGAGAGAGAGAGAGAGAGAGAGCAGTGTTAAAGGAAAAACATAATGGAATTTAGTGAAAGGAGACATAGAAAATAAGAGAAACAATTCAATAATCAGTTGATCAGAACAAAGAAAAGAAGAAAACCAGAAATCAGATCTCAGAGGATCAAAATCAGAGAAAGAGCCAGAACAAGTACCTACATTCAGCAAACAAGGATTGCAAACAATCAGGTTTATAATATCTAATACTCTCTTACCAGTGTATTAGAAAGGAAATCCTATGTAGATAGGTTGGCTTAACAGCTATCTGTAAATCCTTATCAAAAGGTGAATAAATCCTTTAACAGGGTGAAACTTCATGTTGAGTGTTTGAAATCCTTTAACCAGGTCACTATTGACACAGTGTAAAGCCTTTAATAGGGTAGGCCTTTAACAAGGCAGACCATCAGAAGTGGTTGAACAATATTGCTGCAGTAATTTTTTGTGGGTATCATCCCCACCCCAGTTTTACCTTTTTATTCCTGGAGGGTTTCTGGGTTACCAAATCCCAGTGTTATGTGTTGTGCATGCATGTTTTAGTTTCATATTTTCTTGATGTATTTACATGCATGCAATTTACTTACAGTTATAAGGTTTTATTGGTTAAAGTACAATACTTCTGATTCACCCCCCCCCCCCCCTCTCATAAGTATTCTTTCCATATTTGAATATTCCAACAAATAATTCTATCAATCTCCCCATTTCTCATCGATGGCAATACTTCCTTTCTTTCAACTTTCATCCTTTCTTTATCTTTCCTTCTTTGAAATCAATGGCAAAGGGATAACTATTAAAACTAGTCACCGAAATCTTCCCCTATGAAAGTTCTCGCATACTCCTCTTAAGAAGGACTCTAGAATGTTTGTGTATGTTTTATAACTTTCATGAATGCATCTACTTCTTTGAAGATCTCTATTAAAATCTTTATCATCAATGCAATCATCTTCTCGACTAATCTCCATAACATCAACTTGTCTCTAACCAACTTACTCTTTTTCTCCAAGGGTTTAATGAGTGTTTTCAAAGTAGGAGGTATATGATTTTCAAGTTATGCTTGTATTAGCTTCTCCTTCTCCTTGAGTTATCTTCCTTCTCCAAAATTTTATAGTTTTTCCTTTGTGATCATCTTTAGCATCCTATCTTCATCATCAAGTCTGTAATATTTTTATATATGCCCATAGTTATTGCACTTATAATATGCAATGTTATAGCCTAAGTATGGATTATAATTTCCTCTCCTTTTTTCACAAGGACTTCTCATTCATGTTCTACATTCTCTTTACCTATGACCAAAATAGTTGCATGAGTAACAATATCCATATAAGCTAGGTTTATACTCTTGCTATATATAATCCTTTTTAAGTTCAATTCCTTTGAATTTCGTGTATGAATTTACCATACTACTTCCTCACTTGAAAAATCCTTTGAATGTATGATCTTGATTGCTTACTTCTCCTTCATAACCTACTCCAATCTTGCTTGTGGATGGTCTTTGACTAGTAATAATTTCTGTTAAAATATCAAAGCTCTTTTCAAAATTGAGATTGTTGTTCAGTTTGTATTTACTCTCCCCTAGATCCTTTCTCAAATTTTCAATTTCTTGTCTCAATTCGGTATACTCCTTTTTTTCATTCTCAACTTGTTTGGATTCTTGTAGTTAAATCTTTAATTCTCTAATCTGCATCTTGCACTTAGTGATTTTTTCTTTCAATTTCATATTATGTTTGTATGCATAATGTAACTCTTCCATAACATCAATGTCTTCTTCCTCGCTAGATGACTCGTCATTTTCCTCTTCTTCACTTCATGTCTCATCAACATCTTCATCTTCGTGGTCTTTTCTTGATGATCACTAGTCATGGCTAAGAAGAGTATCTCATCTTCAACATCATCACTTTGATGTTCACAATCGCTCTCTCCTAATGAGTTGCTTTCTTTCTTTGAGGAAAATGCATTTTTGTGCTTGTGAAACTTATTTTTCTTATGATGGTTATTAGCATGCTTCTTATCCTTTTTCTTTGTGTGTTTTTCTTCTTCATCATCACTAGATTCATTGTTTAGAGGGAATTTTGATGCATAATGTGTTGATCTTCCACAATTGAAACATTTAAATTTTCCTTTGATCTTTCCATTCCCCTTTTTGAAATTTCTTTTGAAGTCAACATCTGATTCATCGGATTCACTACTTGAGCTTTCACTTGAAATTTTATTTTTTCTTTTATCCTTTTTAGATGCCTTGAATGTTGTTTCCTTCTTTGATTCATTTCCTCCACCTCACATTTCATAAGCAGTAAGAATCCCATGCAATTCATCTTTTCTCAACTTATTTAAATCTATTCTTTCTTTAATTATAGATACTTTAGAGTTAAACTTCATAGGCAAAGATCTTAAAATATTTTCCAGTACAAGATTTCTCTTACTTCTCCACCAAGAGCTTGCATCGAGTTCACAACCTCATCAACATGATTAAGAAAAGATGTTATATTTTCATCTTCCATATGCTTGAACTATATCAATTTAAAACTTTCTCTACTCTCCATTTTATCTTCTGTATACTTATCTAGCATAGTTGACCATTATATATATAGACTGACTTAATCACAAATAGCAAGATTCCTGAAAACTAATAAAAACACATATTATTCAAAAAATTCTAGTTTTAATAATAGTTGTTACAGTTTTAGAACAAATGAACTAATTATATTGACCCAAATAATTTTGCATTTAAGTTATTAGTTTTATATATGCAATAGACCATTTCTATTTATATCTCGTTACAATTATTTTATTAATCATGTTTGTAGTTTTTGTTACAATTTTAGAATAAATCAACTAATTATAATGTCCCAAATAATTTTGTATTTAAGTTATTAGTTTTATATATGCATGTTGGTAAACAGATTTGTCACTATAGAAATTGCCCAATAGAGTGTATGTGGCAAACCATTGACAACAGTTGGATAGGCCTTTGATATTTGGCCTTCCTCTACGTTTAGAGGGGCAGCTCCCTCGTGAGATGTAATTTTTGATTTTTCAATAAAGATGGATTGAACTTAGAAAATAAAAAGGAAACCACTAAGAATGCATGCACCACATGACTTCAATGTTTCCATAAAAACAATGTAAGTTATTAATGAAAGCAATCAAGAACTATGCTTGAGAACTATCACTGACACAATGCTAATTCAACAATTCACGAATACTCACACCATACCATGAAAATACTCGTATGATGAATCAACACTTCAACAATTCAAATTCATTAGAAAGAGAAAGCCAAATGTACTTCCTTTATTTTTTTGCACCAAGAAAGTAAGAAATAACTGATTACAAGAACAACAATTGTACACACTTTCCAAAAATTACTTTGTTATCAGAGCATAAGTGTTCCCTATCTCCAAGTCCAAAAAGTCCTTTATTACATTGAGTTTCAAGAATTTATAGCTATTCTAGAATAACTAATCTTTCGGGTTCATAACTACTCAAAGTTTGGGCTACTTCGAAGAGTTTTTAACCAACTCTAACTTTCAATGCTTAACTACAGTTAGAAAATGTTAAGACATTGACCAAAACCAAAGTTAATTCTAAAGTTGACCATTTTTACAAAATACATAAATAAAAACCTGAGACAACCTTGCACTTCTAACTTTTAACTATGATCACTGATGTTTCCTGAGCTTGCTCTTTGATCTGTAGGTGTTGTGAGTAACTGAGTCAAGTTTGCCTTGTACGCTCTAAATGATTTGATGACCTGAGCCAAAGTTCTATTTTTTATGATGATTAACTCTGCATCTTCAGCTTGCATAGCTCATGTCTCTTTCTAATTTCATCCAACTCTATAACATAACCTCACAAGTTTTAGAGTATAGGAGTTCAATGTTGCTAAGGGATTGCTCAATCTTGTCATAATACTAGTATCTGAACTTTGTTTACTACCAAGCTCGGTGCTGATTTTTGCCTCTATGTATTCCAAAATAGAAGATATGTCTAGATTTTGAGTGTGTTCACTAATAGGAATACCTTCTACAATCATCGATATATCCCCCAAGGCTTTCTTTTTCAGTAACTTGCAGGAGTTCAAGAATTTCTCTCCTTCACCCAATTGTTGATTCATGCTATCATTCTTCCATCTAATGTTTTCCTGCCATATATCAATTTTCTCTTCTTCTCCAGTGTTGATTAACTTCACTTATTTGAATATATTGTTGTCCATTCCTTTAATCTCTACTAAATTAGCATCAATTTCCCTCCAAAATGTTTGTTTTTCCTTGAGAGTTATCAGCTCTTTTTGAATACTTTGTTGTATATGATCCACTTTGGCAAATGAAACCTTAACATCTTGAAATAAGCTTGATGCTCGTTCTTTCATGCTTTTTACCCATGCTTTCACCATCTTGCCATAAGTTTGATATTCTCTTATGTCTTGAATGGTTTCTTCATCAAAAATCTTCTTGGGATCTCTTGTGATTTCTGTAGATAAGCTAGGATTTGGAAAGGAATCACCGACCATCAATTAGATGCATGAAGAAAGTGCTCAAACTTGACACTTGAGTTGATTCTTAGCTTCCTTATCTCTCCTTGACTGTTCCATTAGGACAGCAGCTAACACTTGGAAATTGTGTTCTCTTCCCTCATGGGTAGTCTGGCCTAGATCCACTTTAGTGATGCTCAAATTAGATTCATTTGCCTCATTTATGTCCTTCTCTGTAACTGTTTGTGCAATTTCAAAAAATAGGTTACCTGAGGTAGGATTCACTACCAGTCTAGAATCCATTCTAGTCTTCTTTATCTTTGTACTTTTATGCATTAAATCAGCTAAGACATCCAGATTTGGTGCTTCTAATTGAATCATCCTTTTCTTCTTTCTCTCTAAAATTTGTTGTAACCAAGATGTTGAAATACTGGCAGATGGGCTAATTACTGAAGGAACCTATAGGACTATAGATGATAAATCCAATTTATGTACATTTTCCACAACTAGCTCCACTTGAGTTGCTTTTGTGCTTTCGAGAGACAATGAGCATACAGGAGATGTTATGGATTGAATCATCTCATCTACAAATTATGGTAAGGTGTTCATTTTGGGAGCTTCATCTATCATCTAATATAATATCAATATAATGATGCCCTCATTTTATTGCGCATGTAGAAAGGGAATCATGATGGAGACCTGTTGCATGTGTTTCGTAGGATCATGCCTACACAAAGGAGGTCACATTTTCCTTGAGGTGATGCCAAGTTTTCTCCCCTTCCCAAACCATTGTGTGAGTGACTTGCTGTGAGCATGCAAAGTAGAAGCTGCCACCTTTTCTCTCTCCTCGAGGCCAAATTTGAGGTATGATAATCTTCGTTGGTCACGCTCTACAATTCTATCAAAACACAATATTGCAACTATTTAAGGTTACCACCTTTCCATTAGTGAAGCCAATAATTATCGAACCCTGGCAAGGCCCATTTCTTCAGTGATTTGTAGCCCATGTCATAGCTGAAGGAATAAGGATAGTTTTCAACACAAGTCATGTGCCTTAATTAGTGATTGACCACCATTCTGTTGCGAATGGAATAGTGTATTTGTCCTGTGTATGGTATTATTCCAAGCAACTCACATGCTCCCATTAGCTATCATGGCTAGAGAAATGACAACTAATTCACATATGATTCCATGTTCCCACATTTTTCAGTGTATGTGCTAGCTTGAAGATTTTTGTCAAATGTTCATGCGCCTTAGTTAGTGGTCTAACTGAGGATGTAGAGCTTGGTTTAAATAGCTCCCATGCCTGGTGATGCTTGTGGCTTTTATTGACTTGAGAATATTTAATTAAATAGTTGATATTCCTTGTCTTGCATGCTCCCTCACCATATTATTTGTATATTGCCAAACACCAAGCAATTCACGAGCTACACCTATGCTTTTATTAGATGTCACGATAGGAGAGATTAAGGACAATTTGTCAAACAATTCATTTCCTAGAGTGCATTATTTGTCAATTACAACTTTATATGCCACGTTACCTTCCATGTGCGATGATTATTATACCTCACTCATTTTTGAATATGATAATCATCTGTCATCACCTCAATGTTTACAACCTGCTCACATTTTCATTTTTGGCACTCTGTCAAACAATAAATGTGCATATTTCATCTCCTCACAAGAGAGTGTGAGTGCTACCATGAGATTAATTTTGATGTTGAATCCTTTGAGATGACCAAATGATGCCTATATAATTTGTGAGAATGATCTTTCCTACAGATAGAACCAGTCTTCAAGATTATATCCATGAATTTGATTTCCAGCTAGTGGTTGTTTTAAAGTTGGAGTTTGGATTGAAAAGTTTGGGTTAGGATTAGGTTTAAAAGTTGGAGTATGTAGAGAGAGAGTACTTTAGTACGTGGAGAGAGAAGATTGTGAATGAGAGAAGGCAAACTCAAACCCGTACTTCTCTCTAAAAGTTTGAGACGTAGAGAGAGATAGTATGGGGAGAGAGAAAATTGTTGAGGAGAGAATGAAACTCAACTCAAACTCAAACCCAAACATTGAACTTCTCTCTAGAAGTTGGAGTACATAGAGAGAGAAAATATTTAAATAGTGGAAAGTAATTAGTTTATTTATTTATTTATTTTGTTTATTTTCTCTCCATCTCTCTATTAGTTAACATAATTTTCTCTCTCTCCCTCTCTCATAAAATTATATGGGCAACAACTGGCTCTATCTAGGGACAAGGACTGTGTAGGATGCTAAATGAACCTAGAGTTAAGAAAGAGCAGTGCTTTATCACAAGGGCTATAGAGTCACCCCAAAATGAGATAAATCCAGGAAAAAGGGACTAAGCACAACAAAATTGGGAACACAACCAAAGAGAAAAGAAAGGAAAGCACAACAAAAACTCCTAACTAAGATATTTACAATGTTGTAGACTACACACCTTACTAATGATAATGCTTCATATGTTTCCCATTGCAAGATAAGGGCAGTTGAGTACCACTGAGATGTGATAAGATGAAGGAATTTTGTCCACATACCTCTTTAATTTGGAATGGGCCTCTCCATAAGGAGTCAAACTACCCATGTAGACCTTTTGGTTCTCTACGCTTGTCCTAAAGTAAGACAAGATCACCTTCTTGGAAGACCCCCTGTTTAGCTTTCTTATCAAACAACTTTTTAACTTGGGACTGATGTTCCCGTATCCTATCCACAACCATTTCTCTTTCCTCTTCCAGCTTGGTCAAATATAATATTCTCTTTTCAAGAGCATCTTTGAATTCATGGTTTTCAATAGCATTCTATAACTTCAAAGTAGATAATTCTAGAGGAAGTGGGAAAATTGCTTCGGTACCATATAGGATTTCAAAGGGAGATAACCCCATTGCTCTCTTCTTAGTAGTACGATCTACCCAAAGTGCATCATACAAGTTTTTATGCCAAGACCTCTGATTAACATCTATCAATTTCCTCACAATGGTCATAATACTTTTATTGCTCAATTCCGCTTGACCATTTCCTTGTGTGAAATAATCTGAGTGAGAGAGAATGATTCCATATTGATAGTAGAAGGTTGATATCTCTTGGGAAGAGAAGTTGGTAGCAGTATCGGTAATAATCTTAGTAGGAACCCCAAACCTAACCAAAATGTTTTGCTTGATGAAACTGAACACCACTTCTGAAGTTGTTTGCTTGACCAAAATGGCTTCTACCCACTTGGTAAAATAATCAATTGCCATTAAAATGTGAGTATGTACAGTAGTGGATGAAGGATGGATAGGACCAATAAATTCTAGACCCCATTATTGAAAGGGTTCTTCAATCACTACTAGTTTCAAGGGTAGTGCTGCTAATTGGAATCTTCCTTTGAAATATTGACAAGAGTCACACTTCTTAACCCATTCTTCTACATCTTTGAACATTTCAAGCCAATATAAATAGTTTCTCAAGATTTTATAAGTTGTTACCAATGTTGAGTAATGACCTCCACATGCTTCATTATGAAACAATTGAAGCAACTCCTTCCTTTGCTCAGAATCTACACATCTCAGGAAGGTACCATCTATTCCCTTCTTATACAAAGTGTCACCCCAGATAATGTACTTTGCAGATTTTAGTTTTAAGGTCCTCTTTTCTTTGGGTGATAAATGAGCTAGGCATTCTCCATATGTTAGAAAATAGGCAATATTGGAAAACTATTCATCAACATTACCAATGAATAAAACTAATGGCATTTCTTTCTCTATCTCTTCTTCATCTCTGGAAGATCCTTCTGCAATAGCTTTACACAAACCTTTTCCTCTGACAAGCTTCATAGGTTTGATATCGAGATCATATTCTTTTACTTTAGCTATCCAGGAGGCCCTTTTATTCACACCAATCTCTTGTTGTGTTAGAACAGTCTTCACCGCCGAATCAGGAACAAATGCCTTGAAGTGAGAGTTTAAAATGTAAAACCTAAATTGTTTCACTGCTCTGACTAGAGCATATGCATTCTTCTCAATCAAAGAATATTTCAATTCATGTTTCTTAAGTGGGATACTCATGAATGCTATAAGGGCCTCGGCATTTTCTTTTTTAGGTTGGGTAAGTATAGAAAATAAAGTGTTCTTAGATGCATAACAATACAAATGAAAATCTTTAGAAAAATATAGATAAGAAAGGGTAGGGGCATTAGCAATTGCAGTCTTGATTTGTTCAAAAGAAGCTTTACCTTTCTTTGTCCATTTAAAATTTGTATTCCCTTTCATCATATCCACAATTGACTTTGTAATCTCAAAGAAGTCTGGTACAAACCTCCTTATGAAGTTTATCTGCCCAAAGAAAGACCTAACCCCTGGTTTACTCATGGGAAGTGATAACTATTGAATAGCTTTCACCCTTTTAGGGTCTATCCGAATACCTTCTTTGGAGACAATGTGTCTGAGTAATTTTCCTTCTGTCACTCCAAATATAGACTTCTTAGGATTCAATGAGATGTCATGGGTTTGACATCGATGCAAGATAGATTCTAGATGATGTACTTGGTCTCTTCTATGTTTTGAAAAAATTGTAAGATCATCAAGGTACATAACAATGATATTATTCCTGAGATCAGAAAATGAATGATCCATTGCCCATTGAAAAGTGGCTCTGGCGTTTATCAAACCAAAAGGCATACAATTGTAGGCAAACGTACCCCATGGAGTGGTAAAAGTTGTTTTATGTTGATCCTCTGGTGCAACACTGATCTGATTATAATTGAAGAAACCATCTAGCATTGACATGAGCTCAGAACTAGATATTGGCTGCAAAATATGATCCATGATAGGGAGCACATAATTATCCTTAAGTGATGCTTGATTCAAGTTTCAAAAGTTAGCACATATTCTTATCTCACCATTCTTCTTCCTGAATGGGATGATATTGGCTACCCATGTTGAATGGTGGATAGGATAGATAATTCTTTCTTTAAGCATTTTATCAACTTTATTGAATATAGCATCAACGACCTTCAAATTGAATTGCCTTTGTTTCTACGAGAAGGGAGTTGAACCAGGTTTCAATAGAATCTGATGTTTAAATTTTCCATTCATGAATTCCTTTAGGTCTTCATAACCCCAAGAAAAATTGTCTTGATAAGCTTTCAAAAAATTCATGAATTCTTCTTTCTCTTCTGATGACAAATCTTTCCCTATTAAGACCATTTTTGGGATTTCTTCAGAACCAATGTTTACCTTCTAATAACCCAAAGAATTAGAAGATTTAGTATCTTTGACTTTCTCTTTTCTCTTATCTTCTTTATCAAAAAGACTCTCAAGAGTGACTAATCCTCTTGGAATAACATTAATTTACAGTTGAATAATCTCAGGATCATCTCCTGGTATATTCCATCACGATTGTGTGATCCTTCAAAATTTAAATCTAAAAATGGAGGTCTTCCCTCAAGAAATGCAATGATTTTCCCATCATCATCAAAAACTTGCCAGTGTCAATCATTATTAGGCAAACTAGGTCTATGAATCATCTCTACTATGTAAACATCTTTGTTGAACTCGGGATGAGGAATAAGGAGAGATGCAAAGACTGCAAGACAATCTCCTTTGGAATTTTGTTCACAAGGAATATAAGATAAAGAAAAATCATCAAAATTTTCAATCTCATCCCACACTCTATTTCTATATGGCTTCATTTTTGTATTCTTTGTTTGATATTGTCTTCGTACCTAGTTGACAACTAATTCTGCATCTCCCAATACCTTGAGTTGTATGATCCCTTTTTCTCTTGCATACTCGAGGCTGAGTAGAAGAGCTTCATATTCTGTGGTATTATTAGTGATTTCAAAAGCTAACTTATAACCTTTCGAGAATTTCTCTCCTTTTGGTGATATCAACACTATCCCAACACCTGAACTAGAAGAAGAAGAACTTCCATCAAACTCCATTGACCACAATTCTTGGGTTATATTAGGCATAAGAGGCCTAGTTACATCTTCTTTAGTATATGTCATCATATATGTTCCATGTCCAATATCAACATACAATATTTTGGCTCTTGGATCATCTGATTTCGAGATCGTATATTTAGCTTTAGGTTCAGGATTGAGTTTAACCTTTTTATCTCCAATCAGGATAAGGGCATGAGACATGTCCATCTTGATTTCACTGTCGAGATCTTTACAAAAAAATTTTCTCAATAGCATCCCATAACTGACTGGGATATCAACGACCAAGATATTCAAATTTAACTTTTTTTCAAGGTGTGTTGCAAGTGCTACTTGAGCATCTTTCAACTGGCCAACTAGCGAAACTTTTTTCGCCTCCATAGAATACACCTTTCCTAATGGTTTGTTTAATGAGAGGCCTAGGGCATGGGCCACCTTCAGAGGCATGATATTATCGGATGCACTAGAATCAATGATATAATTACTTAACTTGCATCCAACAATATAGAGAGAAACATATAATGGATCAAGTTTTTCTAACAAAGATGCCACAACAAATGATTCTTTCTCAGTCATGAGCCCTTGCAAATTATCTTCCTCTTCCGGAGAAACTCTTGACTCACGGTTGATAGTAATCTTAGGTGAACCTTTACCTTTACCAACACATTGAATCAACCTTTCTAATTGATGTGGGTTGGATTTTAGGTAGTCCAACTAAGAAATTTGTACTTTGGTCTTCCTACAATGATCAATAAAATCAAAAGAGTCTTCAACAATGGGAGACATTTTACTTGTATCTATCTCCTTGGCTTGTGAAGGCTCTTCTGGAGTATGCTTATGAGATAGAATTCTCTTAAGAGATAGAATTCTCTTAGAAGTCTCATCAAAAGCTTTCTACTTTGCTTCTTTACTCCACTTCTCTTCTAATCTCTGTCTCCAATTTGGTGTAGCCACATTGCAAGAATGATTTTTAATATCCTCATCTTTCTCATCATCAAATTCATATTCTAGAAATTTTATGGAAGAGGTCCCAGCAGTAGGTTCTGTTACATCTTCAGGAGCCACATATTCTTCTATTTTCTCCACTATGAAATGCATTTTCATGAATCTAGCCATCTCAGGATAGCTTGCACCATCATGATCTGTCATTAGGTGAAAATCACACATAGCAGTCTATTTACTGGATGATGCAGGATGCTCGATGGCTAATCTTAGTGTAGGCTAGGGTAGCCATTTAGATTGTCTATTTTGTTGATATGGCATATAATTCCTTTTTGGAATATCCTGATACAAAGGTGGAGGATTGTGGGGAAACTACTTTTTGATTTGTAACACGTCATTAGCCAATTTTTGATACAAAGGGTCAGTGGTGGTGATAGGAGCTTGCTGACCTTTTCCATTTTGTAGATCATGACTCCATTTTCCTGAACTAAGCAAGTTGTCCTCCACCTCGATAGCCAAAGTTTGTGTAGCAGCCAAATTAGGGGGTCTCGCCCTTCCTATTTGAAAGCTTACATCAAAATGTTGAGCAATGATGAAGAAAGTCATTTGATTTTCTTCAGTGGATTTTCTGTTGATAGGAATTCGATTTACCTTCTGATGAAAATGAGCAATGAATTCTCGCATTGGCTCATGAATTTCTTTCTTCATTTGAGTCAATTGGGAAAGGAGAAAATTTTTATCTTCAGTAGTTTTAAATCTCCTCTCAAAAGCTTGAATCAAGGTTGCCCATGAAGTCACTGATCCAGTTGGTAGCTGACCAAACCATTCAGTCACAGCTTCTATGAGTGTTTCAACAAAAAGATGAATAGAAACATATTCATGTTGAATTGCAAGAACCTCGCTTGTCGTAAAAAATGCACTTATTTGCTGATCAATAGTGACTTTTTCGTCACCAAAAAACTTAGGAAGAATTTTTTGGGAGCCAACAGGCATGTCATGTAATTGGTTCCCTAAAGCTAATGGACCAATAGCAGCTCCCCATGGGACCGGTGGTTGTGGTGTTTGTTGTGCCATAGTTGGGAGAATGATGTTCAAAGGCTGCAAATTTATAGCTAGAGGTACAAGGGTACCTGGTAGAATCAAAGCTTGAAAGGCTATAAGAGAAACAATAGCCTTGGGTGGTGAAGATGACCTACTAACAGACTTAACCTTATTTTTCTTCTTAGGAGTAACTGGCTTGAAATCTGACTTCCAAAGGGCTTCAAAATCCTCGTCTAGCAGACCCTTTTGTCTGTCTACTCGGGTGTATGGTTTGTTAGCCAACTTATGGGTTATTATTTATTTGCCCTTGGATATGACCAAGATTCTGCCTATTTCTCCTTGGGATAACTACTATTCTTTCAATGACTACAACATCTTGACCAATAGGAGCTCTTCACAAGATTTCCCCGAACTCTTCTTCTTCTTCAAGAACTTGATTTACTTGATGATATTGGTGTGCACTTCATCTACACCTCCAAGCTAAAGTGTTCAAGTCTAAAATGATATCCTCCTGGGTGTCCTAGAAGCCAAGATTTGGATGGAGAACAAGAAAAATCTTCTCGTGGTAGAACCATTGTGCTTCATTACACGCAATTGTCAATCTTTTCTCATTCAGTCTCCCCAGTGAAGTCGCCCAAAATCTATTGGTAAACAGATTTGTTACTATAGAAATTGCCCAACGGAGTGTATATGGAAAACCATTCACAACAATTGGATAGGCCTTTGATATCTGGCCTTCCTCTACATTTAGAGGGGCAACTCCCTCATGAGATGAAATTTTTGATTTTTCAATAAAGATGGATTGAACTTAGAAAATAAAAAGGAAACCATTGAGAGCGCATGCACCACACAACTTCAATGTTTCCATAAAAACAATGTAAACTGTTAATGAAAGCAATCAAGAACTATGCTTGAGAACTATCACTAACACAATGCTAATTCAACGATTCACAAATACTCACACCATACCATGAAAATACTCATATGATGAATCAACACTTCAACAATTCAGATTCATTAGAAAGAGAACGCCAAATGTACTTCCTTTATTTCTTTGCACCAAGAATGTAAGAAATAACTGATTACAAGAACAACAATTGTACACACTTTCCAAAAATTTCTTTTTTATCAGAGCATAAGTGTTCCTTGTCTCCAAGTCCAAAAAGTCCCTTATTACATTGAGTTTCAAGAATTTATAGCTATTCTAGAATAACTAACCTTTCGGGTTCATAACTACTCAAAAAGTTAGAGTTTGGGCTACTTCGAAGAGTTCGTAACCAACTATAACTTTCAATGCTTAACTACAATTAGAAAAGGTTAAGACATTGACCAAAACCAAAGTTAATTCTAAAGTTGACCCTTTTTACAAAATACATAAATAGAAACCCAAGACAACCTTGCACTTCTAACTTTTAACTATGATCACTGATGTTTCCTAAGCTTGCTCTTTCATCTGTAGGTGTTGTGAGTAGTTGAGTCAAGTTTTCCTTGTACGCTCTAAATGATTTGATGACCTAAGCCAAAGTTTTTTTTTTAATGATGATTAAACTCTGCATCTTCAGCTTGCATAGCTCATGTCTCTTTCTAATTTCATCCAACTCTATGACATAACCTGGCAAGTTTTGAGTACAGGAGTTCAATGCTACTGAGAGATTGCTCAATCTTGTCATAATACTAGCATCTGAACATTGTTTACTGCCAAGCTTAGTGCTGATTTTTGTCTCTATGTATTCCAAAATAGAAGATATGTCTAGATTTTGAGTGTGTTCACTAGTAGGAATACCTTCTACAATCATCAGTATATCCCCCAAGGCTTTCTTTTTCAGTAACTTGCAGGAGTTCAAGAATTGCTCTCCTTCACCCAATTGTTGATTCATGCTATCATTCTTCCATCTAATGTTTTCCAACCATATATCAATTTGCTCTTCTTCTCCAGTGCTAATTAACTTCAATGATTTGACTATATTGTTGTCCATTCCTTTAATCTCTACTAAATTAGCATCAATTTCCCTCTAGAATGTTTGTTTTTCCTTGAGAGTTATCAACTCTTCTTGAATACTTTGTTGTATATGATCCACTTTAGAAAATGCAACCTTAACATCCTAAAATAAGCTTGATGCTTGTTCTTTCATGATTTTTACCCATGCTTTCACCATCTTGCCATAAGTTTGACATTCTCTTATGTCTTGAATGGTTTCTTCATCAAACATCTTCTTGGGATCTCTTGTGATTTCTGTAGATGAGCTAGGATCTGGAAAGGAATCACTGACCATTAATCAGATGCATGAAGAAAGTGCTCAAACTTGACACTTGAGTTGATTCTTAGCTTGCTTATCTCTCCTTGACTATTCCATTAGGACAACAACTGACACTTGGAAATTGTGTTCTCTTCCCTCATGGGTAGTCTGGCCTAGATCCACTTTAGTGATGCTGAAATTAGACTCGTTTACCTCATTTGCGTCCTCTATAACTGGTTGTGCAATTTCAAAAAATAATTTTCCTAAGGTAGGATTCACTGCTAGTCTGGAATCCATTCTAGTCTTCTTTATCTTTGCACTTTTATGCATTAAATTGGCTACAACATCCAGATTTGGTGCTTCTAATTGAATCATCCTTTTCTTCTTTCTCTCTAAACATTGTTGTAACCAAGATGTTGAAATATTGGTAGATGGGTTGATTACTGAAGGAACCTGTAGGACTATAGATGATAAATCCAAGTTATGTACATTTTCTACAACTGGCTCCGCTTGAGTTGCTTCTGTGCTTTCAGGAGACAATGAGCATGCAAGAGATGCTATGGATTGAATCATCTGATCTACAAATGATGGTAAGGTGTTCATTTCGAGAGCTTCATCTATCATCTATTGAATTGGTTTTAAAGTTTTCTTCTTGGGTTGTGATCGCTTCTTCCTGGTGATTGCATTGAATTCACATGTTGAAACTAGATCAACTCCTTTATCCGGATCTTCACAATCACCTCCTCCTTGTGTGCTATGTAAAGAGCCTGAGGAAGTAGGGATAGAAGATGGAATGGCCGAAACTGATGTACCTTCCTGAGGATTATTATTATTCTTTACACTGCCTCTTCCTATTGATTTAGTAGCAGTGACTTCTTTGACTTTATTTTTTAACCAATTTTCAGTTCATTGAATCACAAAGAAGGTTCTTTCCTTTAGGTCTTTCAATTCCAACAAAGACCAATTAATAAATGGCAATTCTAATAATTGTATCCACTCAAAGAAGAAAGGATCAATCAAGTCTGAACTGTCTTCTGTTATGCCTGTCACATCCCATCCCATTTTGTAATCAATAATTTGTTGTACTATGAATCTCATCCAGTCCCTTCTTCTCACTTTGAAGTCATCTTTACAATTTGCCAAATAATCTTCCATTGTAGGGAAATGGAGATAGTTGGGTCCAAGTTATTTTCAACATAGCCGCTGCCATCAAGTGGGAAGTGACCGTGGAAAGAGTGTAAAGTTATGTTCACCATGGATCTCTCAATATTTTGAGCATCTGAAGAGGAAAGACAACTATAGTGTCCAATGCCGATTAGGAAAGGAATTGATCTTTTGTTCCTGCACTTTTTGTTTACCTGGCCAATTTACCTATAAACTTCTGAAAGTACCAACCTATCATCTACAAAGCGAGGCAACATGAGAGGATAATCTTGGAAACCTTCGATGTGGATGTAAGTGAATTGGGGGTACTGTATGAAGAAGCTACCATTAATACTGATGAGACTGGCTTCTTTAGGAGAAATTTGAAGTCCTATATCTCCCTGTAGCTCCCTAGCAGTGATCATAGAAAAAGCACCATTCACCCTGCGAAAGTGTGCATTGCTCTGTTTTAACTGCAACTAAGGGAAATAATTATAAATTTGTGTGGTTAAGTTATACTCCCCATAAGGGTTAAGACTAGGCCATGACTTCATACTAGTGATTGCATACATTAGGTACGAGGACATGTAGAACCCTTGACTTGCATTGAATCTTGTTAACTAGTGATGAAGGGCATCGCTAATCATTTCTCCCCAATCTATAAATTGTTTTCCAGTGGTGATGGTATTAATGTACAAGAACATCCAATCCTGAAAATCTTCAGCTGTCTGATTTCCCACCACTCTATTGAGAAGAATTATCATATAAAAAATGTCTTTATTAAAGATATTCCTGCATAACACTCTGGGCAACTATGACTGTCCTCATCTGGGTTGATCCAGCCAACTCCTAGCAATGGCATTCAGACATGTTTTCTTATTTTGATGGAAGTACCCTTGGGCACCTTCTTTAGATATTTATGTAAATTCTTCTCTTACTAGCAATCTGAATGTGATGGAGATAGATACTGGATCTAGCCTCGCCACGACATTACCTCCTGAGGTTTTGATGTCCCTGGAATTTTAATCATATGCCTTGATACATTCTAAAACCAATTTCACACATTGAACTACAAGCAGGTGTCCTCCTACATGGGCCAGACCACTTTCCAATGTAATGACCTGTTGTTTCCTTATTTAGCATTCACATCATAACAAAACTAATCCAATAATGACCTGTTGTTGAAGCATTTTATCAAACAAGTTAGCGGCTCTGTTAGATGAATATGAGCACTTTCAGATTTGGCATTCTATCAAATAGTTGGTAGGCTTTTTCATCAACAATTAATCCATGATACATGGGCATGCCACATGCTCTTTCATTCTGCCTGCTGTTCTTTATTCTGAGGATTTAGATACATAATCCAACTTCTAATATAATATCAATATAATGATGCCCTCAGTTTACTGTGCAAGTAGAAAGGGAATCATGATGGAGATCTGTTGCATGTGTTTCGTAGGATCATGCCTACACAAAGGAGGTCATATCTGCCTTGAGGTGATGCCAAGTTTGCTCCATACGGAGTTCACTTATAATCCCTTCCCAAACAACTGTGTGAGTGACTTGATGTGCGCATGCAAAGTAGAAGTTGCCAGCTTTTCTCTCTCCTCCAAGCCGAATCTGAGGTATGATAATCTTTGCTGGTCATGCTCTACAGTTCTATCAAAACACAATATTGCAACTATTTAAGGTTACCACCTTTCCATTAGTGAAGCCAATGATTATCGAACCCTAGCAAGGCCCATTGCTTCAGTGATCTGTAGCCCACGTCACAATTGAAGGAATAAGGATAGTTTTCAACACAAGTCATGTGCCTTAATTAGTGACCGACCACCATTCTGCTGCAAATGGAATAGCGCATTTGTCTTGCGTATGGTATTATTCCAAACAACTCACATGCTCCCATTAGCTATCGTGGCTATAAAAATGATAGCTAATTCACATATGATTCCATGTTCCCACATTTTCCAATGTATGCGCTAGCTTGAAGATATCTGTCAAATGTTCATGTGCCTTGGTTAGTGGTCAAATTGATAATGTAGAGCTTGGATTAAACAAATCTCGTGCCTGGTGATGCCTTTTATTGACTTGAGAATATTTAATTAAATAGTTCATATGCCTTGTCTTGCGTGCCCCCTCACCATATTATTTGTATATTGCCAATACACCATGCAATTCACAAGCTACGCCTGTGCTTTTATTAGTTTTCACAATAGGAGAGATGAAGGGCAATTTGTCAAACAATTCATTGTCGAGAGTGCATTCTTTGTCAATTACAACTTTACATGCCACGTTACCTTCCATGTGTGATGATTATTATACCTCACTCATTTCTCAATATGATAATCATCTGTCATTGCCTTAGTGTTTACAACCTGCTCACATTTTCATCTTCAGCACTTTGTCAAACAATAAATGTGCATATTTCATCTCCTCACAAGAGAGTGTGAGTGCTACCATGAGATTGAGTTTGATGTCAAATCCTTTGAGATGACCAAATGATGCCTATATAATTTGTGAGGATGATCTTTCCTACAGATAAAACCAATCTTCGAGATTATATCCATGAATTTGATTTCCAGCCGGTGGTTGTTTTAAAGTTGGAGTTTGGGTTGGAAAGTTCGGGTTAAGATTAGGTAAAAAAGTTGAAGTACGTAGAGAGAGAGTACTTTAGTACGTGGAGAGAGAAGATTGTGAATGAGAGAAGGCAAACCCGAACCCGTACTTCTCTCTAAAAGTTTGAGTACATAGAGAGAGATAGTACAGAGAGAAAATTGTTGAGGAGAGAATGAAACTCAAACTCAAACTCAAACCCAAACCCCGAAGTTCTCTCTAGAAGTTGGAGTACATAGAGAGAGAAAATATTGAAATAGTGGAAAGTAATTATTTATTTTTATTTTTATTTTTAATCTCCATCTCTCTATTAGTTAACATAATTTTCTCCCTCCCCCTCTCTCATAAAATTATCCGGACAACAACGCAATAGACCATCTCCATTTATATCTCTTTACAATTATTTTATTAATCGTGTTTGTAATTTTTGTTACAATTTTAAAACAACTCAACTAATTATAATGCTCCAAATAATTTTATATTAAAGTTATATATGCAATATACAATTTCCATTTACATCTCTATACAATAATTTTTTTAATCATGTTTGTTAAACTAGAAGATAACTCAAAGTAAAAATCTTGAGATACAAGAGACAAACAAATTCTGCCATGCAGTATTCAAACCATTCATTCCCACAATAGGAAAGTTGACAGAGAAAAAAAACAGTGCTTACATGCAGATTAAAATGAAAGAAGAAGAAGAGGAATCCAGACGAAGGTATTAGATTTGTCTGAAACGCTATACATTTTCCCTCTGCTAAACTCAGATTTATCCAATAGTATTACCAGCTGTATTGGTTATGATGGAATAATAATCAAGCCTTTTGTATACAAACATTTTCTGCAGCAATGGGAAGCTGATTGGCGTTAAATTTAGGCACAAGAGTAACCACAACGCTCTCCTGATGCTCTCCTGAATCGAAATCAAAATCTTCAAGTATTTCGCTTATTTCTAATCTCAAACTGCACCGGCAGATCCCCTTTTGCTGTTTTTGCCCTGGAGGAATGTGAATAAAAGATCCAACATATTCATCAATATCGTCCTCTTCTCTGCACGCCGGTCTGAGATAAACATCGAACCACAAAGGCTTCTCCCTTTCCACCTTTATTCCTTCAATCACCAGATCCGCCCGAGATTCACTGCCAAAACGGGGTCTTGAGACTTTTGCCTGAACAAAATCGTAATTTCCGAGGCAGTAATGTTGCGAGGGCACGGAAACCATGCCGGAAAACTCCCCCGGAACTCCTTTGCACGAATTCGAAGAAGAGAACAGCGAAGCCACATCGACGTCGGAGGAATATTTGAATTTGAGCTTCTGCGCGGCCTGCATCTTCTGGAAATCCGTCGGATTTGAGGGAGGGTTATTGGTGCTTGGCATTAAGGGCACGCGGACTGAAGTGGAAGTGGAGGCGAGAAGCATTTGCCGGCGTCGGAAAACCACTTCCCTTTCGCTTTGCTTACACCAGGCGACGTTACTTTTTCTTCTTCTCCATGTTTTGCTGGAAATGGGATGGCGTGGCAGAGAAAACATGCATTCCGCTCCCGAGTTCATAAGAATGGCTGCCATGGCTGCCATTGGCTGCTCTTAATTTTTTTAATTGGTAGGTGGGAAGGAGTATTTGTAGAGTTGCAGAAGAAAAACCGTCATTTAACTCCGTGTTGAAGAAGAAAGTAAAATGAAAACGTGGGCGGTCTGGGGTTTTTAGCGGTGGTTTGGCGTGCCAAATGTAGGGTTTTAATTGGGGGATGGAAAATGCAAGTTGGAGATGGATAGAGAACGGGACTTGGACGAACGTTAATTTCTGGGGTGTCAAATTTAGGTACATGAGTGTGGTGGGGATTTTTCCTACGGTCAAAAGACTAACACGTTAGGTAGTTAGATATTTTTATTTGCATATGATGAATGATTCTTTGGAATATCCAAATTCCATACTTTTTGTCACACGGCTATTCAGCTATTCTCCCTACAAAGTGTACAAATTTAAGAGTCTATTCGGTTGCTGGACGATGAGAGGAATTGGCTTTTTCAAAATCAGATTTGAAATTTTTTACGTTTGTTTCAAAATTGGCAAAATGGAATTAGCATATTGGACTTCCAATTTTGCTTCAAAACTAGGTTTTCCAACTTCCTACTAGCAAGTAGGAATTGAAAATCAAAACCACATTATGTTTTTTAAAGAGTGTAAAAACAATAGATTGAACTATTTTTTGAAATTTTTCTTCAACTCCAAGCTTAGGCATAAAAATGTGTCTTCACACGCATCTTCTGAATGAAACAAACGATTTAAGTAAAATCCCAAAAATCGGAATGAAGATTTGCAAAACCTTGATTTGACTAAACCAAGGTTTGCACAAATCCTGGTTTTTTAAATTCCAAGAACCAAACGGACCCAAAACATCATGGATTTTTCTGAAAATTTCAGCATTTGATCTTCATGATTTGTATAGTTTGTAGTCGAAAACAATACAATTTTTTTTTTAAAAATCACTACATTTTCATGAACCTAAAAAAAAATAAAAAATAAAAAATAAAAAAATTGATTTTGTTTTGTCTTCAGTGCATTTTTTCTGGAGATTAGCGTGTCCCCTCGTCCATGCCATGCAAGGTCACTTAGGCATTCATTCTCTTAAGCCTTGTTATGTTCACAAAGTTGGAAATATTTGAAGTTCGCATAAGTTCACAAAGCTAAAAATGGTCTATGCAAGCAATCGCATTTTTTTATATCTAATGGATATATGGAAGAGGTGTGAAATTTCAATTAGGGATAATCTTAGTCTATTTTTGGCATAGGGTGGATTCTTATATAATAGTGAAAATAGGGAGGGAAAAAGGGAGTTGAAGGAAACAACAAGTAAAAATAGATATAGATATAGAGGTCTTGTTGGTAAATGGATTTGTCTTTTCTATAAAATTAACTATTAAAACTCTTTATGCCCAATTCTCGAGACATAACAACTTTCTAATAGTTGAAGAATTGTTATTCACTAATTCTTCTCTGAATTTTACTAAGGTTCAGCTCCCTTATCAAATGTTCAACAAAAGTACTTTAAATATGAATTACTTTTAACCATAAAGCAATAAGGCATCCCATCTATTCTTGGATAGAGGGAAAAATCAAATTTAAAAAATGACCTAAAATGATCGACACATATGACAATGGAAATACACAATTTTTCCTTCAGCGCATGCTTTGAAGAGGAACAATAACAGATTAACTAGATCTATGAAGAATATGCATTACTTATGAATTCAATAACAGAAAATAACCCCACAGTTCAGTATTGATTCAAGAATAAGCGAACAAAGAATAAACCGAAGCACAAAATCTTCAAATAGTTTATGAGATCATTCATTCATGCAAAAATCATTTCATTTTCGTATGTTACTGACGATTCAAAATACTTGCAGACAAACCAATAGTAAATACTAAACTAAAGTTTTCAGTTTGATATCAAGCAAAAATTGCCAACCCCTACTACTACTGAGTTTCATGCATATATAGAACATTGTTTGAGAATCTCCCTTAAAACTCAATTCTTAGACAATTTTAAAAAGTAGTTGAAATAACCAATCCACGTGTACAGAGACCCAAAAATTAACTATTAAGAGTTTATCTGAGATGAACATCAAGCAATAAACTTTTTAAAGCTAAACATTTACTTGCTACTTAAGTGGCTCCTCTTCATCTTCGTCATCTTCTGTGTTGATTTGTCCTTGTGCCAGTTTCCATCCCCTAAACGCACCCATGAATTCGGACATCGCATTCGTATTTGGACTCTTTATACTCTAAAGTCAGTTCTTCCATGTGTTTGTATCCCATTTCATCTTGGTCACAATGTCTAGGTACTCAAGAAGTTTCTGTTTGCATATGTCTATCACTGCCTCAACCTTGGCTACTTTAGTAAGATCAACATCGTTTTTAATCAAGTTTAGGGGTTCTTCATACTACTAGTTGATTATGTCTCAACATCAGGACCTCCTTCTTTGGAAGGTGCAGAATTGGTTGAATTGATTGTCTGAAAGTCCATGTTCACACTCTTTGGTGCAGTATTGAACTCTTTCTCAAAAGATTGCACATTAGAGATGGTTGAATCATAATTAGACACCCTCCAAGCTATGTTTTTCCGCAAAACATGAATCAACCCTACATCGACATGTTGCAACAGATTCTCCTATAGGAATTTGTTTGAAACATATTCTTCCACCTCTACCAATTGGGTGACCATGGCTAACAACCTTTAGACTTATGCTTTCCAGATTGTCACCTGGAGACGAGATTCATTAAGAATGACCTCAGCAAGAGTGAATATTTGGTACAAATCTCATATGAACTTAGCAACCAGGTTTATCACTTGATCAATCCAATTATAGACAACAATGATCATAGCTTTCCCCTTTTTCAAATCATCTATCAGTTGTTGATTCACAGGTGCATTTGGATCAAATGTGAGTCGTGTTTGATCACTAGATGTCAAAGTCTGTCCTTTTAGTGAACTTATATACTCATCCATTGCATTTATTTTCACCTTCTTCTCAATTCCATCTTTTTGAGATTGCAAAACAATTTGCTTAGTTGATGCTTCCAACATTATCTGGATATAAAAATACATCCAATGTTCAAATAACATCACATTTGGAGAACCACATATTATGTGTAGAAAAACTATTATATCATGAACTCGTGGAGACATATAATCCTTTGTAACCTTTGTAAAATGACACAGCCCAACTCTTTGCAATGTCATTCCTATTGATGTTTGAAGTTCCTAAAAACTTCGCCAAAGATGATGTAGGAGTTAATTTGGCAAACTCTTGCTCTTCAAGATGGAACAATTTAGACACAAATTCTCTAGTGATGCTTAGTAATACACTTTCATCCTTTTTCAAAATACTCTTGCTAGGTACATCATATTTTTGAATACATTCTTGAATCAATTCTAGGCAAGGATATGCTGACGGAAAGGTGGAAGCCATAAGAAAATTACAATTTTAGTGGAAAAGGCTTCTAAAAGTCTCTTGCATAACCTCTCTATTATTCCCCCTAAATCAACTCCTAGGAAGTTTGTATCTAATATGACAGGTGACTTACTATACAAGCTACGAGTATTTCCAAACATATGCAGGGTAGACCTCATGACTCAGAATCTCTCCTTTGGAAACAAAAGAAGCAATTACTACCCTTTCTATTAAAGATGAAAGGAAAAAGGAGTTGGGAAATACAAAAATTACCTACGGAACAATAATTAGAGGAATTATGAAAGTTGATTCTCACTCCAGACTTCTGTAGCTAGCGTTTAAATCACCTAAGGAAACTTATGCTTTCTTTGCAAAGGGTGTTTTAACTCATATGGGCTTCAAAACAAGGAACACGGCATTAATTATGAGGTGAACATAATGAATCCTTACATGTCGTGAGGAAAGGGAGGATGGGACTGTTGCGATGTCTAGCATTGATTACAAGGCAAGAAGCTCAAGTGATATTTTACCCTCGCACGAGCCAAATCTTTACTTTTATTCTCTTAATCAACACCTTGGTGCAATTATTAATGATGACCCAATCTCAAAATACTAATTAGCTGTCACCTTTCCATAAATGATCAAGTTATACACGAGTGTGTCAATTACAGAATGGCATCCATCTGTAACACAATTTTTTCCTTGAACTTCACAGCACATACAGTGAGGGCCCACTAGAAAGCATTGTTATGAGAACCAAAGGTATGTTGAATCAAAGGAACCATTGAATTATTGAACCTGGTTCAATGGGTACATAGAGATTCAGGACTACTTTGTACTATTTAAGAGTGGTTTAGGATTACTTCAAGAAACTTTGAACCTTTTGACATGATAAAAATAATACATTTGTCATGGAGGTTTTACAGGTCAAACTTGGTCAACAATAAGAAAAGAGAGAGAGGTATCATTAGGAGAAGGTTTACTAACGAGTAACTAGGAATTGTTTATTGCATCTAAACATACTAGACTGAAAAAGGTAGAACCAATGGTTTTAAAAAAACAATGAAAGCAAGAGTGAATCATAAAAATAAACCAAAGAAATGGTGACTTTGAAAAATCCCAAACTAACAGGTCTATGAAGAGAAAGATAAGAAAAAATAGATATAGATATAGAAGTCTATGAAGAGAAAGAGGAAAATTATATGAAGAGAAAGAGGAAAAGCGCAAGGATAGGAATACATGTCTATAAATTGATTAGGTGAAAGATAAATCAATATAAAAAAACATGTAAATAGTAACTATTGTGTGTGTGTGTGTGTGTGTGTGTGTGTGTGTGTGTGTGTGTGTGTGTGTGAGAGAGAGAGAGAGAGAGAGGGAGTGAGGGAGAGGAGAGGGGTTGTAGTGATAGAGGAGGGGGGATTGGGGAGAGATGGGGATGGAGAGAGATGGATAGATCTAGATATAATGAGAAATATAAAGGTGGTCTAGAAACAAGGAGAGTATGTGAGATCAATATCATAGGAAGAGAGTGGTAGAAAGAGGAGAGAGGTGGGTGATAGGGGGAGAGAGGTGGCAAGAGCAGGGAGAGAGGAAGATGTAGATGAATTTAAATAATCAATAAAAAAAATGTGTATTGATGATTTCATCTTTAAAAATTAAAATATTTTAATGAGAGGCATAAGTGGCATTAATCTGTATGCTTGAGAGTCTCAAATATATTTAAGGAGTCTCATATACCTAGAGAGAAGTTTCTAGTTATGTACTTCATTCAAGCTTAAAAATTGCTATATGAAGTGAAAAATTATAAATCTAGAAATAGTCAAGTTTTATTTTATAGATTTATATCCTTATTGAATAATTTGAATTTATCACTTGGACATTACACGGGAAATAAAATCTCATTATCTTATATTGTGTAAAGTTTATTTGAATAATGCATTTTGTAATATATATAAATGGTGTATGATTTAATTAAAATTTATATTTATACAGTTGATGAATATAATAAAATGATAGATACATTTAAATATATAAGTTTTTAATATAATAATAAATATTATTTATTTATTTTTAAATTATGTCATCATTATAGGAATCTACTAGAAAAAGGGTTGTTTATGTCTTGGATACAAAGCCTTCTTACAACCTTCCTTGGCAACAAAGAAAAAGGTCACAAACTTCTAACAATAATAATCCTCCTTTTGGGGGGATTACATTGCCTTTTTGCCATGTTACTTGGGCTCTACTCACACTGCCTCTACATTTACATTCAATTAAGGTTTTTCATAACAAAGTTGGGAGAAGAAAAACTATTCGCAAAATGAAGTGCTTACCTCTATGATCTATGTATCGCTTCAAAGATGGGGATCTTTGTTTGGTGTTAGTGGATAAGTCATCTATGCTTGAAGGATACAAATTGTTGAATGCAAAAAATCGAGGATCAAATCCCTTCGAGAATCTTCTAGGATCCTAGGGTTGAGAAGGTCATTGAAAGGTAGGGAAGCGATAGTTATAATGGTGGTGTCAAAGGAGTGCAAAAATAGGGTTTAAGAACTTAGATTAGGGTTGAACCCCTTCCAGATGTGATTTTGGCTATTTTGGATGAGGAGTTAGAGCTAAGATAGATGAGAAAGAGAGGTTTAATATAGAGATGGGTCTCATTAGGAGGTCTAAGGTTTTCAACCCAGCCTTGGTGAGCTCCATAATTAGATTTCAAAGCAATGGAGTCACATTTTGGAAGGGGGTATATAGATTTACCCTAGTGCACATGGATTTTTTTCAATGATGTTCAATAATTAATAGGATAGAAAGAAGATAAAGTGTGAATCCAAGTGGAGTCGGGAGAATAATAATATGCTCCTTGTAATGCCCCACTCAGAAACCCAAAAGAAATAAATCTAATATGTTACAAAGTTTATGAAACTTTTTTTTAAAGTTTAAACAAAATAAGATAGCAATAATGTGGAAGAAATATATACATACACATCAAGTACACATAAGCAATTACAATACCGATTTCATTCCTCAATAGTTCCTTCACGTTGAGTCACATTAAGAAGATTGTATTAATTAGTTTTTTTATTAATTACAATGTGGATAATCATAAAATGAATAAGCACATACATAAAACAACTAATATTATAGAGTACATTCAAATAACATCATCCACTGCTCATGTCACATAATATGCAATAATAAGTACAAGTACATCAATATATAATACAATATATCGTACGATCTCAAAACACATGATACATAGATACATCAAATGAATAGAAGTCTCCAAGATAAGAATAAGAATGATAATGGTACAACTATATCAATGAGGATCCAACATTTTTCAATCTGAGGGGGACTTAAACGATAAGAAGACACTGCCTCCTGACCACGTGGTCACCTAATCAGGCCCCCACTCCCACCATGCAGGAGAGATAATGTACGATCCACACACAAATAATCAAATCATAAAACAATCTTAGGTAAGAAATCTTGATATCCAAATCTACCTCAAGGATAACACAAACTACTGATAAAGAAAAGATAACCAAAGTCGACAAGACACTCATCCAAACTAACATCACATACCAAAATCAACAATAGATACCAACTACAAATAAAATATCAAAACCAAAATGATACAAACACCTCCAAATCAACATCAACTATCACAAGCACAATAGCCAATAGATAACAATGGTCATCAATAAAAGTAAACCAACAATCACTAACTCCAACAATAAAAAAACACCACCAATAAATAATTGGTCCATTCTTTAGAAAAAGTTAACTTTCAACGATAACTGACATCCAATCAATAAATAATAACTCACAATAAATACACCATCAAAAGTAATATCTAACTAGTACACCACCAATAAGTACACCACTAGAGACAAATATAAAGAAAACATGAAGGAGGCTCAAGCTACATACTATGGAGTCTCATCACATGAGCCAACTCTAAGATTACCTTGAAAGTCTCTTAGGACCCTGACTCCCTAGTGACTCTATGCGAAACCAGAATCTCATTCTCATCCTTGCCTATATAAGCACTCAAGGCATGGATAGGGAAAAATCTCTAACTTATCTTTTTAATTTATCTTAAGATATGGGAGTGGAAATTATTTTAATTACTATGTTATCACTTGTTACACAACTTACAATGAGTTACCCTAGTAGCCATTTTGGGCCTCGAGTCCCATTGCAAGCCACTCCCATAGACATACACTTAGACTACCTTCCAAAAACTCACAAACCACAATTGTGTCTCATACCACAAAAGTAATATTGATTGAATTTGGCTCCTTAATAAGCAACTCAAAAATAACATTGGTTCTCAAAACCCAAGTTCTCATAAATGCTCATCAAAATAAATCTCAATTTGAATCATAAAATACATCATAATATCTAGTCTGTTGCCATGCTATTAGCTCCCGCATTCTAAACTTCCAAGTCAGCTCCATATAGGAAATTTTGGTTAGTTTTAATCACTAATGATGATTTATAAATTGTGACTTGTGAAGAAGATAGTGTTGCGGGGCTATGTTGAATTTGAACCATCAAGTTCATAACTTCAAGTTCAAGTTCAACTTCAAGTTTGAGTTTGCAGAATCAAGGCCCAAGCACTCAAGTTCTGTGATTCAAGTTTTAAAAGTTTAGACATTCAAAAATGTAATTTCATTAGTTATGAGTCTTGAAGATAAATTCAATACATAAAATTGCAATCAGCTAGCCGACTCAAATGTGTGGATTGGGTTCCATGTTCAAATTCAAGACTTGAAGTTTTAGTTGTCATTCAAGTGATATGTTTCATCATCTCTAAATAGTCACAATCCAACTTGAATCAAATTTTATGGGAGAATATCCAAGTTAAAGATAGGCATCGATCTAAACCTATTCTTTGCATTAGTAGAAGTTGTTGATGTCAACAAAGTCGAAGTCAAAATTGAATGCCGATTTGGGAATTTAGTTTTAAAAGGTAGACCTGAGGCCCAAAACCTTGGTTTAAGAGGTGCCCTTGGTGAGACTCCTTATGATGTTCCTGGTTTAATTTTTTAAAAGCTCACTTGACTGATATTATTTCAAAGAAAATCATAGTCAGAAATGTTGATCAAAATGAAAGGGATAATGGTTTATCTTATTAAGCTTGTCTGAATTTGAATATAGCCCTTGATCGATCATTCACATTAAATCACAGAGTGTTGGAATTCATTTTACAAAAGGGTTTGTCGTAAGTTCATAATATAAAATGTAGAGCATCATGTGCTTGAGTCCCATCATATGTGAATAAGTAGAGCCTGCGATCATGCCTTGAGACATGGGATGTCTGAAAATGTAGGTGTGTGATCTGCTCAACATAATGCCATAAACACTCATTTGGAGATCTAGAACTTGATCATTACATGCAAATTTTTGAATATTTTCTAATATTGAGAAGTGTTGGTGAATAAAATAGGATAGAAGTAGAAACACAATAGGTGCACTCGGTGTTAATTTCAAGTTGGGTATGGCAACTCCGAACCCAATCATTTTTCAATGTCGCAGATACATAAGTCAGCATCCACAAGAAAAGAAAAATGAATCTGTGTGTGTAATGCCCAACATAATGCACAAATACAAGGCCTGTGGAGATCTTTGAATATGATGATGAATATGGAGGCTTGTCCTCAAGTCACCCTATCGGGTTCTCCTTGCACAACAACCAAAGGTCCCAAACCTATACACAATGGGCACACAAAGTATTTTATTGTGGAAAATACTCTGGCAACTCACTATAGCCAATTTTAAAAAGAGACACAAATCCCATATGATTCGACTGATGAAAGAAGAAGATAGAACACAAAGAAGGAGTACCATTAGTTTGACATAATGTTATGTTGATCCAATGTTTGAGAAACTGATTGTTCATGATGCAGGGATTATCAATAGGCATGAAGACTCGCAAAAGCAGAAAAGTCAAGTGTAAAGTCGATTGAGAAAAATCATGAACGTATTGAATATCAAGTGTAAGCCATGGCAATACAAGATGCCTCCACAATCCTCAGCAGAGGTTATTTCTAAGTGCAAAAATATAAAGTGTTGTTGATATATAATTCTGGAGCCCACACTAAAATACCACGGTCATCGTTCTAAGATGAAGGCTCTCCTATTATCAGTTGTTGCAGATTTTTCTTAAGGGTTTACTAAGAATTAAATCTCTCAATGCTGCATGGAATGAAATAACAAAGCATATTGATTAAACAAGATAATGAAGATTAGTGTCACATCCCCAATGTCCAATGATGCCTGCAAATGGGATATAGAAAAGATTATTTGTTTAGTAGGCCATAGGCCACCATCCCATACCAGTTAAGCAAAATTGACTTAAGAAAGTGTTAGTCAATTAAGAGGATGATGTTCCAATCGAATACACACTAAACCCAATTCTCAATAGAGTGCTAAGCTCATTGCAGAACCAATATAAGATGAGATTGTGTTTGGAGTACTCGATGGCTAACATGTACCCTTGATCAACTCCATGACCGATTGGATCCAAAATGGATAGCAAAATTGGATGACCCTCCCAATGTAAATGATAATCATCGGCAATAGAATAACATGAGAAATGCTCAATATATTACATGTCAAGTATGTACGTGTTATGTGTGCTTCATATACTAAGCTCAAGTCTAAGATGGAGTCCATCGATCGATCAAATAAAGAGTAGAATGATAAGCATATAGTGAAAGTATATGAAATTGTGGTCCCTTGTCTAGAAGACACTTGTCAAGTTAATTATGTTTCTTAACTAAAAGATGTCATCCCGTAATTAGAAAGGATCTTTAATGTTTATAAATCATCGGTTCTAATGAGATGATAGAAAGATAATTTATGGAACCAAAAAGATCACTACAAAACCACTAGAGGGTTATTTCAAGAAATGATTACCAGTTACCAGAACGGAGGTAGAACCATTATTTATTGCAAAATCTGGCGAGAGAAGCAGTTTCTTCTTTCCGATTTGCAAGTTCTATAGCTGCTACAGGGAGAAGACAATTATATTTTGTAACAGGGAAAAGAAAAGATTTATTTTGTTTTATTGTACTTTGATTTGATTTGCAGAAATAGGGTAATCTTATGGTTATGTTGTTATGTATTTGAAATGTAGGAACTTCGTATGTCAAATTTTGGAGTCTGAAGTGTGAATTTCTTAGACTGATGTTGATTATGCAGTCACTTTTGTTTCATTTTAAATGCATTCTTTGTATAGTTATTCATTGTTTGTGAAGCAAAGAAATCTTTCTTCCATTTTTTTTGTAATAAGAAAGATAGGCCAGGTAGTCTTGTGGTTGCTTGTTCATCTTTCTTCTTCTATACAGTTTATAAATCTAAAAATCACATTCATTTCATGTTATGAATGAATGTCAAAAAACCTTAAGTACCTTCAGGTTAAAGGTGCATCTTATCATTTAAATTCATTGCAAATATGTAAACAAGGGAGTTGTACCTCTTAATTTAGAGGATAGTTATCAATCAATGATAGCTGATCCAACTGTTAGTACTTTTTGTTCTTCTTTTTGGGTATATTGAGTCATTATTTACATTTCTTGTTGAAGGACAAATCTGTTTACTAACATAGTGAAATAATTATAAAAGAAATCTCAAAAATGTTTCAAGTGCACATCTTAACTTGGCCAACTAAACAACCCACAAAAAAAAACCATCACGAAAATAAACATCACAAGACTATACATAGAATATTTAAGAAAATGCATAGTTTTCAGCCATATAATTTAATTCTACCATTTTCTCTTGTTAAGTTTGAGTCATAAAGATGTGTTTAAAAATAAAGTAAGAATATAGATGTTAATATACTTATTTAAATCAATAAGTATTTGAATGTCAAATCTCTTTGTGCATATAAAATATCATGTAATATTATCATGTTATTAGTCCTGCAGTCTAAAAAAAATAAAATCATGAATTATTTAATTAATAACATAAATGTATATTATTAGATTAAATATTAATATCAATTTCATTTGTAAAATACTAATTTGACTTCTATTTAAGTCCAATATTAATATTTACTTTGTCTTTAATTCATGATACAACTAGGGATAACTCAAACTTGAAATTATAATTTAATTAAGTTATCTATAATTTCTCTCATAATATTAAATATTCATAACTAGATGATTATATAGTGAACTCCAGTATGACTTCTTTTAAAATATAACTAAATCACAATTTATATTTATTAATTTGTAACTTCACATGCATTAATAAATATATAATAAGTTATATCCCACTAAGAAATTTAAAAGTAATTGATTTTAAAAACTCATTTAAAAGAAAATAAATAGTATTTATTTATTATATATATATATATATATATATATATATATATAATTTTATTTATTTATTTAAATAAATCTAAAAATTATATTATATTTTTATAAAATAAAAATAAACATACAATTAGTATTTCTACATGCCTTTGATCTCTCAAAGCATCCAACCATACTATATTTAGTTTTCTCTCTTTAGTATAATTGTTTTCACATGCATGCATAAGTTTAGTTACAACATTCTTTTCTCTCAATTAATCTTTTGTTTTTCCAACAAATTTTGCAACCATATTATTTTAGATATAAGAAGAATATCTATCTTTATTTAGAAAATTCATGGTAATCACATGATTCTCATGACAAATTCAAAGTTGAAACCTTGGTTGTTCAATTTGTTGTTTTCTTTCAATTTTCTATAATCGAATTTTTCTTATATTAGAAAGGATTTTAAAATAATACAATCATAATAATTTTCTAGATTTTTCTACAATTTTCCTTAATCAAATTTTCTTGATTAAAAGTTTTACTTTTTCAAAATCTACAACATAATTCTTTATCCAAAAAGCAATACAATAAATTAATTTAAGCATTATGTAAGCACTTAGGAAGACACAAGTAGACAGATCTTTCAATAAAATTCTATAATGAATTTTCAAACCGTACCTCAATACCACAACTAAAATCTAAGACAATCTATGAATGCATGCAAATCTAAACCCTCTAAAACTTTCAACAATTCTTTTGATCCAATTTTGGATTTTGCTCTCCAAAACCAGTGTGTAGAAATGAGCTTGAATCTTTAATAAAGAGCTTAACTCTACCTAGGGTTTTTGTTTTCAAACATGCAAAGGCCTCTACTTAAAATAAACTTTTATTATTTAATCCTTTCGTGCACACTTAAATAACTTTTTAATTAAAATATTCTTTTATTTTTCTTTTCCTCCACTTTATTAATTAGTGCAAGCATTTTTTAAATCATAGTTTATTATTTAAATTAATAATAATAATTAAAGCTCATTATTTAAATGTAGCTCTAATTTAATTATTATTAATTAAATATTTATAATAAAGTAATATTAAATCTTTAATATTTTAATATTCTAATTCTTTTTTAATCCACCTTCTTAATTAGGCATTTAAATTAAATCTTTTAAATTGAAGCACATATTTAATTAATTTCATCATCATATTCTAATTTCTCTTTAACCAATTTTTTTTAATTAGACTTCTAAAGTAAGTCTTTTAAATTAAAGCATATATTTAATTAGTTTTTAATTAATAAAATATTGTCATATTTTAATATATTTTTTAATCAAATAATTTTAATAATTCTCAATATTATGTGATTAACCCAAATCTTATAATTAAATCATTTGCTAAATAAATCACATAGTCAAATCCACATAAAAGCAACCCCAAACTCAAAAGTAAACAATAGGAACAAAGATAAACTCATGGGTTTAAAAAGGGTGGAAAGTCATATACATGTCCTCCTTCTCTAAAAAAGTAATTAGGCTATGGCTAGGATTGGACCTGAACATTATCTCTCCATTCTTACCATTGACTTATTGTGATAGGGCACACTCAACCTGGTGATTTAGGGAAATCGATGCCTAGTATTTGCAAATCTGTATAAAATATGAGCATGTGCATATGCATATATATCTAAGCTAAACAAACAATGGAGGGGAGTGGTACATTGTGTAGATCCCCACTACCAAGTGACCACGACTCCCTCCCTCAACTATATCAAGCATGTCAAACATAAAAGTAAAATAGACACACACACACCATACACATGCAAGTATGAGGTAAGTATAATAGAAAATCCTAAATATAAATAACGTCATATTCTAACATAGATATCTCATCATCTTGAGGACATACTAAACATATTTTTAAGACACACCATATGGCATCATCATAAAAGTAATTTCATTAACTAATTAAGAGAAATCAAAGCATCATCACTACTAGTAGGAAACTATTACAACCTAATGTAATCAATTACTCAACATATCAAAGTATTGCATTTCAAATATCAAATAAGGGCTAACACATCTATAGAAGAGTCATATAGAACTTTAGCAACTAAGTCGACAATGGTATCAAAGAAGGGGTGTTACACTCCTATTAAAGCCCTACAACCTGAATTTCAATCTAGCTACTAAATCCTTTGATAAAGTTCCATTATGGGTAGGACTTATGAACTTGCCACTTCAATTTTGTGTTAAATCTTGTTTTAAAGCTATTGGGTGATTCTCCAGGTAAAGTTTGGGGGCAGATGAGATTTGACGAGAATTATTCCATACAAATTTTGACTATATTTTGATTGAGGTGGATCTAATAAAAGAATTCTTAACAAAATAGTCTCTAAAATTGGTGACAATTGACATATGGAATATGAAGGTTATCGATATCCTAATAGAATTTCATCCAAAGTGGATTCAATATTCTGAGTATATTTTACAATCAATTTATATGGTTGGATAGAGTGCATAATATTATGAAGGAGGTAATCCATCAAGTGATAGGGTTCAGTGTAATTGGTGAAACCCCAACCCTGTGAACAATTATTACTAATTCAGCTATGCAGTTAACCAAGTCCAAGATAGATTCTAGAGTATTGATGATCAATGACATAGTAGACCCTAAATTTCAATTTGTTTCTATCGTAAGTGGGTATAGGGTAAACCAATCGAGCAGAATTAACATTATAATTGGTGCAACTATCTATGCAATGTACCATATAGTAAAGGAAGATACTACATATGACCTTTGTCAAATGTTGAGGAGCTAGCTCATGGTGAATATGAACAAGATAGAGAGGGACAAGAAACAAATCTTTAAATATAGCTCAATTATGGTATTTATGTTATTTAATGTGCAAAATTTATTTCTTGGTAAAGGAGTGATTCAATGGGCCAATGATAAACTGGTAATAACATAAATAAGTGAATTCATTAGAGAATTAGGAAATGATTTCAATAATGTTGTTGATACTAACATGGTAAATCAATATAAAAATGATAAATATTTTGTTGTTGATACTAACACTTGGAAATTGCAATTTGTTCAACCAAGGACCTTTGGATTACCTTCCATGGGATATGAATTGGCTGATAATATTTTTTAATATTTATGTAGATGTGTTATTGTCTAAATGAATAGATGCAACCACACCTAGGTTTGGAGCCTATGAAGAAGTCTTTGCTAAGATACAGTTAGAATTGAAGAAATTGGTTATACAAAGAAAGACTAGATGGATTATCTACTCATTAATAGAAAAGTATGAAAGTAAAGAAGGGCTCATCCACACCTAACTTAGAAGAATGGGAGAAAGAGATAGAAGAGATTCCAAGAGAAAATAAGATATACCAAAGGAAAGGAAAACCCCTAGAGAAGGGCAAGAAGAAGAAATTGGTTGAAGTGGAGCCACCCAAGAAAAATAAGAAAGTGAAAAGTAGAGGAAATAAGAAAGGTAAGAGAAAAAAAGAATACAACTAGAGTTGAAGAAAATAAAACATAGTTTGATAAGGAATCAAAAGATTTGAAGGAAAGTAGTAAGAAAGAAGCACTTACTGTAGAGTGCATTGACAAAGACATAATAGAATATGATAGAATGGGAACTGTAGGTAGAAGATATCAATTCTGTAATAATGAGAGTAAGAAGAAGCTAGAAGAAGTGATTATAGTCAGTATGTACAAGTTTTAAAGGACCCCTAGTAAATTGTATGGAGTCTTACCTACATAAATTTACCAAAAAATTGATGCAAGATGAAGAGAAGCCCTGCGAATGAACAAAGAGATAATGGAGAGAGCACTTATGGAAGTCACTCTAGATTTTCATATTAAAGACATTAAGATAATGGTTGGAGCCTTAAAGAAATAGTGCAAGATCAAAGATAGAGTATTAAGAACTCTGTTGGGAAAAACATAAGGTGTACATGATGAGATAGTGGAGATGTGGAAGAAGATCATGGAAATGCAAAAGGAAATAAAGAAGGATGTTATTTAATAATAAAAGAAAGATGAAGTATCATTTTTCATGCAAATTGATTAAAAACTAGTAAAGGAAGTTGGAGAAAAATATTTTTTCAAATAGCCACTCCTACAAATATCATTGGAGAAGTGGTAACTGACATACCCAAACAAGTTTATGATATTGAAAGAAATAGGAGAATAGGGTAATCACTCAATTGGAGATAAAATCATATCTATCCCCCACTGTAGAATTTACACAATAAAATGTCAAGAATGTAAAAGTCCTAATTGGATTATGTGACATGAGTACATTGGACTTTATGGAAGAGTTGGAAACCAATCTACATGGACAAATAATTATCATGAATCATTGTATTTTTTGTTCAATCATCTTACATTCTAGTCATACCTCTACCTAGGTTGTGAGTGGGCATTTCAGGAAAGCTAAATTTCCTTAAAGTGGATTCCTTTACATTTAATCATAGAAGACATCATTGTTGCATCTTATAACTGGGTGGCCAACTCATCAACACAGTATTCAACTATATCTTGTGCATTCTTGATACCAATAGTTAGGCATACAATATTACTAGTTATAAATGATATATTACATCTGCACTACTTTAATTGTATTGAAATCTAAATCAATTTTGTATACTAGGAATTACACATTTTTGTGCAATGGGTATGTTAAAGATATTTTTGAAGATAAATTAAAAATCAATTTGATACATTTATGCAGTACGTGATAGATTAAAATCAACTATACATCCATTTAAAAGGATCCAAACATGTCTTAAACAAAACCTCTAAATAGATAAGATAATTAGGCTCCTCACTCCATTACAAAAGGGTACATATTTTAGGCTTCTAAATCATTTTTTCATTATTTGGTTATTTTTCCCAAACCCTTGATAGAGTCTTGCATGTAGAGGATATAAGGGCATGTACCCACTATAAGTAAGAAATTATAAGAGATGCAAATATTTGGAGTGATTTCAAAGACATGTTCCATAAGGATAGAACCTTAAAACCAAAATTCAAACATCCTAAAACCCTTAACATGGTTTAGATCATGGAGTTTCAATAATTTCATGAGTTATAATGGATTAAGATTGTGCCAAGTCATATGCATGATCAATTATTCTAATTAGGAGATCAACCAATGAAGATCACAAAAGAACTCATATATTTGATAAATAGTTTTGACAATATGGGTATTATATCCATCATGATGAAGATACTAAAGAAAAAAGAGGAGAAAAGCACTATTTCTAAGTGGGACAAAAGATCTATGAGCATCATAGATATAAGATAGAAAGATGTAAGACTAATTTCCAAAATTATGGGATATAAGATGCATTATAGTTGTGGAGTCAATTCATTCTCATAAAATAGTTGTAGAACACATGAACATTATGACATATATGAAATCTTAAGACAACAAATACTTGAAAAAATCAAAATAATTAAGCATGACAAGTCACAAGTTATTAGGTTTGCATCCCTCATTTCACATATGTTCTTTCACATTATTCATAATTTTATTGGTATGCATCCTAGTGCTTGGAAATAAGATGTACTTGTACTACATTACAAATCACTTGGTATTACAGAATGAAATAAAATAATCATTTTGGTTTGTTTAAGGGATTTCAAAGAGATGTGAAAGAAAGGAAGGGAATCCCCAAGGAAATAATTGATAAGTATGTAGAAACAATGTGGTTTATAATTAAAACTAATAATATTTGCATGGAGGCTATGAAGCCAAGAGTATAATGGATTCATCCCATAGATTATGAAGTTGGCCCTTTCTTTGTAACACAACAATTTGAGGCAATACTCACATCAAACGAGGACCCTAATACTAAGTGATAGGGAACTTATAAAAAGAAATATGATAACCTAAAGTAAGAACTCACCAAGAATTCAAGAAAGAGGAAAGCTCAGAAAAATTTGGACAAGATTTCTGAAAAAGGGGATAACTAAGGAAAAAATGGTAGAAATAAGGAAGATAAATGAGGTAGCTATGTAAGCTCAAATTGATACCTCTACTCTTACAAAGATAGCTAATGAAGAAAGAGTTGAAGTTAGTCCATTGAAGGTGCCATATTCACTTGTGGCAATAGTTTCTAAAGTTAAGGTAACTCATACACCTCAAAGAGCTTCAAGAAGATCTACTAGGAGAACTCTTCCAATAAAGATAGAGGAAAGGAAGGAAGAGACATCCCTGATTGATGTAGCATCAAATATACCTTCTAGGACTCCTAGACCTAAAGCTATGACTAAGGGTCATATTCCTAAGAAGATAAAGCTAATTGAGTTTCATCCTAGAGATCTTGCAAAGAATAAATCAAGAATAAAGGAGAAGAGATTAAAATCAAAATCAAAATAGAATCCTAACACGAAGGAGATAATAGATAGAATTGAGAATCAAGGATTAATAAATCAATTGGATAAAAATTATGATAGATATGATTCTAAGAATCAAATTATTTTATAGGATTCAATCATTACATATATGTTGAACTTCAAGAGGAATCTTATTGAGATTTAAGATAGTATATCTCATGATAGTTTTGAGAAAATTGACATTAGAAGAGAAATAACATTGGAGGAATATTAGAGAACAAAAAATAAAACATTACATGATCTATGTGAATTAATTACCTATGATGATGCACAAAATATTGAATAAGGCTAAGGAAACAATGAGGTCCAAAATAAGAATTATCAAATTGTTGGAAAGAAAGTATGAATAAATTGGAGAAGAAACTAAGAGAGTTATCTCTCAAGTGTTTACAAAAATTGATTACATGGGTGTGAGAACACTAAAGACTCAAGAAAAATGAATTAACATTAAAAAGAAGATTGTGACACTTATTGAGAAAGATAAAGATGATACTAATGATGTTAATAAATTCTTTAGAACCATTCCCATATTTCTTTGTTATTGGAGTACCATTACTCTAGATAAGGAAAATAAAGATAAGAATGCTTCCATGGGTAGATTCATTTCCAATGAAGAGATAAAAGAAAAAATTATTGATTCTTAGGTTATGATTGAGGAAGAAGAAGAAGACGAGAAAGAAAAGGAAAAGGAGAAAGAGAAAGAAGACATAATGGCCAAAGTAGAGATAAGAGAAGAGAGTAATGAAGGTAAACCTTCAATAATGACACTTGATAAGGCATTCAATTATATTAATAAATTGGTTTCTTAATCTCCTAAGATTTATGAACCTAGTGTCCCCAATGATAAGGGAATTGTATCTAATAAAGAAGAAGTGACAAAGAAAATAGTAAGTATCTTAGAGACTCTTATTATTTAGAGAAGGTTGAAACTGAAGGGAAATGAGAGCATTATAGAAATCTATCTAGATCAGTATGCACATCCTATATCCAAATATTTCTTGAATAATATATAATAAACAAATATAAGTACATATTTCTATGTTATAAAAGCAAAAACAAACATGGTCAATTTCCCACAATCAAAACCTTAAAAGGAAAGATATTGCATTTACAAATCTAACAAATTTCAGCAACATTATGACATGCATATTTAATACTCTAGAATCATAAAACTAGAAGAATGAGATAGAATAGAATATAATACACAGATATACATGGGGAAAATCCTTCTAGGTAAAAAATCCCACCCTCCAAAACATCAAGCCAATGTATTATTTAGCAACAAGTTAAAATAAATTTTTAGGCTCTAAGCCTTCACATGGAGATTTACATCTTGTTCCATCCTAGAGAATATCTGGCAGCACAACCCTATGAAATAAACTATTTCACTCTCTCTTAGTCATTATAAATTAGAAAAGGAACCAACATATATAGAGCTCAATGCGGGAGGTAGGTTCCCATGGTTTCCAAAACCATTTTCAATATAGAAGAGGTAGGTTGTGTCACAACACAAGAAACTTGCTAATTCCATGACACATTGCTCGTAGAAACCTCCAAGGCAACAACACCTATCTCATCCATAATAGTCATCTTGATAAATTTAATGTAAGAAGAACATGGAAATTACCATGACCAAGATTAGGCACTTTCTTTACCTTCAACCAATTGTCAAAAGTGAACTCTGCCATAAATTTTTGTTGTCAAAATGAAACTCCAAAGTATAAAATTAATTTCCAACTAGGACTCTTCAATCTATGTAGGAAATTTCCAAACCAATTTACACACCAAATGGAAATATATGAAAATATCTTCCCATAAATTAGAAACTTCCAAGTGAGCACCAACTTCCTAAAAAATAAGGAATGTGTCATCTCATCACTTGCCACGTAGGATACTACCTCACTAAGAGGTCTCACAAAGTGAATGTCAACTTAGGAAATTAATAAATTAAACTAAATCAATAAATCAACATGTTAGGACTCTAAGGTTGAGACACCTTAATCCCAACATCCTCTCACTTGTCAAATACCTATCAAGAGTCTATAACAAAAACTCCAAAGGATTCAAACTAATGAAACTATATCATCACAACCATCCATGAAACCACACAAATATCAATGCATGCCCTTGTGCTCTATCTAGACACTTATCCAAATAACATAAACATAAGATCCTTGTGATTAAAAAAGGTATAAAATAGTGCCACCACTTCACTAAACTCATGAGCTATATAGAAGCATCAAAACATCAACTTCATAGCCCAACATAACTATGAAGTAATCCTCCAGAAAACAAGATAAAATATCAGCCACAACAACAACCAAATTGATTGTTCCAATCCAACTGATAAACCCATGAGATTGAATATAACATCCACATAAAATGCTAGTCCATCCGATCACTCAAACCTCAAAGGTATCCACCATCAAAAAATGCATGCCACCAACATAACTAGCCCATAAACTACAACCTCAAGCTCCATGCGTAAACTAGGTGATGAAGACCAAACACATACAAGAACTCCCATTGCATGGGTAATGCCAAGTCTGAAAAAAATCAAAGACATACGAAGTCTTATTATAACAACACAAAGAAAGTGTAACCATGTATTACCAAGGACCATCCACAAAGATATTCAAAATCATGTAGCAAACTTTTTGCAAGAAATATATGTCTCATAGAGTCTCCACAACTCTCCCATGTTCTCCACATCCAACAAAGAAAAAATATAAAGGAACCACCATGTCATCACAAAAAAATAATGAAGTACAAGTGATAACATATTACCACAAAAGAATGATCACCACAGCTCAAATAGATCTCAAAAAATAATTTTATGTGAACACAAACATCCAAGAAGATAACCAAGACCAAAGAGAGAACCTAAGCATGTAGCATGTCCTTCCACAAACACTTCTAAATGTCAATTATGCCAAGTATGATCTCCTTCACAACCCCAAGAGAAAATCTATTGCAACATCCCAAAAAATTCAACCTCAAGAGATCAAACATAGCATGATATCATGAATCTACAAGGATGTAAACCTCTCAAAGAAGATCAAACAACTCCATTTTTTATTTCAAGAAATAAACCAACTACCATCTCCTACTATCATCATAAATGAAAAAAAAAACCCGAAGGAGATAACTATGTTATCCATATCTCACAATGAATTCTCCAGAACCATCTAATTGTAGCTCAAGATTCATGAATATGAAATAAAATGTAAAGCATCTAAAAGTAACATTGGGCAATACCTCTCAAGTGATAAACTATTGAGTAGACCAAGAATGGGGAATGAGAATAATCTTCCAAGATATGCAAGTCATCATGACTTATCCAAGAATAATCTCGTCATAAGTCTCTATTTAACTCATGTCCAACCAAGATGTAGGCTCTTCAAACTTTTTGCTAAAAATCTCATCAAGAGTATACATCTCAACAACATGTCTCTCATATCAAGAGTACTCTAGCCTCACCTAAGTCTTCAAGTATCCAAGAGCACCTATAATCAATCAATCCATGTCTTCCAATGCAACATAGCACTACCATGAAGTATCAAGCAAATGATCAAAGTACTTGTTGACACAAAAGTCTACACTCTTGCTTGAGGGATGACCCTCAAGCGACCTTATGTAACATGGAAACAATCTCCTAGTGTGAGACTTGTGCTTTGAGGCTAAATCTATGGAGAAGGTTGGCTTCTTCACTATCAAGATGCACCTACACTACCACTTTGAGGGAAAAGGAAGAAGGAATGCATGAAATTAAATTGCAAAAAGGAAAGGGGGTGATGCACCAAGATTGAATGATTGGTTACAAATCTTGTCTATGAGTACACTACACATCAATGAAAACCCAAATATACTAATCTTAACTCTACTCTACCTTATAAGAAACTACATGTAGGTTTAGAACTAGTTGGAGTACTGAAAGGAAAGGAATCTCGCTATAGAACAACTGCTAATAGACTTAACACAATAAATAGATCCAAGAGAATGGAAAAGAAACATTCAAAACAAGGCAATAAACATGCATAGATTAATGAATGGAAATAATAGGTAAGAACCAGGTTTTTTCATTAAAGGAAGGGAAAAAATGCAAAGCATAATGTTGTTGCAAAGTACAAATAGAGAAGAACTCGAAAAAAGTATTTACAACTACTTTTTAAAGAGTTCAAGCATAACTTTGATTTAACTATGAAGTTCAAACCCCAACCAAAGTGGAGTTGATTTGTAGAGAGAAATAACTGAAGAACTAGAACTAAATCTGACCATGAAATACAATTTTCATAGAAGTGACTAGAAGAAACCAAAATCAATGCATCTAACCATAAGAGATCAAATCCAAAATATCTAATCATTACATGTAATAAAGAGACATGGAGATGCATTAACATCATGGAACAAGGCCCAAAATGTTGGTCTACATTGAAGGAATTGATGCAGGAACATCCAGAGGTATAAGGGCAATCCTGTGTCACCCAAAAAAATGTACTTAGACTTAGTTTCTGTTTCATGTCTTTACATTTTTGGATACCCATTTGGGTCAAATAAAGGTTCCAACTCTCACAGTTCAACTATCAGTGTGTTTGAAAATCTTGAAAAAATAGGAGCATGCAATTTGGCCATCATTTTGGTGACCTAGAAGGTGTGAATTGGCCAAATGAATATAAATGTGATTTAGAGCATTCCAAAAAAAGAATCAGGTCAAAAGGCCCCATGGTTTGAAAGTTATTGCAGTTTTTCGAGTTTTGGAGACCTCCTAAGAATGCTTCAAAGTCAAGTTAGGGGCATTAAATGACCTCAAAAAGGGCTAAAAAATGGGAGACAAGCAAAACTTGTCCATAGGGCTATAGAGCACTTCAAGAGCTTTCAAAAAATGTAAACAGTTCATCAATTGGAGCTACGGTTCAAAAGTTATGCCTCCCGAAAGTTCAATTACCATTTCTGGATTCTTCTAGATTTGCACCGACTTCTAACGCCACTTCTGGAACCTTCTATTTGTTCGGTGGATGCCTACTAGCACTTTCTAGAATGTACTCCTAGTCCTTAGCCCTCTGGGGTCTATTTAAGGAGATTTTTGGCATTGTAAAAGGCAGTTCGGAGTGGAGTTTGAGAGGAGGTACTGAAAGGAGAAATTATCTCTAGATTTATGCTATTGTAAGCCCTTAGGGAATGTTTTGAAATTTATTTTCTCTGTACTGTTTGTAATAGCTTATTTTCTTAGTTAATATAATTTTCCCTTTCTATTGTGTCCATTTTGTTCTTGGGTTGTGTTCCCATCAAGTGGTATCAGAGCTGGTTTTCCTGAGTGTGTAGACAGAGCGTCGAATGTGAGGCAGTTTGCACTAGGACTGTGTGGTTGTGGGTTTGAGTTAAGAAGATGCCTCCATGAAGAGAGCATGGTGGAAGGGCCAGAGCTATTAATCCTGAGGAGGTTAGAGCCCTCCAAAGGCAGGTGCAGGCATTGCAGGAGGAGCTTCATAGAGGAGCAAATGTTGTCGCAAGTGACAATAGTGAGGATGACAATGAAGAAGAAGTAATGGGACCAGAAGAAGAATTTGACAGGGAAGTTCTAAATCCTGTAGAGGAAAGGATTTTTAGGGCCATTACTAAGTTTGGGAAAAGACCTACAATTGAAGTGGATGTATTTTCAGGAAATCTGAAACCAGATGAGTTGATTGATTGGATCAATGAACTGGAAGAATACTTTGAGTATGAGGATATCAGGGACCCAGATAGGGTTAAGTTTGCAAAGGCCAACTCGAAAGGCCATGCCAAAATCTGGTGGCAAGAGGTTCAATTGGAAAGAAATAGAAGAGGAAAGGAGAAGATCACAAGATGGGATTGCATGGTGGACAAATTGAAGAAGCAATTCATTCTTGTGGACTACGAGCTTGATCTATTTAAGAAGATGCATGGGTTAAAGCAAGCAGGAAGATCAGTCCAAGAATATACAGAGGAGTTTTACCGACTCTTGATTAGAGCGAGACATGCAGAAGCAAATAAGGAGAAGGTTTCTCATTATATCAATGGGTTGCGACCTAGCATCCAAGAGGAATTAAGTCTGGTAAGAATGACCAGCATTGAAGAGGCATACCAGTTTTCCCTACGAGTTGAAGAGAAGTTGAATAAAAGGTTTGAAGGAAGACAAAGAGGGTGCGGTCAAGGAGGAAGGGGAAGTGGTAGATCATCTGGAGGCTGCAATGAAACCCAAAAGAAAAATGAAGATGTGGGTACTAGCAGGAACCAGAGGAATGAGGGTTTCGAGCACTCCCATGATCAAGACTTTGGAAATCAAAGAGGAAGAGGTAGAGGATGTGGACAAGGAAGAGGAGGCTTCCGTGGTACCTATCTCCATTGCAATGAAGAAGGTCATCGTACCTTTGAATGCCCTCAACAACAAGGAAGGACAGATAGGAGAGCTGAGGGCCAAGCTAGGGTTGCTCATGTGGATGAGGATGCACAATCATCACATTCAAAGGATGCAGAAATAGGAGAGACCTTGGTAAATGAAAGAGTCCTACTAAGTGGTGAGATTGAACCAGGACAACGGAGGAGTTTGTTCTGTACCAGATGCAAGTGTGAGGATAAATGTTGTGATGTGATCATTGATGGTGGTAGCACTGATAAATTGGTATCAAAAGAGATGGTCTCTAAGCTGAAGCTCAAGAGGGAGAAACATCCACAACCCTATCAGATTTCTTGGGTAAAAGATGATCATAAGGTCCTGGTAAGTGAACAATGTTTAGTAAAATTCAAAATTGGGAGTTACCATGATGAAGTTCTCTGTGATGTTATTTTGATGGATGTTTGCCATCTATTGTTGGGTAGACCATGGCAGTTTGATAGACATGCAGTGCATGATGGACATGCAAACACATACTCTCTCACAAAGGATGGAGTTCACCATAAATTGAAGCCCATGAAAAAGGAAGATGAAAAGGTATGTAGCAGTGTTAGGATTTGTCTTGTTGATGGAAGGAAGTTTTTAGATGGTATGAAACATCAGCATATGTGCTATGCTTTGATTCCTACAAAAGATAAAGAAGGTAGTAGTGAAATACCATTTGAAGTTTCAGATTTACTAGGGGAGTTTGGAGATATTATCTCTGATAATGTTCCAGATGGATTGCCACCAGTAAGGCAAATCAGTCATCAGATAGATCTAATTCCAGGAGCTAGTTTTCCTAACAAGGCTACTCACAGGATGACTCCTACTGAAACAGAGGAGCTAAATAGACAGGTTCATGAGTTTTTGAGGAAGGGTTTGATTCGAGAGAGCCTGAGTCCATGTGCAGTACCTGCAGTACTTGCACCAAAGAAGGATGGAGAGTGGAGGATGTGTATAGATTCTCAAGCTATAAATAGGATCACCATCAAGTACCGGTTTCCTTTGCCAAGGATGGATGATATTATGGACTGCTTGAGTGGAGCTCAGTACTTCACAAAGATAGATCTGAAGAATGGTTATCACCAGATATGGATTCGAGAAGGAGATGAGTGGAAAAAAGCCTTCAAGATCAAGGAGGGTCTTTATGAGTGGTTAGTCATGCCCTTTGGACTGACGAATGCCCCAAGCACCTTCATGCGGCTCATGAATGAGGTACTTAAGAAGTTCTTGGGAAAATTTGTTATTGTCTATTTGGATGATATTTTAATTTTCAGCAAGACTTTGGAAGAACATTTATTGCATATTCGTAGTGTCCTTGAAAGGCTAAGGGAAGAGAAACTATTAATTAATTTGAAGAAGTGTAACTTTGCAAAAAGGGAGTTAGTCTATTTGGGGTTTGTTATATCACCTGAAGGTCTCAAAATGGATCCAGAGAAGGTAAAAGCCATCTTGGAATGGCCTACTCCAAGGTCTGCTACTGAGGTAAGATCATTTCATGGTCTGGTTAGTTTTTACAGGAAGTTTATTAAGAATTTCAGTGGCATATGTGCACCCCTAACCGATACAATAAGAGGGGATAGAAAAGAGTTCAAATGGACTGCAGCAGCTGCGAGAAGTTTTGAATTGCTGAAGAAGAAGGTGACAGAATAGCCTGTGTTGGCACTTCCAGATTTTAGAAAAGTGTTCCAGGTGGATTTGGATGCCGGTGGCAGTGCTATTGGGGTTGTATTAAGCCAAGAAGGTAAGCCTATTGCATATTTTAGTGAAAAATTGAATGATGCAAAGAAGAAGTATTATGTTTATGATCAAGAGTTCTATGCAATAGTTCAGGCCTTAAAGAAATAGAGGCATTATTTATTGCCAAAGGAATTTTTTTTTGTATACTGATCATCAGGCATTACAATACCTAAATAGCCAAGGTAAATTGAATCAGAGGCATATGAAGTGGGTAGAATTCTTGCAGAGTTATACATTTGTGTTGAAGCATAGAAGTGGAAAATCTAATAGGGTTGCAGATGCACTAAGTAGGAGACAGTTGTTGCTTACAACAATGCAGGTTGAAGTAGTTGGGTTTGATGAACTCAAGAATTTATACCCCGAGGATCCTAATTTTGCTGAAGCATGGAAAGCTTGTAAAGAACCTGTTGCTATAGATAGAACCAAGTGATTAGACTATTTGATTCAGGATGGCATGTTGTTCAAAGGTAGTCAATTGTGCATTCCAAGGAGTTCCATGAGGAAAAATCTGATTAAGGAGAAACACAATGGAGGAATGGCAGGACATTTTGGTCGGGATAAGACCATTGCCATTCTTAGATAACATTATTTTTTGCCTCAAATTACACAAGATGTGAAGAAATTTGTATAGAGTTGCCAGGTTTTCCAAGTTGCCAAGGGGTTTAGTCACAATACTGGCCTATATCAACCACTGCCTGTTCCATCAAGACCATGGGAGGACATAAGTATGGATTTTGTTCTTGGATTGCCAAGGAAACAAAGGGGTAATGACTCAGTATTCGTGGTGGTTGATAGGTTCTCCAAAATGGCACATTTCATTCCATGCCACAAAACTCATGATGTTGTCCATATTGCAGACTTGTTTTTCAAAGAGGTGGTAAGACTACATGGTCTTCCAAGGAGTATAGTTTCTGACAGAGATACTAAATTTGTGGGGTATTTCTAGAGGACATTGTAGAAAAAGTTTAGAACAGACTTAAAATTCAGTTCCACGCATCACCCACAAACTGACGGCCAAACAGAAGTGGTAAACAGAAGTCTGGGCAATTTGCTGAGATGTTTAGTTGGGGATAAGCCCAAGGGATGGGATTTGATTCTACCGCAGGAAAAGTTTGCTTATAATAACTCTATAAATAGGAGTACTGGAAAATCACCATTCCAAATTGTATATGGGAGTAGCCCAAGGACTGCACCAGAGCTAAGGAAGATAGAACAAGGGGAGAGGACAAGTGTTGAAGCTGAGGAATTTGTTGAACATATCAAGTGTCTACATGAGGAGGTTCAAGCACACATTACCAAGATGAATCAAGAGTATAAAGCTAGGGCTGATCAAAGGAGAAGACATAAGGAATTTCAAGTAGGGGATTTAGTCATGGTGCACTTACGAAAAGAAAGATTTCCAGCCGGTACTTACAATAAACTGAAAATGAAGAAATTTGGCCCTTGCAAAATTTTGAAGAAACATGACTCAGGAAATGCATATGAAGTGGAGCTACCAGATGGTATTCACATTTCTCCCATTTTCAACATTGCAGATTTAATAGAGTATCATGATGATGGTGCAGATGATGAGCTGGTGTTAGAGCCATGTCCAATTCCTGCTTCTAAGAAGGAGGAGATAGAAGACATTCTAGATCATCGTGTGGGTAGGAGTACCAAAAATAGGTAGTATGAAGAGTATTTGGTCAAAGGGAAAGGACGACCAATCAAGGACTCAACTTGGATTTCAGCAGCTGAGGTTTCCCATTTGGGATTTCCTCTGCCATCCATAAAGTGACAAGGTCACTTTTCAAGCTACCCTGGGTGTCTGATGCAGGAGCATCCAAAGGTATAAGGGCAATCCTGTGTCACCCAAAAAAATGTACTTAGACTTAGTTTCTATTTTATGTCTTTATATTTTTGGATACCCATTTGGGTCAAATAAAGGTTCCAACTCTCACAGTTCAACTATTAGTGTGTTTGAAAATCCCAAAAAAATAGGAGCATGCAATTTGGCCATCATTTTGGTGACCTAGAAGGTGTGAATTGTCCAAATGAATATAAATGTGATTTAGAGCATTCCAGAAAAAGAATCAGGTCAAAAGACCCCACAATTTGAAAGTTATTGCAGTTTTTTGGGTTTTGGAGACCTCCTAAGAATGCTTCAAAGTCAGGTTAGGGGCATTAAATGACCTCAAAAAGGGCCAAAAAATGGGGGACGAGTGAAGCTTTTCCATTTGGCTATAGAGCACTTCGAGAGGTTTCCAAAAATGTAAACGGTTCATCAATCGGAGCTACGGTTCAAAAGTTATGCCTCCCGAAAGTTCGGTTGTCGTTTCTGGATTCTTCTAGATTTGCATCGACTTCTAATGCCGCTTATAGAACCTTCTATTTGGTCGGTGGATTCCTACTAGCACTTTCTAGAATGTACTCCTAGTCCTTAACCCTCCAAGGTCTATTTAAGGAGATTTCTAGCATTGTAAAAGGCAGTTCGGAGTGGAGTTTGAGAGGAGGTACTAAAAGGAGAAATTATCTCCAAATTTATGCTATTGTAAGCCCTTAGGGCATGTTCTAAAGTTTATTTTCTTTGTACTGTTTGTAATAGCTTATTTTCTTAGTTAATATAATTTTCCCTTTCTGTTGTGTCCATTTTGTTCTTGGGTTGTGTTCCCATCAAGAATGATCCTTCTAATGTGTCATGGCCACAAATAAATGTGCACTACTATCAAAAAATGTGGGGTAGGATAATACGAGATGTTAACCCGCTATGAAAAATGTAGAGTTGACTCGCATGGAATATATCTGATTTTCCCCAAAAAAAGATCTGAACCATTGATGTAGATCTTCATTTGAATACGTACGACCCAGATGCTATGAAAAAATCCTCAACAAGTGATTAAAACACCACTTTAGATGGAAGTCTTCTTCAATACAAATGGACAACTAAGATGCATTCGAAAATCCCCATAAAATATGCCAAAATCTGATGATCATTGCATCTTTTCCAAAGACCCAAGGACTGATGCAAAAATATGAGCACAGTTTGATCAAAAGAAACCTTAGCAAAGAATAATGTATCGTGTGGCACAAAATTGGTGGTTGGCACAATTTCCAATGCATGGTGGAGGAGGCAACAAAAACTTTTCCATTTCACAAAAGCCAAAAATGAAGTTTTCTAATATGGAAAAAATGGGATAACACACAATGTTTTCCCATGACCACGTTCCACAAACCAATTGGTCACAAACTCGATTCCACCATTTTGTAGAAGCAAAAAAAATACTTTTCGAAAGAGAAAAATTTTCTATTTCAGAAAGGCAAAAGGATAAGCCCTCTAAAATAGCAAATTTTTTATTTCGAAAAGAGCATGAAGATGTCTCTCCAAAATAGAAAAATGGTTAACAGAAAATGTTAAGCCCATCAAAAAATGCATGTTAACCACAACCAAAAGAATAGCCCATTGAAAATATCTATGATCGGTTATTGATGATGGGCTAAATAGGGGGCAAAAATGGCCAACATTCTTAATGACTCAATAGGATGCTTGCCTTCTAAGCATAGATTAGTGGCCTTACAAAATCCATTGGTGATGGAGTCACTACTAAGAATTGACATGTTATCCTAGCTGCACTTCACAAAATTTGCAACCAGTAAAAACAAAATAACTTTGAGGAGCTTCGAAAATCTCACGACGGCTCCAGAAAAGGGAGCAAATGTGCTTGTGCACTTCTTGGAAAGATAAAAACTCCTACTCTACTATGTACAAGTATTTACAAACAAAAAAGATCAAACAAATCCATTTACTAGTTTGTTGAAATAGTTTCCCTTCCTTACGAGTTGGTTACCCCTTCCATGCACATGGGTAGCTGAAAATAGCAGGAAGCATAACAAACATGTTGCTCCATGGAACACCCCTTTCCCAATGCCTCCATCACTAGGACACCTTGAACTTGGGCAATAAAAACTTGATCCTCCCTATGAAAATCCTCCTCATGCTTTGGAATGAGCATGACTAGGGGCACCATGCATTGTTGCAAACCTAGATGCCTAATGGGGAATCCTCTTGATGGTATTGGGTCTAGAAAATCAGCCTTGACTGTGTTGTACTTTATAACCTCCAAATCCTTATGTCTGATGAGATTTGGCTCTAATGGTATGGCTAGTAGTGTGCTCTCTCCTTTTTGGAGTTGTGGTTGTTCATGTTCCTCCTCTAGCCCATGTAGGTCTTCAAAGGCAAGGGGATACACCTCTTGCACTTGTGCAGGCTATTGTGATGTAGAAGAGAGAGTAGGTTGTGTCTCTTTTTATTTCTCTATTGTAATAAACAACATGCTCATCAACTCTTTCTTAATCAAGAGTTGTAACTCTTTCCTACATCCCTCCTTTTGTGCAGCCAACTCCCTTGTAAGAATTATCACATGCTCTCTTTGTTGGGCCTCCAACCGCTTTGCACGCTCTGCCTCAAACTACCTTCTTTGTGGTTCTAGTTGCTGCAATAATATCTCTCCCTTTAGAATATGTGTTGGCTCATGGGAAATAATTTGTACCTCATGTACTTGGGGTAGCCTAGGAAACATTTATTTTTCCATTATATCATGGGAAACCTCCTACTACTACACATGATTTGGCTTCTCTTCTTCTTGTAGCAGGTCCTTAGGTTCCATCATAGGCTCAAAAGCTAAATTTTGTTCCTTAAGAATAGGAACAACCTCATTATTATTTTCCTCCTTGACTCCCTACTATAGCACATGTTCTTTGATTGGCAACTCCTCTTCTGGTGACTCTAATGTGAGAAAAGATATATCCACTTCTTCATTAACAAAAAAGAAGGGACAACAATCATTTTCAGGCTCACCATCATTAGCATGTGGAGGCATCTGAAGTGTAGGATGAGGTTTAGGTCAGCTTGAAGTAGAAGTCTAGGGAGGGCTTCTTTGTGTAAAGCTAGAAACATCCTCCTTGGAGGCTCTTGCACTTCAACTCTTTGCATTTGGGCAAGCTTGAGCCTTGCCTCCTCAATTTTTTTTTATTTTAAATATTCCTTCTAGTGCAACCCTTGGAAGACTTGGAGAGCCTCATTAGGAATGTCAAATACATCAGACACCATGCTGCAAACATAAGGGTCATTCTCCCACATCTCCTTGTCATCATGCAACTCCTTAAGCCAAGAAGACATGAGCATAACAAAATAAAAATTCCCACAATTTGTATCCGGGTATGGATTTTCAACATGGTTAAAAATCTAGGAAATTTCCAAAAACTCAAATCCCAAACTATCTAAACACTCATGAAGCTTAAAAAACTTTGAACTAAGGTCTGATTTGATCCTCTTCTCTTGTATCTCTTGGAACTCTTCAACTATGATGAACTTGGAGGGGGGTAATTTTCACATATTCATGGCCATAGATGACATGATGGATTGGAGTAAAATCAACCTCCTAGTGATTTGGGTGTTGGTCATAACTAGGTTGTGGTTGATACAAAGGATGGGAGGGATGAAAAATAGACTTTTCATTATATGTGGGAAAGTAGGAGGCATCTCTATGAAGTGGATCCATGATAAAGCATTTAAACATGCACCTTCATAGAAATCTTGAGGAAACATAGAAAATCAAAAACATACTAGCACTTGGTTTGTTGAAACTGGTAAATGCATAGAGTCACCATGGTGTTGAATCAATGCCTCCAAAGGTTGATTGTATTGAGAAAAACACTCAATTTCTTAGTGAATGGATCTTCAAACTGGATTACCATTGGACTTATGATGTTGAATCTATGTCCCACTAGGTGTGCCAAAAACTGTGGTATGGTCAGTGGAGGTTCTAGAAATTGATTTAATGCTTTGAATTTTTGTCCCACCAGGTATGCAAAAAATGTTGACACAAAAGTCTGCACCATTTATTGAAGTATGACCCTCAAGTGACATATTGTAACATGGAAACAACCTCCAAGTGTGAGACTTGTGCTCTGAGGCTGAATCTTTGGAGAAGACTAGCTTCCTCACTATCAAGATACACCTACACTACCACTTTGAGGGAAAAGGGAGAAGGAATGCATGATATTAAATTGTAGAAAGGAAAGTGGATGATGCATCAAGACTGAATGATTGGTTATAACTTATGCCTATGAATGCACTACACATCAATGAAAACCCAAATAAACTAATCTTAACTCTATTCTACCTTCTAAGAAACCACATGCAGGTTTGGAACTATTTGAAGTGTTGAAAGGAAAGGAATCTCGTTATATAGCAACCACTAACAGACTTAACACAACACATAGATCTAAGAAAAAGGAAAAGAAACATTTAAAACAAGTTAATATACATGCACAAATTAATGAATGGAAAGAATAGTAAGAACAAGGTTTTTTCATTAAAGGAAGGTAAAAAATGCAGAGCATAATGCTGCTGCAAAATACAAACAGAGAAGAACTTGAATAAAGTATTTACAACTACTTTTTAAAGAGTTCAGGCATAACTTTGATTTAACCATGAAGTTCAAACCCCAACCAAGCTAGAGTTGAGTTGTAGAGAGAAATAACTAAAGACTCAAAACTAAATCTGACCATGAAATACAATCTATTGTAGAAGTGATAGGAAGAAACCAAAATCAAAGCATCTAGCCATAATAGATCGAATCGAAAAGATCTTATCACTACATGTAATAAAGATACATGGAGATGCGTTAACATTATGGAACAAGGTCCAAAATATTGGTTTACATTGAACGAATGGTCCTTGTAACATTTCATGGCTGCAATAAATAAATCTGTGTCACTATCAAAAAACACGAGGTGGGATAACATGAGATGTTAACCCATCACAAAAAAATGTAGACTTGGCCTATGTGGAATAAATCTAATTCCCCCAAAAAAGAATCCAAACCATTGGTTTAGATCTTTATTTGAATACGGATGGCCTATATGCTATGAAAAAAATCCTCAAACAATGATAAAACACCACCGTAGATGAAATTCTTCTTCAAAACAAATATATGACTAAGATGCATCCAGAAATCCCCACAAGATGAGCTAAAATATGATGGTCATCACATCTTCACCAAATACCCAAGCATTGATATAAAAACACGAGCACCATCTAATCAAAATAAACCTCAACAAAGAATAATCTGTCACATGGCACAAAACTAGTGGTTGACACAATTTACAATGCACGGTGGAGGAGGCAGTAACAACTTCACCATTTTGCAGAAGATAGAAATGAAGTTTTCTAAAATAGAAAAAATGGGATAACATGCAATGTTTTCCCACTACCACATGGCACAAACCCATTGGTTATAGACTTGATTTCTCCATTTTGTAGAAGCAAAAAAGCCACTTTCTGAAATAGCGGATTTTTCTATTTCAGAAAGGCAAAAGGGTAAGCCTTTTGAAATAGAGAAATTTTCTATTTAGGAAAAAGCATGAAGATGTCTCTCAAAAATAGAAAAAATGGTTTAAATGAAATTTTAACCCTAGAAAAAATTCATGTTAGCCACAACCGAAAAAGTAGATCATTGAAAATATCTCTGATCAATTATTGATGATGGGCTAAATGGGGGGAAAAAGTGGCCAACAGTACTCAATAAAAAGAAAATAAACCAAGATCAATGTCAAAGTTCCAACAATAGAATCAAGAACATAAACATGGCATCATGATTTAAAACCATCTCCTCCAAAGAGATAACATGCTCCATGTGATCATATCAAATAATTGCATCATGTCTCAAATCTAAACTAGTAATCAAGAGAAAAACCCTGACATAAAAGCCACCATGATAACATATCAAATGAAAGCATAAACCACACCTCTACCAAGGACCCCTTAAGTCCTAAAGATGTCAAAATATCCAATCACATGAAGATACCATCTCCAACTATTGAACCAACAAATGTGAATGACCATTCTAAAACAACATGATCTAAGGAATCCTCCAAAATCTGCAACACTAAAGAATATCATCCATCACCATGTGATGAAAAAACATAGTCACTGCTAAAGCTCCCACTGAAATGTGATATTGAGCTTTCCAAGCATATGACACACCATTCCCAAATCTGAAAATCATCGAGGCATGTACATCACACAAAGTGAAACCAAGATTTCCAAACTAAGGAAATTCACCATGCTATAGGACACCAAAACTAACTATCCAAGTACTCTCTTAGCATCCATCCTCTTATCCCAAAGAAACCACACCAATGCACAAGTGACCAAAGACAAGGCTAGCAAAAAAATTTGCACCAACAGTGAATCAAATTTGGTGATATAGACTGTTCGCTTCCAATTTAACCTACTACAATTGATTGGGTGGCCTACTCACCTGACTACATAATTTGTAAATCCAATCATTGCAACATACAAACCCACTATAACATTAGTGACATGTAAAAATAGATCAAAGATAATAATCATGTAGAAAACATGACTCAAAAACCAAATCAAGCACAAATATGATTTTCCAATTATGTCCTTAATGAGCACCATAGTCCTAGAATCCAAAAAAGCATCACCAAAAAATGTTGAGTGACTGACCCCATACCAACATCTCCATGCAGAGAAAGAAACATGCCTCCTCTCACCATGCACAAAGCATGCATGCATGTAGAACTACAACTATCTCATCCAATAACACCCTAAAGGAACTAGAGTCTAGAAAATTGCTCTTCAATAGATCCACAAAAAACCACAATTTTTTTCCTTCAGCATGCAAAACTACTATGTTCAAGAACACCAATGCACATCCACATCCACTTCTCTTCTAGAAGACTCAAAGTCTAAAAAAACCAAACAACTAAACCCATAATAATGGATTATCATAAATGAGAATCATCATAGATTTTTAAGGAAAATCCGTAAAACCATTAGATCCAACAAACAAGAATCTAAGCCATGCATGTATAATCATCCAAACAAAAGACATAGTACAAGAACTCCAAGCCCACTTGTAGACCAAAACCACAACCACTACTAGAACATGCATATGAGAGAGATAGGCTATCCAAAATCTTCTAGATCATCCATTGATCAATTCAATAGCCTCTATCTATTAGTATGAATGTTGATGCTATGGGGGAGCATTGCAGAACATTTTTATGATGTATTTATAACTATGTTTGGCATTAATGACAAAATAGTAATAAGTTTTTAAAAGACTAACAGAGCAGCAGACTGTGATTTTTGTATTGAGAACATTATATTACTTATCTGATGATGTGCAATTACCAATGCATACTACATTGTGTATTTGTTACATGGGCAAGTGTGTAGAACCTAAATTAACAGTGTACAAAAGATATGATTGATTTATAGAGAATTGTATAGAAACATAGTATTAGGAAAGTAGTTCCTATTGCATGATTGCTATAGCTCATTACAATTATAGTGAAGGGTTGCACAATGAACTAAAGATAGTTTACTAACTGTTGATGACATCAAAGAGTGCGCATGTACATAAGTCGCATGTGTGAAAGTTTTTTTATAACTATGAACTAACAACATTAATTAAATGTACATTTCATTTAATTAACATCTGATAATGAAGTGTGAAACTGACTCAAGGATTTATTATTGAGTGTAGCATAAAGGAAAGATGTTTTTCATGTTTTAGTGAGTAGAATAAGAAATAGACTTACAAATTAAAAAGTAGCAGAGCAGAGTGACTTACTAATGTGTGTAAGTGACCTTAAGGGTTATTGTTACCTATCACAGAGTTCCAAATCTAATTGCATGATCTAAAGGTGAAGAAGTCTGACGTATTGGACAAAGGAAGAAGTAAAATCCTATTACACATCTATTATTCTAGAAGGAATAGTACTAAGGTCAATTGGACAGTGGGTTCATTGACCTAATCCTAAATCTGTTTGGATAGTGGGTTCAACTACTTTCCACAACTCCTAACAGGGTTGGCACAACTTCTAATAGGGTTTAAATCTCCTAATAGGGATTCAAGGCCTCCTAATAGGGACTCTTTGTACTAAATGTTGTAATAGACTCCTAACAAGGTCCATCCTCTAACAAGGAATATTCATATTAGTACATCATTTTGTGGGCATCATTCTCACCAAGGCTTTCCCTCTGATCAAGGGTTTCCCTAGTCAACATATCTAGTGTAAATGTTTATCTACATCTCTTTATGGTTGTTGTTTACTTTGGTTGAATGCTCAAAATTGCTTTAAAGAATAAATGTTTTAAATCATCATATAATTGATTCACCCCCCTCTTAGTTATATTGGTGAACTATTGTTTCTAACAATTGGTATCAGAGCATCAGGTACTTGAAGAACAAAGTTAAACAACTTTGGGATATCCATAGTGAACATGTTCAAAAAGGAAAGTCTGAGATTTAATGGCACAAATTAAAATAGTTGGAAAGATAAAATGAAGATTCATCTCTTGTGCATGGTTCTAGGATATTGTCTTGTAACCAAGGAATCTAAAAACATTGCAAAAGAAGATAATCTTGAAAGTTGTATTGAGGAACAAAGAGAAGTATTCATGTGCAACATAAGGACAAGAGAAGCAATATTGTCAGCTCTACCTAAAAGTGAGTATAGTCAAGTAAAACAACTCAAAACATCTCATGAAATTTGGAAAACCTTAGAAGCTAATTATGAGGGTGATACACATGCAAAAAGAGTTAGATTAAAAAATCTATATTTTGCATTCCAAGATGCTAAAATGATGAAAGATGAATCTGTAAGAAGTTATATTGGCAAAATATCTGAGATTGTTGCAAGAATCACATCTCTTGGTGGAAAGAAATTTGATGATGAAGTAATATGGAAGATCTTGAAAAGTATGACACCACATTTCAAGACAATAACACAAATGATTTGGGTAATGTTACCTTGTACCACTAATTTCACCAAAGAAATATTGCTTGGTAGATTGGAAGCTAAAGAATTTGATCTGAAACTAAACAACATTTAGTGCATTTAATATTAAACCTGGTCTAGCAAGGAACACAAAAGTGCAAGGAGACATTGCTAACAGCAACAAGTCTATTGAGGAAAAGATCCAAGAAGGAGTAGCTCTTCTTGTGGAAAGAGAAAAGGATGGTAAGAATATCTTTAAATATTGTATATGTAATGAATATGGTCATTATGCATCTAAGTATACTAAAAGAGAAAGAAATTATAAGGGATGATTCAAATATAGAAGACCTAGAAATTTTTTATATGCTAATGAAGAAGAAGAAGAAGAATATGATCAAAACAAAAGTGAAGATGAATAAATATTCGTAGCTATAAAGGAGGATGATCTTGATAGAGAAATTAGAGAAGAAAACACACTGATTTCACAAGTTGAAAGCAAAGATTGGATCATTGATAGTGGATGTTCACATCACATGACTGATGATATGAGCAAATTTATCAAATTCAGAAGCCATGGTGGAGGAATTGTCAAAGTAGGGAACAATGTAGCTTGTCACATTACAAGAATTGGATCTATCACACTTGATGGTAAAACAAATACTGATGATGTTTATTGTGTTGATGGACTAAAACATAACTTGTTAAGTGTTGGATAACTTATGGACAAAGGTTACCAATTACAGTTTGGTAATGACACATGCATCATCAAGGACAAGGAAGGAAAATTGCTTGGTATTGGCACAAGAACAAGAGGTAATGTATTTCAGTTAAACACCACTGAAATTACATGTTTAGTAGCTAAAGTTAACAACAATTGGTTATGGCACAGAATATTTTGTCACATAAACTTTGATAACATTATGAAAGCTAGTAATACACTTATTGTGAGAGATTTACTGAAGATCACTAAGCCAACTGACATTATTTGTAAGAAATTTGTCTTGACTAAGTAGAAGAAAGTTTCATTTCCAAGCAAGTAGTTTGGTACTACACAAAAGCTGGGATTGGTTCATATAGATTTGAGTGGTCCTACAAGAATAAGAGGATTCTATGGAGAAAGGTATTTTATGATTTTTGTTGATTCTTTTAATAATGGCTAGACTGAGAAATTGATGAATATGCTTGCCCATAGAATTATAGGGAAACAAGATGCCCATAGAATTATAGCAGTTGTGGGTGAGACTACTAACTCAGAGAATGATGTGGGTAGATTTTCTTAAGAAAAATTAGAGGCATTTGAGAAATTTAGGATATTCAAGAACAAAGTAGAGAATGAATCTAGAGTTAAAATAAAGAACTTAAGATCTGATAGAGGAGGAAAATTCACTTCTAGAGAATTCAATATCTACTATAAAAAGGATGGAATTAGGAGACAACTATCTTCACTCCATACACTTAAAAAAAATGGGATTATTGAAAGAAGAAACAGATCAATTATTGAAGCAACAAGAGCTATGTTATTTAAAAATGATGTACCAAACACTTTCTGGAGAGAAGTAATCAATACAACAATACACACTTTGAATAGAGTACAGATCAGAAAAGGTATGGAGAAAAAACCTCATGAGTTATGGTTTAGATACTCACCATCAATCAAATATTTTAGAATATTTGGAAGAAAATGGTACATCAAAAAAGATGATTATATTGGTAAGTTTGATCCAAGGAGTGATAAAGGTATGTTTCTTGGCTATTCATTAAAAAGTAAAGCTTACAGATGTTTCAACTATAGAACAAAAACTATAGTAGAGTGTGCAAATGTGAGAATAGATGAAAAGTTTGGCACCAAAGAGAAAGTAATGGATTATAACTCTGATGGAGATGATTACTCTGGGATGACCAAAAGATGTAATGAATTATTTCTCAAGACTAAAAATGACTTGCAAAATAATGTGCAAAGCAAAGATGTAAGAGAAGAATAGAGCATAGTACCTGAAATAAGAATTGAAGTAGCAACTCCTACCCCAAATAAGAATGTGATAATAAATCATCTTGTTGATTAGATAATAGGAAGTAAAGAAAAAGGAGTAATGACAAGAAGTAGGATCAATGAAGAACTATGCCTAATATCTCAAGTAGAACCAAAAAGTGTAGATGAAGCAATCAAGGATGATCATTGGATGAAAGCAATGGAAGAAGAACTTCAACAAATAATAAAAAATGACACTTGGGAATTGGTTCCTAGACCCAAGGACAAAAATGTGATTGGTACAAAATGGGCATTTAGAAATAAAGTCAATGAACAAGGAGAAGTAATAAGAAACAAAGCAAGACTAGTATGTAAAGGCTATTCTCAAGAAGAAGGAATTGACTATGAGGAAACAAAGTAGTTAGAATGTTCTTGGGATATGCAACAAATAAAAATTTCAAGGTATATCAGATGGATGTTAAATCACCATTCTTGAATGGAGAACTTGAAGAAGAAGTTTACATTGAGCAACAAGAAGGTTTTCCTTTGACATAAGAGAAGGATATGGTTTGTAGATTAAAAAAATCCTTGTATGGATTGAAGCAAGCACCTACAACCTGGTATGCCAGGCTAGATAAATACTTGGCAAAGCTTGGATTTGCTAAAGGAATTACAGATAGTAACTTGAACTTGAAAGAGATAGAAAATGGTTTGTTGATAATCATTGTATTTGTTGAGGATATCATTTTTGGAGGAAATGATAATGCTGGTAACAAATTCTCAGAAGATATGAAGAATGAATTTGAGATGAGAATGATAGAAGAAATAAAAAATTTCCTAGGATTACAAATTGTTCAAAACAAAGAAGGAATCTTTATTTCTCAGACCAAGTATTTGAAAGATTTGTTGAAAAGATTTGGAATAGAAAATTGTAGACCTATTGGAACTCCTATGGTAATTGGTCACAAGTTATCAAGCAAGGATGAGACACTTGTTGAACAAAAGAAGTATAGGTCTATGATTGGAGGATTGAAGTATCTAACTCCTAGTACACCTGATATAGAAAATGTGGTTGGAATTGTGGTAATATTTCAGACTAATCCTAAAGAATATCACTATGCAGCAATAAAAAGGATATTTAGATATCTAAAAGGGACATCTGATTATGCCATTTGGTATGACAGAAGTAATGATTTTACTCTTTGCACTTATATTGATGTTGATTGGGCTAGAGATACAGATGATAGAAAAAGCACCAATGGAGGAGCATTCTTTCTAGGTGGAAGATTGGCTTCTTGGCTAAGAAAGAAACAAGATTGCACTTCACAAAGTACTGCAAAGATAGAATATGTTGCAACAACAAACAACTATAATCAAGTTATATGGATGAAGCAGATGATGAAGGATATTGGAATTACATTCAAAGAACCTATTATCATTTACTATGATAACACAAGTACGGTTAACATGTCTAAGAATCATGTTTTGCATTCTAAAACTAAGCACATGGCTATAAAGTATCATGTATTGAAAGAGAAAGTTGCAAAGAAAGAAATCAGATTGGAGTACATTAACACTAAGGAACAGATTGTAGACATTTTCACAAAGGCCTTACTAAATGATACACTTGAGTACCTAAGAGGTATGCTTACGGTTATGCCCCTGCCTATTTCAAAATAAAAGATGCAAAAGTGCATCAGTCTAGGGTACATAGCATCATTGCTAGATTGGACTAAATGTTGATGCTTCCTCAATGGGGGAATGTCTGTGGTGAATAGAGTCAAAAAAGGACTCTTGGTAATTATTAATTGGTATACAATAATGCCTTTAGACACTTGAGTTGTTTATGGATTTATATACAAAGTTGTAAAGCAACAGACCGGCTTGTGGTCATGCTAATAAATTATTGGATGTTCAAGAAAATTGAACCATTTGTGTACTATCTTTGACATTGATGTCAATGGGGGAGAAGTATGGCATGAAAAACATTGTACTATGGAGGAGAAGTATTGTAATAAAAAATTTGCATAAAGCAAGATTTGATTGATAAAGAGGATTTGAAAAGACTTGTTGGTATTCTTGGAACTAGATGTTTTTTATCTATGTTGCCATCAATGCCAAAGGGGAAGATTTTTAGCATGAATGTTGATGCTATGGGGGAGTATTGCAGAATATTGTTATGATGTATTTATAACTATGTTTTTCATTGATGACAACATAGTAATAAGTTTGTAAAAGATTGACAGAGTAGAAGACTATGATTTCTATATTGAGAATATTATATTACTTATCTGATGATGCACAATTACCAGTGCATACTACATTATGTATTTGTTACATGGGAAATTTTGCAGAATCTAAAAAGATAGTGTACGAAAGATATGATTGATTTACAGAGAATTGTATGGAAACAGAGTATCAGGAAAGCAGTTCCTATTGCATGATTTCTATAGCTTGTTACAATTATAGTGAAGGGTTGTGAAGTGAAATGGAGATAGTTTACTGACTGTTGATGAAGTCAAAGAGTGCACATGTATAGAAGTCATACATGTGAAAGCTTTTGTATAACTGTGAGCTGACAACATTAATTAAATGTGCATTTCATTTAATTAACATATGATAATGAAGTGTGAAGCTGACTCAAGGATTTATTATTGAGTGTGGTATAAAGGAAATATTTTTTTCATATTTTAGTAAGTGGGAATAAGAAATAAACTTGTGAATTAAAAAGTAGTAGAGCAGAGTGATTTACTAATATGTGTAAGTGACCTTAAGGGTTATTGTTACTAATCATTGAGTTCCAGATCTAATTGCATGATCTGAAGGTGAAGAAGTCTAATGTACTGGAGAGAGGAAGAAGTAAAATCCTATTACACATCTATAATTCTAAAAGGAATAGTATTGAGGTCAATTGGACAGTGGGTTCATTGATCTGATCCTGAAGCTGTTTGGACAGTGGGTTTAGCTGCCTCCCACAACTCCTAACAAGGTTGGCACAACTTCTAATAGGGTTGAAATCTCCTAATAGGGATTCAAGGTCTCCTAATAGGAACTCTTTGTACTAAATTTTGTAATAGACTCCTTTAGTACATCATTTTATGGGCATCATTCCCACCAGGGTTTTTCCTTTAATCAAGGGTTTCCTTAGTCAACATATCTAGCATAATTGTTTATGTGCATCTCTTTACAGTTACTATTTACTTTGGTTGAATGGTCAAGATTTCTTAAAAGAATAAATATTTAAATTACCATATAACTGATTCACACCCCTCCCCCTCTCAATTATATTGGTGAACTATTTTTTCTAACATTGTCTTCACCATCCTTCAAGAAATGTTTGTTGTCTCCTAAAAATCTAAATCAACTATAAGACTTTTACTCATCAAAGGATTAATTATTAGTCAATTTCTTCAAAAAAGCTTCAAGCTCTGCAAGATAATAAATCTTACCATAAGAAATACCGAAAACTAGAAACATTGTGAATCCTCACATGCAAATCACAAAACTGATCTCTGATACCAATTGAAGGGAAATGAGAGCATCACAAAAATCTATCTAAGATCAGTATGCACATCTAGTATCTAAACATTTCATGAATACTTTTCAATAAACAAATACAAGTATATACTACTATGTTATAAAAGTGAAAACAGACATAGTTGATTTACCACAATTAAAAACTTAGAGGAAAGAGATTGCACTTTACAAATCTAACAGATTTCAGCAACATTATGACATACAAATTTAATACTCTAGAATCATGAAACTAGAAGAATGAGATAGAATAGAACACACAGATATATGTGGGGAAAACCCTTTAAGATAAAAAAAAGCCCACCCTCCAAAACATCCAACCAATATATTATTTAGCAACAAGTTACAATACATTTCTAGGCTATAAGCCTTCAAATGGAGATTTGCATATTATTCCATCCTAGAGAATATTTGGCAGCATAACCATGTGAAATAAACTCCTTCACTCTCTATCTCTCGCTCATTGTAAATCAGAAAAGGAATCAACATATATGGAGCTCAACACAAGAGGTAGGTTCTCATGGTTTCCGAACCCATTTTCAATGGATAAATTGTGTCACAACACAAAAAACTTGCTAATTTCATGAGACATTACTCATAGCAACTTCCAAGGCAACAACACATGTCTCATCCATAATGGTTATCTTGCTAAATGTAACACAAGTACAACATGGAAATTACCATGACCAAGATTAGGCACCTTCCTTAGCTCACATCACTTGTCAAAAGTGAACTCCACCATATATGTATGCTGCCAAAATACAACTCCAAAGTACTTAAGAAATTGCCAACCAAGACTCTTCAATCCACATAGGAAATTGCCAAAACAATTTCCACACCAAATGGAAATATATGACAATATCTTCCCATAACTTAGAAACTTCCAAGTGAGTACCAACTTCCTAAAAAATAAGGAATGTGTCATCTCATCACTTTCCATGTAGGATACCTCCTCACTAAGAGGTCCCACAAAGTGAATGGAAACTTAGGAAATTAATAAATTAAACTAATTAACATATTAGGAATCTAAGGTTGAGACACCTTAATCCCAACAAAATAAAGGCATTATTGGAAAGTTACCTTAGAAAAGAACTCACAAGTGTTAAGAAATGAGAAAATATTGAAAGTTATGATGACGATCAATTAATGAGTATTTCTCTGATGAACTTTGCAAAGAATAAGAAAAGGTCAAAAAGGAAGAGTGCAAAAAAGGCAATAGTGTAGAGGAAAACACTAGACACCATGAATAATCTATTGCATGTACCCTATTAATTTTAGGGTTGTGGTATTGTGGATAATTTAGATAAGGTAATAAATGACTTTGATTATCATTTTTAGTTAGTAGGCCAAGGTGGTCAGATAGTATAAAGCTAAGTGATTCTCAAAGGTATGTGCTTCCATAACTAGTGATACCAAGCAAGTTAATTAACACATTGGAGATGTAACAACTTGTATTTATAAAGGAAGACAATGTACATTGATTATATAAACTCAGATATTTATATAGAAATATTGAGAAACTCATCAAAGAGAATGAAGAAAGTCTAGAGAAACTAGAAAGAAGTGTTCAAATGTCCAATCAAATAGTTTCAAATTTTGATAAGGAAGTGTATAAGGTAATGGTTACAATTAGTACACTTCAACATGAGAATGACATACTTGATATTTTTTGAGATAAGGAGTCTTCCGACTACTAAACATGTGGTCATACAATGAGAGTTAGAGCTTTTGAGGCTACTTAAAAATTATATGCCACCTTTAGACCAATAGATCTTAAGGAAATATAGATAGTTACAAATAAAATTTGTGGAGAAATTCAAGTAGTTGAGTCATTAAATAAGTCATGGGACATTGAATTTTAGACTTGGAAAGTAAAATTTGTATAAATTTTGAGGATTGTATAGATTGTTTGCCTAGACGAGATTTCTTGATAAGTGTATATATTCTTAAGAGTTTTTGGAGCCCCACTTTTGTCATTGATGTCAAAGGGGCAAACTTAGTAGTAAAAAATGATATACAAGGAGATATAGTATAATACATATAGATTGTGATGAAAGGGGGAGTATTGAGAGAATAACTATTAAGAGCTTTTTGTTTTTGGCAGATGACACTTAGTCATTTTTCACTAAGTGTTGTCATCAATGCCAAAGGGGGAGGGAGATTATTGACAAGTGAGCAATAGGTGAGTGATAAAATGTTGTCATGTTGATGACAACACATCTCATTGATATGATTTCTTATGCTAGAAATTAATTTTTATATGATATGAATGTGAAAATTTCTTTAAGTCTAGGAAGGAAATGTAGTATACAAGTGGACAATTTTGGTTAGTGGCGACAAATGACTTATTACATAAGGCTATAATTTTTGGAATGTGATATATATGAGGTATGTGAGATACTATCATGGTTTCTTGTGTTAGTATGCAAATTGATATGATTTATGGTGATGCAAAGAAGAATAAGTTTAGGATGACAAAGTTCTAGAACAATTTATGGAGATCAAGTATTTTGGATTAGTCAATTGAATTGATTTGTCAATTCAATTTCTTAGCATTTTTGGAATGACATATATGGACTTAGCTCTTGGATAGTACAAATAAATATTATATTTTGGTTTACATATAAACACATTTTGTAAAAGATAGTTGGGTCCAACTGGAATAAATAAACAAAAGGGTATATTTGAAAGTCTTTTTGATATGTGACAAGATATGGGTGTGTTACAATGATATGTGTGAGCCTTGATGTTGGATCAGAAAAGATGTGAGATTCATTAGAAATATTCTTGAATTCTGATGTTGTATATAGTTCTTAATTTCATTGTAATACTTTCTTTGTATTGGGCAGTGAGTCCAAATGGTGGCTCTAACATTCACCCTTGAGCATTATGCTCCTTTTCTCTCAGCTCCTAATGGTATTGGAGACCTCTAACAAGGTCATGTCTCCTAACAAGGAATTGTGTACTAAATTTAATGTAACAACCCCTAACAAGGTTGGGTCCTCTAACAAGGACATTTTTATTTTAGTACATCATCTTGTGGGTTTAATCCCCGATAGTGTTATGAGTTCTTTAGTTGTGTATAATTTACTTTTAAGTTTTGCCATCCCAATGGATGTATGGATTTATTGTAAATAGTTTTATTTTTGTAAAAGTGTTACAACATTGATTACACCCCCTCCCCCTAATATTGTTTGATCTTAACACAAGCCCCTTTGACTTGAGACATATTAGAATTAGTAATCTTTCCTTGGTTGTATTTATTTATTAATTGGGATAAACCAAGGTATCTCTTATGTAATTTTTGTCCTCTAGTCCAAGAGCAAGAATAAATCATTTTTATATTAAGAAAAATAGTTATTCCTCCTTAAGAGAATTATGATACTTGGTACACACACCCTTACAAATGTAGCATTCATTCACTTGGGAGTTACTAAATAACTCATCTTCTCATTTCTATATAAGAGATACTTCTCTCTCATTCTTAAACACACACACTCACAGCATAGTTCTTGCAATGAGCTCATGGCTCCATCTCTCTCTTTCTTTCCTCTATCTTTCATTCTAAACATTTTCCTCATTCATATAATTTGAATATGAGGTTTTTTCTTTGTTTTCCCCTTCAAAAATATTGTGTCTCCTTGTGTTGATCTTTGGAATACTCTTATGAGATTTTGGTTTCATGGTAACAATCTTCTTACAAAACTCTCTTGGATTCTTTTCATTCATAATTTTTTATTTGAAATATTTATTTCATGGTATCAAATAGTTACTAATCCTTGTTTGAGAAGATGTTTTGAAGGTTATCATTCTTAAGGAGTGAGAGAGGATCTTTAACACTATTTGTTTGTGTCTTGTGTTAATTTTTTGAGGGGTTTGGTTATCTTTGACAAACCCACTTCATCTTATTTTATATTTTTGGTCTAACCCTATTAATACGTCATTCACCTTCAAATCCTTATTAATCTAAAGGTGGGAACTTTTTTATCTCTTTAAATTAAATACTTTTTTTTTTGTTATGGAAAACAAAAAGGCCAAAGATATATCATTTTTTTGGCTTACATTTTAAAGGTGTTAAAATGTATTGTTAGATTTAAAAATTCTTTGTTTTTATTAACAAATTAAAATAAATTTAATATATGCTTATCTCCAGTTTGAATTATTTTTCTCTCTCAGCCTACCCTATCTGTTTTGTTTTTCCTTTAAATGGATAAAAAGTTGGTCACTCTTAAACATCACGTATTAAAGAATAAATTAAATTTGCAAAAACAAATTAACTTTGACAATTTAACACTTTTAGCTAAGGAACCAAGTCTTAGTGTATGATGTTTAAGCATCCAAAGAAAGAATACATAGCTTTCTTTTTCGGCCTTCATTTATGTTCCTAATATTGTGCCTTTTCCTTCCAGTTTTATTGTCCTAGTCCTTAGGGTCATGAATCCAATGGTATGATTCTTAACAATAAGTACTAGACATGTTTTTCGAGTAGGAAGTCGAGAAATTTAACCCAACAATATGATTATGACTATTTTTAAGCCGATATGCTTATATGTATGAGCTTTTCTCCCAGTTTTTACTATAAAAAGTTGGCAAATTGTCACCCTCGTCGACTAGTTTTACAAATTTCTATTGACAAATTCTCATCCAAAAATTTATATTCCTACTATTATATTTGTTTCTTTTAATTTTCCCTCCTCCTTAGGATTCACTTGATTTTCCTTTTTCATGCCCATCTTTTTAGTTTGGCATGTTCTTAAATTGGCACAACTATTTAGACCTTTCAATCAGTACTTTCAGCTTCAATGATTAAATTTGAAAGGAGGGTGCATAATTCAAATTGAGGAAGAAATCATCATGTGGTGGAGCATTGATGCTTGCACTTCTATGTAACAAGGTGCTTTTTCCTATGCACGTCCCCATTACTATTTCACTCACACCTCTCATTGCCAAGTTTCTTGTCAATTGGAGCCTTGTAAAGGGGGTATTAGATAATGTTCTACATTTTTCAATTAGGGTTTCAGGCGATTTCTTATTAGGGCTTTGAAGCCTATTTGAGGACCTCCTAAAATAGTTTTTGATTTCGAATGAGATTTTTTTTTAAATCTTATTTTTGAGAATTTCTAATTATTTAAGAATGTTAATACAAAATAGAATATAGATATTATTATAAGATAGGAAATGATAACTTGATTATTAGAATATTCTATTCCTTTCTACAACATAAGATCTAGACATATGTTTTTTCCATAATTTAGAAATAGGAATAATTAATAATAAAATATTTCTATATTTTTAATTTTGTGATGTTTCTCAAATTTTTCTAATTATGTGAAACATTTTTTTTCATATTTATAAAATGAATAAATTATTATTATTATTATTATTATATTCTTTTCATTATATTCTCAATTCATGATGCTTGAAATAAATTAAGATCATATCAAGATTATTTATATGAGTGTTGTAAGAAAATAATATTTTCAAAATGTCTAAAAAAATCATAATCTAATTTTCAGTCAATACCCTTAGCACATGATGTGCATAAAAGATGAATAAATAATAAATGTGATAAAGGATATTTAAATTTCTTGATTAAATAAAAAAATAGCCTCTAATCTTAAATAGTATATCAAATTTAAGATATATATATATATTCACATTTCAATTAAACTTTCATTGTTGGGTTGACTCTCACATTTGGGAGCACTTAAACATTTTAGGAAATATAAAAAAATTCAATCAAATTTGAAGCTTATCTTTCATCAAGTTTATATCGTATGTTGGTAGTATTATAACAAATACATTTTTATTTTATTTTTCTATTAGATATAGAGAGATCAAAAAAAGGTTACATAGTACTTCAAGCACTACAAAAGAGGCAAAGCCTCAAACCAGAGCCATAGTGGCAAAAGATCAGCTAGAGAACATCAAAGAACAACAAAAACCAACCAACACAAGGCTAGTACAAGATATCACAGTACAAATCAACCCAAGCAGTCTAACCAAGTGGGCCTTCCATCCAAATAATAGTCTTTCATTCTTGAATCTGGGATACCATAAAGATATCCTCCTTCCTAGCATTATGGTTCCTCTTAATAGCTTGGATCAGATTCCAACACGTGTGCTCAAACATTCGTAGATTATCCATAGTCCTTTGCCACTGATTGCCATACTTAAAATAGTGAACAAAGAAAGAAGCATGCCCATCTTTAAGAAATCTACTTAATTTGTCCTTTTCAATAACCATGGTGTTTTGCACCTTCAAGAAGATTTTAAAATGTGTGAGTTTTCGAAAAAACTCAGTAAGAACCCTCGGCTTACCTTGGTACTTTTCCTCATTCCTACATTTCCAAATCTGCCAAAGAATGTTAGAGGATAGCATATTCTAGAAGAAATTAGCATCCTTACTAATCCCATTAATATGACCAGTAACAATTTCAATGATGCTCACACTAATAGGATAATAAATATCAAATAAATACCAAATTTCTTTAGCAAAAAGGAAATCAAATAAGATATGTCTACCTATTTTAGGTAACCTACAAATATTACAAATATCAGAATGTTGATTATCTCTTCTAATAGGAATTCTATCAATTAACAACAGCCATTTAAAGCATTGAATTTTAGGCTCACAAGGACCTTTCCAAATAGAATTCAACAACTTATTCCAAACTATAATATCAAAAGAACAATACCAGAGTTTATTGACATGGGCAAGAATATCCACATTATGAGCAATAACCTTATAAATATTCTTAGCTTTAAGCTTATCTAAAACAACTCCGTCAGGTCACTTGCATTTAATGTATCTATAAGAGTCCACATGGCAAAGAGAAGGAATATCCTTGGAAGCTAGAGAAATTAAATTATAGGTTTTCTTCTGAGACTGAGGTAAATTAAATCTAATCTTGAGATCTTCCCAAGGGATAAGAGAATCATGTTCGAAGATATCAACAAATTGAGAAATACTAGCTTTAGCCTAGGACTTGGCAGAATGCCCCTGGTAGAGGGCTAGGGGCTTGTTATTTAGGGTCAAATTCCACCAGATGGATCTCTCTCCATGAAGGTGACAATCATGATAAAAATCCATATTGGTGATAAATTTCTGAACATGCTCCCAAGCTCACCAAATGGATCTAAAAATAGGCGAACCTTGGATGACAACCAGGAACTTACGGACAATAAGGTCACATAAAGGGAGATTTTTCCAAGATCCAGCCTACTTAGGAAAACCTCTCTCAATGTTGTGTCTAGCAAGAACTTTCCAAGGACTATCACCCTCCATAGATTGAAAAATCCATTTGACGAAAAGAGCTATAACTTGTAGCTTGAGATCTTTTAACCCCAGTCCCCCTAGGGACTTATCAGTATAGCACCAATCCCATTTAATAGCATGATACGTTCTATTGCCCTTGCCATCAAACTGGAGAAAATCCCTGATGGCCTTCTGAATCTCAAGAATTTGGTAGCTATTGAACATCCAAGCAGAGGACTAATAAATACTATAAGAAGATAAAAGCTTTTGACAAACTTGAAATCTCCCAGCCAGAGATAAAGATCTATTATACCATTTATTAAGTCTATTCTCAATCTTGGCCTTAATTAGAGCCCACATGTCCTTGAGAGAAGGATCAACAAAATAGGGGATACTAAGATACTTGACTATATTTTTGGGGTCTCCCCATTGAAACTTGTGCTAGAAGAATCAATCAAGAGGTTGATCAGTCCAACCCAAGCAAATAGAATTAGCCTGGGAGATTTTAGCACCCGAGATGGTATAAAATAAGTCCAACTTAATTTGCAAATTTTTAAGGTTGATGTCAGTAAGCTCAAAGAAGACAGCAGTGTCATTAGCAAAGTGACTATTTATTAGCTCTTCATTATTAGGCAGGTAAAGTCCTCTAACCTTCAGGGACAGAGTATCATCTCTAAGGATATAGTATAAAGCTTCAACAACAATAACAAAAAGAGCAGGACCTAAAGGGCAGCTTTGCCTGATAGACCAACTAAGAGGGAAAGGGTCAGAAATAGAACCATTAATCTCAATTTGGGCACAAGCATCAGTGAGTAGAGTTTGAATAGCCATACAGAAGAACAGAGGAAAACCAAAAGACTGCAGCATCATGATAATGAACTTCCATTCAACTCTATCATAAGCTTTCTCAAAGTTAAGGAGGAGCAAAGCAGAGTTCTAATGAGAATATTTAGCCCAATCCATAGCTTCCCAAGCAGTAATAAGATTTTCCAAGATATATCTACCTTTAATGAAACCAGTTTGGGAACTACTAACAAACTTAGGGAGAACGTGAACCAATCTAAGGGCTAAAACTTTCGCTAAAATTTTATAAGAAACATTAAGGAGCGAAATAGGCCTCCAATTTTTGATAAGAGATTTGTCCCCTTCCTTGGGAAGAAGTTTAATGATACCTTTGTTAATCTCAGGGCTAAGAGAACCCACACTAATGGCCTCATTGTAAAGATCAAACAAGTCCTTGCTGATCCAACTAAGGTTAGCCTTATAAAATTCAACAAAAAGTCCATTCGGCCCAAGCGCCTTGTCATCCTTGAGAGCTTTAATAGCCCCCTTGATCTCTTCAATAGATATAGGGGTCGAAAGAAGCATAACATCTTCAGCATCTAATTTAGAAGGAATAAGGGGTTCACATTTGGATCTAATTTCCTTAGCCTCCAAGGAATCTTCAGATGAGAAAAGCTTACTATAGTAATCAACAAAAGCCAAAGAAATTTAATTTAATTATTTTATAGCTATTTTTTAAGATTTATATAGTTGTTATGTTTTGTTCCATTTATCATTTAGATGAATCATAATATGTGTTAGAAAAATTGCAATAAATATATAAGATTTAATTTGATATATATTATTTTCATAATTCTCCTATTGACTTATTGTCACATTACAAAACATGCAACTACTATGATGGAGAAGGAATGATGGAGAAGGAATGGAAGAAATGGGAGAGAGGTTTAGTTTCATAGGCAAGGTGAAAAGATCAATACTCATTTATCAACTCTAAGAAGGTTAACTCCTTCCATAGATTAGATGGATAAAGCAACACATTTATCTTTTCTTCAGTTCTTTTATTGCATTCTTCGTAAATTAGGATTACCACCTCTGCAAACTAATGCAAATGGTTCGGCCAATTGCTTTCATTGCCAATGTTCATCTTCCTATATTCACCAATATCTACATTTTGTTCTGTCCTCTAATCTTTATTTTGGCTAGCATTGCCATTACCTACTCACGACTTCTGCCATTTTTTTCTGATGTTGTAAGAGACATTTCTTTTTTATTATTCCTTCCTAATATAGTATTTTTTTTTGTTTTTAGCTATTAACGTTATAGACCTTCACATAATTATTTCAAATCCACATTTTTTTCACTTCACTAACTATATCTCTGCAAGTTCTTATCATTTCATCATTCATAAAATATTTTTAAATTATTATCTGTTATTTATTTATTTAATCATGTTTTAGTTGCTTTATTCTGTGTGTCATTAGTTTTATATTACATGGACTTTGAGTAGCATTAGTTTTATAAATTTAATTACTTTCTTGTAGGCAATTATTGTAATCACTTGTACTTAACTAGTGATTAATCTATGTATGTAGTTTTTTATTTAATTTTAACTTTTAATTTTTGTAATGTATAATTGTTAGATTTTTAATTTCTTAAATTTGTAAAATTATTTTACTTGAATTTTATCGGTTCGTATATTTGGAATCTTATAAGAGCGGAGATATTTTATAGGTTAAAAATTATCAATGACCAACTAATATATACATAAATAAATGACAAGGTAAAATTATTTGTTATTAGTCAAAGACCAAAATTTATATATTTTAACTTTGTGGAAATAAATATATTTCAGTTTTAAATATTTAGTTTAGTATATGTACTATCATATTTCATCATATTAAATTTTATAATACTTATGTAAAAATATTATATGAATAATATATTTTTATTACTTTATGAATATGTAGGGTCAAATCTTTAAATAAAATATTAATATTCTCAAATACAACTTAGTTAATTATAATGATAGGATGACATTTATATGGTCAATTAGATATTATATTTTACTAAAAAAATCATATTAAAAAATAATATTTTTCAAATATTTAAATTTTTAAATAGAATGGTGATTTTATGAAAAAATTAAACTATTAACTTCACTATTCTATCTAATTAAACTATATTATAATTTAGAAATTGAATTAAGTACTTACTACTCTACTCGATTTTACTACCTATAAAATATTAAAAAATTAAACTATTAACTTTAGTACTAAGTTGTTGACTTACGACAAATACATGCCATTATGTGCACTTGTTACTTCATCTTTATTTTAATAACTTTTAGTTTCAGTGTCCTTTTAAATGTTTTAAGCTTTCTTCTCTTCAAAAATATTCAATCTTACATGACTACCTTAATGTTATCATTATGCTATCTTAAGATTTTATTTTCTTAAGATAATTCTAGTTCAAGAGTTATCTCAAAATCTTAACCCTTTATAATGTCCCTTTCAACCTTTAAAAGTAAAGAATGATAAAGTATATTTTATTTAATTTCTTTCTTATTTTTAATAGTTTAATTTATAAATTTCTATTACACAAAATTTTATATAATAATAAAAATTTAAAATTTAAAATTTAAGAACTTATTTTAAAAAAATTCATATAACTTTTTTTATATATTTTTTATTTTATTTGTCATTTCAAACTTGACAGTAATTATTAAAAGCATTACCTAATCAATAAAAGCATTAAATTAATCAAATTGGTTTAATCTTGATAATTATTTATTAAATTATGTTTAATTCTATCATTATTAGTATATGTCCATAGCATATACTATTGCAACAAGTTTTGTTTATCTAGTTATTAACAAAACTTTTTTCATCCAATTATTTTGGAATTATTTTTATAAAGTAATATGTAAGAGTTTTAAATAATAAAATGATGAAATTTAATTATCCGTGCTCTTATTCGCTAATAGATTTGAGGTCTTATACACATATTTTATGGAAATGTTATTTCTATTAGACTTTTTAGACAATTTTATGGGATCCACTACTCACATTTAATTTATTCATAGTACCTTTATAAATTAAAATTAAAAAATTTAAAATATATACAATTTTCTATATTTATGAGAACAATTAATGTTACTTTATATAGTTTTCTAATATTTATATAAATAAATGGAAGCTTCAAGACAGAAGGTACACAGATAAATCTAAAATCTATTTTATTAACACTAGGCCTACACTAGAAGATGATATTTGCAATATTATGGGATATAAGAAAGGCTCTTTCCCATGAAAATATTTAGGTATCCAATTAGATAAGCATGTTAGAAACCCTAAATCCTGGAACTCAATCTTAGATGGAATCAAATCTCAAATTTATAACTGGAAAGCATAAAGACTTCCCGTGCAAAACTCATGCCACATCAGCAATCCCCATAATATGTGGAAGTCAAAGAGAGTCAAAGTCATTTGAATATTGACCAATCAACATTAGTTGATTAATTATCATTAAATTTAACAAAGATTATACAAATGCATATATGCTCAAATCTACAAGAAAGCATAATTTAGTTACTAGAATAACAAGATGTACTGATAATGTCGACCATTTTGACATTTGACAGAAGCTCCAAAACTTGTCTAAGAACTCAAGGGCAAGAATATTGTAGGAGTGCTTTACCACCCTACCACAAAGTTGTTAAGCTTCCCTAGAATATTTCTTGACATTAAAGATACCCAACTTGACATCGAGGAAGGCTAACCAAGCAAAACTATGAATAGTAATGGAATTGTGTTGTAAAAAGATATCATGTCCTAAACCATTTGTAATCACTCAGACACTCACAATCACATAATTAGATCGTGATCTTACTATATTCACCAATATCTACATTTTGTTCTGTCCTCCACTCTTTACCTACTCGTGACTTCTGCCATTTGTTTTCTAATGTTGTAAGAGACATTTCTTTTTTATTATGTCTTCCTAATATAGTTTTTTTTTGTGTTTTTAGCTATTAACGGTATAGAACTTCACATAATTATTTCAACTCCACTTTTTTTTCACTTCCCTAACTATATCTCTACAAGTACTTATCATTTCATCATTCATAAAATATTTTTAAATTATTATCTGTTATTTATTTATTTAATCATGTTTTAGTTGCTTTATTCTGTGTGTCATTAGTTTTATATTACATGGACTTTGAGTAGCATTAGTTTTATAAATTTAATTACTTTCTTGTAGGCAATTATTGTAATCACTTGTACTTAACTAGTGATTAATCTATGTATGTAGTTTTTTATTTAATTTTAACTTTTAATTTTTGTAATGTATAATTGTTAGATTTTTAATTTCTTAAATTTGTAAAATTATTTTACTTGAATTTTATCGGTTCATATATTTGGAATCTTATAAGAGTGGAGATATTTTATAGGTTAAAAATTATCAACGACCAACTAATATATACATAAACAAATGACAAGGTAAAATTATTTGTTATTAGTCAAAGACCAAAATTTCTATATTTTAACTTTGTGGAAATAAATATATTTCAGTTTTAAATATTTAGTTTAGTATATGTACTATCATATTTCATCATATTAAATTTTAAAATACTTATGTAAAAATATTATATGAATAATATATTTTTATTACTTTATGAATATGAAGGGTCAAATCTTTAAATAAAATATTAATATTCTCAAATACAACTTAGTTAATTATAATGATAGGATGACATTTATATGGTCAATCAGATATTATATTTTACTAAAAAATGCACATTAAAAAATAATATTTTTCAAATATTTAAATTTTTAAATAGAATGGTGATTTTATGAAAAAATTAAACTATTAACTTCACTATTCTATCTAATTAAACTATATTATAACTTAGAAATTTAATTAAGTACTTACTACTCTACTCGATTTTACTACCTATAAAATATTCAAAAATTAAACTATTAACTTTACTACTAAGTTGTTGACTTACGACAAATACATGCCATTATGTGCACTTGTTACTTCATCTTTATTTTAATAACTTTTAGTTGCAGTGTCCTTTTAAATGTTTTAAGCTTTCTTCTCTTCAAAAATATTCAATCTTACATGACTACCTTAATGTTATCATTATGCTATCTTAAGATATTTCTAGTTCAAGAGTTATCTCAAAATCTTAACCCTTTATAATGTCCCTTTCAACCTTTAAAAGTAAAGAATGATAAAGTATATTTTATTTAATTTCTTTCTTATTTTTAATAGTTTAATTTATAAATTTCTATTGCACAAAATTTTATATAATAATTAAAATTTAAAATTTAAAATTTAAGAACTTATTTTTTAAAAAAATCATATAACTTTTCTAATATTTTTTTCATTTTATTTGTCATTTCAAACTTGACAATAATTATTAAAAGCGTTACCTAACCAATAAAAGCATTAAATTAATCAAATTGATTTAATCTAGAAGGCTTGGGATCATGTTAGGAAATTCATCACTAACAAGGAGTTTCATTCCAATATTCAACTCCATGGTGAAGGATCCATTTGGTGGAATCTCCACCTAAATGGTAAACCTTTGGCCCTTACCCAAGGGTGTTCTGCCAGGCAGTGGGCTAATAAAGGTATTAAACAATTTATGGATCTCTTTGAGTATGATTATATTATGCCTTGGGATGTTCTTAAGGATAAATATGCTATCCCAGATTCCCATAAAAGAACTTATAACATGATTGTGCAAGCTTCTGTTGGTCTTCCCACTATTTGTCACACTGATTCTCTCAGGTTCCTGAATTGCAAATGGCCTGGTGGTATCATTATTACTCTGCTCAAAGCTAAGAATATTTATAAAATCATTGATTGTAATATTGATATTATCAATCATATTAATGCTGTTTGGTACTCTTCTTATGATGCTGATGCTTTGAAAAAGTATTTTGATATCTTATGGAAGAATCCTGTGGAACCCAAGATTAGATGTTTCAAATGGTTAGTTTTGTTGGACAAGCTACCTATAAAGAGAGATTTTGTTAATTCTGATATTTGTAACTTGTGTAGAGTTCCTGAAACTAGTAGACATATCCTTCTTGATTGTATTTTTGCTAAAGAAATATGGAAAATGTTTGGCATTGTTTATCCTATTAATGTTAATATTTTTGATATTATTTCTGGTCATATTAATGGTCTTCCTAAAGATACCAATTTATTTTGGAATATATTGTCGTCTAACATTCTCTGGCAGATCTGGAAGTGCAGGAACGAGGAAAGGTATCAAGGTAAGCATAGGGATCTTACTGAGTTTTTTCGAAAACTCACTTACTTTAAAATCTTCTTGCAGGTGCAAACTACTATGATGATTGAATGGGACAAAATGAGGAGGTTCCTTCATGATGGGCATGCTGCTCTTTACTACCTTGAGCTTAAGCGTGGGTACCAGTGGCATAGTACTTTGGATGATCTGCATGTTTTTTAGCAAGCTTGCAATAGATTGAACAAAGATATTAGAGAAAAAGGGAATGCCAGACAAGAAGAGTTATTTATGTCGGTGCAGATTCAAGGGCATAAAAGTATAGTTTGGATGGAAGGTCCCTTAGGCTAGACTGTTTGGGTTGACAATCACTATGATCTTCTCAGCTAGATAGTTTTGCTTTTCCTCCTTTTGTTGCTTTGTATGTTCAACTGGTACTTTCTCTTCTGGGTGAGGCTTGGCCTCCTTGTGTATATTTGTATTGATACTCTGGTGTTTTTTTTGGTTCTGAAACTCTTATTTCTAATATAAAAAAATTGGTTTAATCTTGATAATTATTTATTAAATTATGTTTAGTTCTATCATTATTAGTATCTGTCCATAGTATATACTATTGGAACAAGTTTTGTTTATCTAGTTATTAACAAAACTTTTTTCATCCAATTATTTTGAAATTATTTTTATAAAGTAATATGTAAGATTTTTAAATAATCAACTGATGAAATTTAATTATCCGTGCTCTTATTCGCTAATAGATTTGAGGTCTTATACACATATTTTATGGAAATGTTATTTCTATTAGACTTTTTAGACAATTTTATGGGATCCACTACTCACATTTAATTTATTCATAGTACCTTTATAAATTAAAATTAAAAAAATTTAAAATATATACAATTTTCTATATTTATGAGAACAATTAATGTTACTTTATATAGGTTTCTAATATTTATATAAATAAACGGAAGCTTCAAGACAGAAGGTACACAGATAAATCTAAAATCTATTTTATTAACACTACGCCTACACTAGAAGATGATATTTGCAATATTATGGGATTAAGAAAGGCTCTTTCCCATGTAAATATTTAGGTATCCAATTAGATAAGCATGTTAGAAATCCTAAATCCTGGAACTCAATCTTAGATGGAATCAAATCTCAAACTTATAACTGGAAAGCATAAAGACTTCCCCAGCAAAACTCATGCCACATCAGCAATCCCCATAATATGTGGAAGTCAAAGAGAGTCAAAGTCATTTGAATATTGACCAATCAACATTAGTTGATTAATTATCATTAAATTTAACAAAGATTATACAAATGCATCAATGCTCAAATCTACAAGAAAGCATAATTCAGTTACTAGAATAACAAGATGTACTGATTATGTCGACCATTTTGACATTTGACAGAAGCTCCAAAACTTGTCTAAGAACTCAAGGGCGGGAATATTGTAGGAGTGCTTTACCACCCTACCACAAAGTTGTTAAGCTTCCACAGAATCTTTCTTGACATTAAAGATACCCAACTCGACATCGAGGAAGGCTAACCAAGAAAAACTATGAATAGTAATGAAATTTTGTTGTAAAAAGATATCATTTCCTAAACCATTTGTAACCACTCAGACACTCACAATCACATAATTAGACCGTGATCCATCTTATGATAATCAAAATAAATTAATCATCCTTGTTTCCAATTCACATCACCACCTTCATATATACATGTGAAATATTTAAGGAACCGTCGTAAGTAGGTCATAAAGTGGTATCATCAGCAATGTCATGTAAAACCATCTCATAATCAAAATAAGGCTTTATCAATTTCACATAAAAGCATATCATTATCAAAATCAGATGTCCAACCAATATGGTAATTAGGATGAAGGATAAAATGATCACATAATTAGATACATGAAAGCAATATCTTATTAAAATTTCTACAACATATTATTCTTATCATCTTCATGAATTGATCAGTGTATAGAAAAATATATATTGCAACAAACAATTATAGCCAACTTATAGTGAAGCAATTCAACCAAATTGGGCAACAATTTATGACCAATAATTGCTATAGAGGTTCAGTTCTAAGTTCAAAGTTTAACTGAATTTCCAATGTTTCTTTGAGCATCTTAATTATTTTTCTAAGGACATCATATACTATACGTCTTTCATGTAATGTAACCAAACATCAAAGCATCATGCAATCAACACATTTGTGTCAATAACATTTCAACAATTAAAGATTTCATAATCATTGCAATATATAATTTTCTAGGTTTGAGTTACCTCTTTTTAATATCTATCTGACACTTCAAAATGGACAATGTTGAGTCATATCTATGTTCAAACTCTCTTATTTATATTCTAATGCTACCCATGAAGAGATTGGCATAGTCCAGTAATTGTTACATGAAAACAAAATTCTTAGTTACTAACACACTGAATAATTTGTTACTGACTTAATTTGAACAATTTCTTCATATTAGAATATTTAAAATAACTAAATCCCATTTAAGAACTTAGAAAAATTCAACACTAATCCTTAAGGAAGAATTTCAATGTAGATATTATAACTTTACTGTAGAACATTAATCTGCCATCATTACTCTATCAAGGGTCATAATCATGCGTAAAAAGTAGTCTCATATATGTTGTTAGGTCAATTAAGATACAATATGAACCAAATTTAACATATTTGGTTCTTCAATTAAGTGCATATGTCCAAAATTGTTGAAAGTTCAATACATAGGTACAATGTTTATACAGTCTCCTGGTGTGCATTTTCTAACAGCAAAAATTCAAAGCCACTAGGTTGAAGATTTGCTTAAACTTGATTTTTTTGATTAGAGGATATGACAGAAATATCGCATTCATATAAAAAGGATTTCCAATGTAATTCAAGTATACATTCACACATTTAAATTTAGGTAAACCCATTTTCTATCTGGTAGTGAGCTTATTCTTATACAACTACAAATGGGAATATCCTTGCATTGATTCCCTAAAATAGATATCCAAACATGTCTACATCGTTGGTATTCTAGAGGTTTGGTAACAACTATTGAATTTTCAAGAAAGATACAGAGGTTTTAATTTGACCACTTAGCATAATCTTCTATCTGCGAAAATACTTGATCAGATAACTTATTGTTTTTTGTTTAATGCTTGAATACATGCTTAATCTATCGATTCCATATGCATAAACATATTCAAGAATGCTTGCTTAGCCATGATGAGAAATATCAGTAAATATAAATTTAGGATTAGTAGCAACATCATACACATTAGACATGGAATTTCTATTTACACCTAAAGGATACTTGTACAACTGATACCCCAACATTGGGAAAAATAGAGGGCACATCTTGTAGATCCCAAGAAATGTGGTTATGAAAACAAGAGCATGTATTTTATGAAACAACCTAGAACTTGTCATATTAATCATACCTTTCCAATGAATAGATTTAAACATGTCATTTCAAAAACAAACAATCTATGATTCTCTAAGTATCATGCCAATAAGTATAACATTTCCTGTCAATTTTCAAAGTTACTCAACTTTGTAATGAAGCACCATAGTCTAGACAATGCATAAAAGAAAAGGAATAAGAAGTTGGTAATTATGATAGTTGCCAATTCATTTCCAATATCCTTCCTTCCTTCTAACCACCAAAGCACACCATATATTTTTTTATGATTTGCATTAAAATAGGAAGGAACTTAGTAATTCTGAAGTTTGAATTTTCCCTTTTGGTTTAGCCACTTTCAAAATTCCCAGTACGTGTTTTGTTTTCTTTATTTCCTTCCCCAAGCACCACCATAATCAATGGAATTTTTTATGTTCTCTAATCCATTTTTTTTCAACGATACTTTCCACAATGGCGAGTAGCGGTAATGAAGTCCTCCAAGCAAGAAAGAGGTAGATGGAATCCCCCCAAAACCCATCCACAGCAACCGTCCCCAAAAAAAGGTTATTAGTCTTCTTGTCAAAAATAGCTCTCCCACTCTATTAAAAACATTTCATAATCACTTCCCCCTTTTGAATCCCACTAATCATCTTTTAATAACCCAAAGATGGTGGAGAGACTAATTGATCCTACATTTCTAATGGTTACATTTTAGGATTAGTTTCATGAAATAATTATATAACGAGTAATTTTGTTTTGATGAATCCATGTGGCAATAAGGATATCAATTAATTAGGAAATGGGAAAATAGGTTGTGAAAGAAAGGGAAATGGCTAACCAAAGTAGGTGGAGCAACAAAAATCAATTTTTTTCTCTCTGCCTTACCCTCTTACCATATTTCTTGACTTCCTCTTCCTATAGGTAGTAAAAATAAACTTGAGAGAAAACTAATTTTGGAACGACATGAATGAGAAAAAGAAACTAGCCTTAATTAAATTGGAAGATATTTGTAGGCCTAAAGAACAAGGTGGGTGGTGTAGGAGCACCTAGGTAGGGCTCGTGGAAGACTTAGGGTTCCTAAGTTGTTTTTTCTTGTAGTGGTCCTAGCCACACCACTAGTGTAATAAGGGGACTAGTCTAGTCCTAATGTGAAGTATGTTAGACTAGGAATCCTTAATAGGTCCTTAGTGACCTTAGTTGCCAATGTGCCCACATCAAGTCAAATAGGGTATTTTTTTGTGATTTTGGTCGTAAATTGGCCAAGAAAGAGACTTGAGGTCCTTTCTCAATGTTTTAAGTCCTTCGATAGACATTTGGTGACGTTTGGTGGACTTATGATCAAGATTAGATAGCAAATTTAAAAAAATGTAAAAGTTGTGAATGTTGTCGTTGACAACATTGACAATATTTGTTGCATAAGAGAAACTTTGAGCAATGGGTTTTATAACTATCTAAAACCATTGGTTTTGAGTCTTGATCAAATTTTTAAGGCTATGCTTGACCTGATCAAGGGGTTGGCTTTATTGTTGAAGAGTGTGTACAGACTAGACAATAGCAAGAACAATCTTAGTTTATGTTTTCCTGAGCATTTGGTGTTCTAATGGATTGAATTAAGTGTTGTAACCAATAGAATTATTAGACTAGTCCATTTCAAGAATCTATGTGGTGTTGGATTTTTATCTTGTAAGCTTTTAGTTAGTTTTGTAAATTATTTTGTTTTGTAAGAATTTGGCTTAGGCCAGAATTCACCCAAGAACTAAAGAACTCAACACAAGCACACAGTAGACCAAAATAGACAGAGTATGATCAAAATGATGATATTCATTCAATATTCAGCTTAGCCAACTTGAGAGTACACTAGGAGTGCCTATATATAAAGGCCTCAGGAGAGCTTCTAGAATGCATAGAAGTCAGCATCATGATATGTCATACAACTAGGCACATGTCCACCAAATATGGGTTATCCTCCATTGAGCATGGGATTAAGTGTGATGATGTGAGGATAAGCCTACAATGGTGTAGCATGTAAATAAGTGGTGTAGACAACATGTGCTAAATGAGGAGTGCAGATAACTATGTTGTCAACATGACAACTCAGTGAATGATGCATACTCCTGTGTTGTAGACACCATGTGCATAATTAGAGTTTCGTAACTCAATGAGAGTACACAAACTCCTAAGTGTCTCACCTAAAATAATAATAAAATAATGAAAAATAATTAAATAATTCATTAACCTAAGTAAACTTAAGTAAGTGTAACAAGTAAATCCTTATTTACACCAACATGTTTTCTATCAGTTCGCTAGTTTGAACCAAGCAATTGGTGAAGATGGGATCATAGGTCCTCTTCCCACTGTGATACCTGCATAGGCATTTTGGATTAGGGAGGTGACTCCATGTAAATATTTTATAATGAAGGATGGGCCTTGAAAATCAAACAAAGTATTTTTAAGGGGATGCCCTAGGCAAGCCAGAGTTGCATGGCTAGGGATCACAATGAGTTGCAGAGGAGACAATATGGACATAAGGCATTGATAGCTTCAATAAAATCTTGGATAGAGGTAGACACATGAGTACTAAAGTCCCAAGTTTAATGGTAAGTTCTAGTGAAGGATTCTTCGAAGGGAAAACCAAGTTCTATTCAAACAACCTTTGAATGCCTTAAAACCCTAATTTTTAGGCATGTTTGTAGGTCGTAATATACAAAAATTTTGGAACCCAAAAACCTTCGAGAATATTTTAAGTCATTGAAAAGGGAATTCTGGTCAAGGTTTAGTTTTATTCTTTGTTAAGGACTTTTTCAAGTTATTAGGGTTTTTCACCAAAAGTAGGTCTAATCACTTAAAGCCCTATTTGGGAAGCAACTATTGTGTTTCTTGGAACTCGATTAGGGTTCCAATGAAAATGTGGTTGTGGGCCGTATAAAAGATCCTAATGAACTCTTAGAAGTCTTCATCTCTTGGTGGGGTGATTTCTAATCATGGTAGGGCATATTGTGGAATTGGTGAAGAGGGAGCAAGAAGGGCTAATGCAAGCCTAGGAAGTGGTGTGTGGAGTTATTATTCTATCTAGTTGGTATTCACTAATTGAAAGAAGTAGGATCTCATGTATAGAATCCTAAGGAAAGTAGGGTCAGTGAGAATTCCTATTAGGTCAGAAGAATGGCCTAGGGAGACCTTAGAGAAAGACAAGGTAGGAGAAAGACTAGTGTTACATCATAGTGGTATCAAAGCAAGTTAAGGATTTGGGGATATAGTATATGTCTACAGCTACTGGGGAATTAGTAGGTGAGTCAAGCATGGTGACAAATGTAGAGTTATCGAAAGAGGTTGATGAGAAAGGGAAAAGAATAGACTCCTTGGAGAAGCCTTAAAAGAGATGAAAATAAGGTTAGAGGAAGTTGTTTATGTAGCTAAGAGAAAGGAAGGTGAGAGCAATGATAGGGTAAGGAGGTAGTTGAGGAAGATGTTTTCCCTGAGCCAGACCCTATCCTAAATGAAGAACCCTTCTTGAAGGCCATAAAATCCATATGAGGGAAAGCATTGAAAGGTCTTCCATTGTTTAGTGGAAATATGGATATTGAAATAGTAATGGATTGGATTGATTGAATGAAGAACCACTTTGAATGTGAAGGAGTGACAGAAGCACAAAAACTCAAGGTAGATAAGTCAAGAATTAAAGGGTCAGCATTAACATGGTGGAAATATGTTCAAGATGAGAGGATCATGATGGGTAAGCAGCCCATAGCCAATTAGAATGTAATGGTGACTAAACTAAAGGAGAATTTCCTAGCAGAAGACTATGAGAATCAACTCCATAGGAGGAAATAGGGACTAAAGAAAAAATACATGGATGTGGCCTCTTATATAGAGGATTTTCAAAGATTGTGTCTTAGGTGGACAAGAAGCAAGAAGAGGAGCCAATAAAAGTGGCTAGATACTTGTGTCGTCTAAAATGGAACATTCAAGAATAGTTAAGTTTGTGGACACCTACTACTGCTCAGAGATGCCATAAATTAGCCCTAAAGGTGGAAGAAAATAACAGAAAGAAAGGGGAATCTAACTTCAAAGATAGAGGTAGAGGAAGAAATTAAAGGGGTCAAAGAGGAGGATATCAAGGCAGAGGTAGTGAATAGAGGATCTCCACATAGTTTCCTTGTGAGACTATAGTCTAATAGTCGAGGCCTACAAGATACAACAGTTTTTGTGCTCAATCTCACACTTAATGGAAGGCACTAGATGCAGACATATAATAAATTGTTCAAATAGAGTGGAAGGTCATCGGTGCTATGGCATCATCATAAGTTATAAACTTTCTTCAAATTCTTCACATAATGAGTTTGATGGAGAAAATATGTGAATTGTTTAACATATTGCCAATATGCAATGGCATATATCATGCATACAACCAAATCAAGCCCACAATGGAGATGGGCATTAAAGGTGACCAAATCGCTTGAAGAAGGTATCATCTTTATGGTGATCATTGGGATAAATAGTCTCAATAGAATCTTCACATCAGAGGCCACCAAATAAGGCCTTTATATGCAAGAAATGAACTCCAAATGCACTAATATATTTGTAGTGCTCAATCAGTATGAGATCAGAGTTAGGAATCTCATGTGTTCGATTTGTAAACCAAGTTGTGGGCATAATGCCTTATAAATTATGCATATTTTCCTTAATTTTCAAAGCATTTTGAGCCTATGTTTGACAATGACTAGAGTACATGGTCACATGGTCATGCCCATTGGTCACTATTCTTCTTCCAAATCATGAATAGGGAGGGGTGACATTTTTTTCATCATATGCTATCAAAGTTTTTGCATGTACATATGTATATGTATGCATCAATGATGGAGAATCGAGAGAAGTTCAAAGTGATTAGATGCACTAGAGTCATTATTTATCTTGATAAGAACTAGACAATCATGCTCTGACTTTCTCATCACAACACTAAGGTGTAAAGGTAGAGGAGTGTAAATATTAAGATGTGTGTGTATGGAGCATGACATAGCTTTACTATCAAGCCCATGTGGCTAGTTGTAACACAATAAACCCAATATGAGTCAGAGAAAGCTCTTAATTATGAGATAGGAAAAGCATTTTAATATAAACAGTATTAGAAGTAAGCATCTTAATTATGTGTGGTTGTTTGATTTTTCTTGTTTGAAATGGAAGCAGGTGAGCACCATGCCCACGTGGTAGATTGAATTTGCATCGGGAGCCAATGAAGAGAGGGAACTAATTGATGTTGGTGGAGGGTATAATTAATTTATGTTGTTGCAGATTTTGAGGAAGCAGTCTCCATATTTTAGAGGTTAAAATTTATCAAAGACCATGTGATGACCCTTTTCTTGAAGGCTGTCAGTAATCAAAGTTTAATATGAAATTTTATATATAGGGAACTTAATTAGATTATGTCGACAATATTAACATTATAATATATTTAATAATTAATATGGTTAAGTCATTGATTTCATATTTCTCCTACTATACCTATCCTAAGGAGAGCATGGATTTACTTGTAGTAGGGCCCTTGACACCAGTATACTCTCTGGTTTTACTTTGCCTCTCCCTACACAACACCAACTATCACCTCCTAGGAGTATAGTGAAGAGATGAGAGAATTGACAAAAACAAACTAATTCCTTTATATTATAAGACTCGTATAATCCTACTTGCTTATTTCCCCTATTTAATGAATTGTATTATGTTT